>JANRFK010001234.1:71871701-71885130 GCA_030068395.1 Apalone spinifera
ACCTATTAAACCATCTTGTTAGTCTTTAAAGTGCTACAAAGTCCTGTTTTTTGTTATAGAATTCAGAACATTGTCCTTTTTTCATTTTCTAAAAATTTGGAATTAATTTAGAGCTGATGAAGGATACCATGGCATGTTAAAAAATCATGAGTCAAACTTTTAAAACACTGTATCAATCTTGAAGGCTTTTTTATTTTTTCGCTGGTTTTTGAACTGTTATGAGTCATGTTGTCAAGCTTTTTTCCTGCAACCATGAAGGCGAGAAACTTTCTTTTTTGTACAAAAATGGAGTTTGAGATTCTTATAAACTATCTGACTCCAGAAGCTCGGGTTCTAAGAATAATGCCAAATATGGCAATACACTTTTAAAAATTGGCCAATACTGAGGAGGTTATACGGACAGTATAGAAAACAAAGATCTCCATTTAATTGCACAAGATAGTGGACCAAAGACCTCAGTTTTCCATATTGTCAAGCCTGTTTTGGAAGGACCACATTTATATGATGTTAAGGCAACATTGCTCCCCCACTCAGTTTTGGTCTGAAGTCTGACAGCATCCCGCTGTCTAATCTATATTGCACCAATCAGTCATACCATATAAGAATTTTGAACTTGTATTGTCCTAGTTAGAGCTATGTTCATTGCCATGACAGTTGCAGATTAATATCAAAGATGGATTTTTTGTGATATCCCATTTCCTCTAAAGATCAGAGCAAGACTATCATCTCACATACTATTAGCCACCAAACAACAGAGAGAGTGATGACTTTGAAGGACTTGTGGTGGCCCTTTAAGAAATACAGACTGTGGGGACTAAAATGTAAACTGCAGCCAAACATGAACTTAGGAGAGCAGAGCCTATTAAAAATGTGAACTGTAACACCATGTTTTTTTTGCTACTCAGCACTAAAGCCTGACTGTGATTGGATGTGATGTAGGTCAATAGAACAGTCCATCACAATAGCAGTCCCTATGAATAAAGACTGCTCAAACTTTGTTCCATCCCAGGAGCAGATCATCAGGGCTTAAAATCTAGAGGAGGTAGGGCCTTGTCACCAGCCCAAGATGTCAAAGTCTGGGAAGCAATCTTTGCTAGTCTCTGAAATGCACAGAACATGCACCCTATGTGTGTCATGGTATTTCTAGGGGAATTGTGCCCCCTGAAGCTGGTGCTCCCAGGGGCAAATGTCAGTTCATCCTGCCTTCTACTAGAGTCTGTGTTTAAATCACACAACCGAGCCCTTACTTTTTAAGATTTGTGTTTACTCTCCAACAAAATCTCCAGGCTGCTAAACAAGCTCCCTTCAAGCCGCTGAACCACTTTGACTTACCCTTCCCTTTCTCTTTAGTTTGTGTTTAACTCACTCTTTGAAGCATTTTATGCATATGAAAGATGGTATAAGGAAGTAAAATACACTTCATCACACTAATTTATACCATAGTTTCACATTTTCATGTACAGGATCCTCTAAAAATAAGTGGAGAATATATACATTTAACTGTTTACAAAGCTCCTGCAGGTGAGACTGTGCATAGGGTGACTAACGGGGAGGAAGTGCCATGTGTGGTAGAAGGCATTAATGTCTTGGAAGGACAGAAACTGGTATCAGTGTTTTTGGCAACACTATAGGGATCATGTTCATTAGTTGCCACATTCTGTAGTCCTTTCTACCAGCTCTAGGAGCTATCCAGTGCCCAGAAAGGCACATCCCTCAACCCACATACACATATTATCTGGGATGTTCAGCACTGCCTAAAGTTTTTGTGTCCCTGTTTTCTATATTGCTACCCAATAAAATGGTAATTTTACAAAATAGCTCAATACAGGAATGAAACTTTACGAAATGATTATGTTTTTCAGCAAAGCATTTCAGCAGGTGCTTAAAGTTAAGCATATGTCTGATTGGTTTCCTGAATAGGGGATGTTTTTCCAAATCAGGGCCTTTATGGTGACTGATACCAGAACTAGGAAAAATTGGTAAAAGTTTGTGTGTGTATCCATGAAAATCAGTGTTGATTTTTTGGACATTTGGCATGACTTTGCTCCCCTGAAATTTTGTTTAATCCACTAAATTTGATAAACCTGTTATTTTTTAAAATATTTTCATAAATGCCTTCAGTGAAAAATATTTGAGGAAATATATCTTCAAGAATCACTGCAATTTTACAGACACTCAATTAAAAAACCCCCAGACATCTTCGTAATTTACACATTAAAACAACACAGTTATAAATATTTTACCCAGCTCTACTGGACACAAACTCTGAAACATCATATACTGGGTGATTCAAATGGTTTCCCCCAAGCGTGCCCTCAATTTTCATTTGAAGCCAAGGAGGTTTTGCCAGGTGCTGAGACTAAAAGCAAATATGAATAATCTGCTATGCAACAAACAATGATGGGTCATGTTTTACTTTTAATCCTTGAAGGCATTAATTTTTTGGATGAGGGAATGGAAGCTTATTTAAGAATTGTGAATGACTTAAAATCACGTTGTTACATAGGACACTGTCTTTGTGCTCAAGCACGGCATGACATGGGACAAAGAATGAATATATGGATCTGTCCCATTTAGTGCAGGGCAATAATACTCCTCTACTTAATTCTGGTGTTTTATAATCAGAATCATGACATCTATCAATACTTCAGTTATTAATTTACAGCCACAATTAATAGGAAAACCAATGGCTAGAAAAAACAATTATAAATATTTCAGTGGGGGGAAAAAAAAGCTCAACCAACATGACTTTCACTTGAAGTCTTATCATTGTAAATTCTGTTCTTGTTGATGGTTAATGGTTATCTAAAATCAATGAATAACTCTGAAGAAGCAGGAATGTATCAAGATTTAGAAATGTATGGTTTATTTTATAATTCTGAATGTGACACTCAGTGGTTTGGGGCTGTGTACTCAGTTTCTAATGTAATAAGAATAATATCCATATGCACTTGTGATCTTGAAAGATATGAAGACAAAGATAAAATTGTGAATTATGAATAGCCCAGGAATTATTGATAGGAAACCACTGAAGATTAACAAAATCAGGTAAGACTGGTGAGTATCATGTTCTTGTTTCCCCAACAAATGATCTGAACAAGAAAGAATGCTTCATTTACCTCATTGGAAACACCAGGAGAATTGTCTTGAACATAGTCCAAAAGCTTTTTAGGAGGCTGCACCATATAAGTAGAAGTGTAGAGATGAAATGGAGGAGTATCAATGGCAGCAAGGAATGAAACATGTGGAGAAGGTGACATAGTTAGGAACTAAGCGTTGATAGCATCAGATAAGAGAGTGACTCATAAGCAGCAAAATGGTGGTTGACTGGAAGTAAGATTGTAGTACAATAATTTTGCAATACTATCAAGCATCTTAATAAAATGTTAGCAATTTTAGTTAATAAAACTTCTAACTTAAAATATGAATGGTTTAATTAATGCCAACAGTCTAAAAACTTGTGAGACAGAAGAACATAGAATAAAGGACTGAGTATTTATGGCCTGCTAGTGACATTTCTATGTTCAGTTTACATTTTAAAGGATAATAATGACAATAACTATTGATATGTCTCAAGGTAGAGCTTTTTTTAGTCTGGCTATGCCCTGTGCACATATGGATGAATGATGATTTTAAAAGTTTTAAAAGCTTGATAAAATGAGGTTAAAGTTAGTTTGATGAAAATATGAGGAATGTATTGCAGGACTACAAATTTAAAAAATACTTAAATATCAAATACTGTACATTGTTTGAGTGAAAAAGAAAATTAGGATCTAAAGCTTTAAATATAATGTAATGGTTTGTATCAATAAAAATGGGTTTGCAGTCCTCTTCAGTTGCATATACAGGGCTTGCTTCTGCTCTCATTGACATTAAAGGGCGTTTTGTTATTAACTTTAGTGAAAAGTGGAGTAGACCCAAAGAGTATGCAGGTGCAAGTAGATGTTTATCTTAAATTAAAGCTAATACCTATTTAAGTATAAAATTATATCTCCTGCATGTGTGTGTGGATGAGACAGACACATGCACACAAAATAGGCATCATTTAAAAATTCAACATAAGTACATTTGTCACCTTAACACTAGAGTTATTGTAGATTCCTGTGTCCAGAAATATTGAATTCCCCCCATTTCAACCTCTACCCTCCCAAAGTCAACATTTGTTGCCACAGACACCTGCACTAACTGAAGTATCTATTATACTTAGGATGGAGATTCCATAATGACAGGCATACCAATGTTGAGTTTCTGAATGGCGTTTATTTTGTGTGTGCATATGTATTAAAAATAAACATATTCCTTCATACAAAACTAACTTTAGTCTATATGGAAATGTCTTCTCTACTCTTGATAATTTAATTGTTCAAATCTAATCTTTCCAAATGCAAACATTTAGAAAAAGTCATAAACAATTATGTTTTGTAAATGGTTGATATAACATTTAGCAACTTGTATATATACTACTTGTTCTATGTAGCATACACACCTTAATTAGTGATTAAAATCAATGTTTTGGCAGATTATGTATTTAAAAAATAAAATGACCCAATGTGTATGTACATTGGACCCAATTCTTCTGGTCTTTCTTAAGTAAAACACCTATGGAGTTCAGTGGATTATTTTTTTGATTTGTGAATAAAAAATTGGGCCAATATTGTATAGAAATATATGTTAACATAAACAGATGAAGATGTATTATACTGTTGAGTTTAATATCTCTATCTTTCTCATTACATGTCTGTTTAGCATTTGATGGATTGCATTTTAGCAATATAGTATCCTAATGTTTAAATATTAATATTCTATCCTCACTTACCGGACATCCAAATTCCAGTTCTGAAAAGAATTTATACCAGGGTTCATTTTCTAAATCTATGTCATCTGGGGTTATGTGATCAATCTGGAGCCGTTGTGAAGGAAAAGGGAAGGAAAAGGCACACACTGAGCAAAGTCTGGAAATGTCATGTCACATTAACACAACAAACACACACACACACACACACACAAGTAATAGGGAGAAAGGGTATGACATAAAACCAAAGAATGAAGATGGAATTCCATATGGAACATGTTTTTGTTCAAGACTGGTTACAGACTAGTTGTCTTAAAATGCCTCCTTTTTCAGCTTTTTCCTCCATTGGTTATTGCATAATGTTATACCAAATATTAAACATGTCAAGCACTTCAAAATAATTTTTGAAAAGCTGAGTATTATCTTTGGCAGCATTAACAGTTAGGGATCGAAAACCTATGTGTCCTGTAAAAGAAAGGAGCATAATTATAGAACAAATGTAATGGCTTGTTGCTTGCTTTGTACACAGTGCTTTGTTTGGTACAGTTAATGCCAGCCTACAAAGGTTTCCTGCTAAGAAAATATTTAAATCTGCTTTTCCTTTAGTGTGTACAAAAAAGTGCCCAAGTTGACCAGTTGTAGATAGGCACATGATTTTAGCTACATTGCTTTTGCCACTGTTGGGTCGTCTTATAAAAGAAGGTGTGTTAATTCTGTACTTTTTCAACCTGAAGATAAGCGCACAGCACAGATAAGCAATATGCATCATGCAGGAATCATTATGTTAAAAAGCCATTTCAACCAGTGTAATGAAACTGCCATCTATTTAAATCATCTTATTTGAAATGTATAAAATTAAAATATTAGTAATTATGGATTCTGAGTGGTTTTGTTTTTTAAAAAAATCTTTTGTCTAATGCAGACCTTTTGATTTAATTATTTTCTATGGATATGTTCACATTTTGCAGCAAAAAATGGGAACAAGTACAAATTTCAGTTAGTGAGCTGCCATCTTGGCCAAAGCATCTGAGACTGAATTGAGCATCTCCAAAGTTAAATACATGAGCTGCTCCAGCTTGAGCTAAAGAACCCCAATGTTCTGTAGCTCAGGGCTATAACATCTCATATCCTCTGTGGATTGGCATAGCACGGGTCCCTGTACTAAACACAGCAGTGGTTTAAAATATTATAAAGGAAACTGCCCAATGAGCAGAAAAATAATTCTTCATGCAAAAACCACAGTCCAAAACAATGGCAGCTCCAGTGGAATTTTTTTAAAAACTTTTATTTAAATTATTTCCTAAAGGGTATTGAATTCTTTTATACAGCCTGAAGTAAACTGTCATGTAGCATAAAGGTACAGTGTAGCCTTAGTTTAAAGTCTCTGACATATAAGCCCCCTTCTTCTTAAACTCATATGATTGTATTTAAAATGTAATACTGTGTAGTTATGTATCAGAGGGGTAGCCGTGTTAGTCTGAATCTGCAAAAGCAGCGAGGAGTCCTGTGGCACCTATAGACATGCATCTGACAAAGTGGGTCTTTGCCCATGAAAGCTTATGCTCCAACACTTTGGTTAGCCACAGGACTCCTCGCTGCTTTTATAGTTATGTAGTATGCCAGTTTATCATCTCTCATAAGCTAAGCCAATGCCTGCCTGAAGAATGATATTGGTGATTCAGTAGGCAACTCTGCCCTGAGTCAAGTTGAATCTAGTGTCTCAAAATGACAATATGGGGCACAGTTTGGGTGACCATTTTTCCTCAAAGAGAAAATGGAACAGCACACGGAAACAGCCTGCACTCGCCCACATACCCCAGCCACTTACTCAAGCCTTGACCTCTCTCCCCAGATAGGGTTCGCCCCAATCTTGCTGTTAGTTCAATTAACAGCACTATTGAGCTATCTAGATATAGGTATTTAGAAGATATTACCATAGCACCTGGACACTATCAAAAAACACAGATTTATCCTCACAGCACTACTCAGATGTAGAAGAAACATTATTCCAGTTTTACAGATGGGGAACTGAAGCCCAGAGAGAATTTACTTGCCTGTATCACATACCAGAGAATGAAGTGACTTCTCTCCTGAATCATATTCTTAGACACTAGACATAAGATCATCCTTCATCTCCATGATATTTATAGTTCAGTATTGCCATTGAACCACTATAATCCACTGTGATTCAATAAAAAATACCTTCCAAGACTTTAATAGAAAAATTACATCGAATTTGGCTTTATAAATTTCAGATTTGCTACTTTATTTAGGCCAGGTCAACACTGTGGGCAATATTGACCTAAAATATGCAACTCTAGCTATGTGAACAGCATAGCTGCAGTTAACATACTTTGGGCTGAGTTGCAGCGGGCTCTCTGGGGAGAGTCAATGGGAGACATTCTCCAGTCAACTTCCCTTATGCTTCTCATTCCAGTGAAGCACTAGAGTTGACGAGAAAGCAATCAATAGTTGATTTAGTGGGTTTTATCTAGACTAACTAAATTGATCCTTGGGGGGATAACTGCAGTTCTGATCCTCCCAGTCAGTATAGACCTGCCTTTAGTCTTGAATTAAATATGTCTTTAGAAGATCACAAATTACAGAAGCCTAGTGTATATAATTGAAGAGAGTATGAAGGAAAATATCTAAAAAAACCCAAAACATGAATACAGAGAACTAAGTAGTAGTACAGCCAAGTCTTCATATTATAGTATCTGGATTAATCAATTTGCTTCACACCTTTTTATGATTCTGAACTAGATAACCTGGGAAAAAAAGTAAAAAACTACTGGTTAGTCCTCATTCCCATATAGTAAGGGCTGGTCTACACAGTGGGGTAATGTGCGCTGTAGGAGAATAATTGCTAAAGCACGCTACCATACTGTGCATTAATTGGGCCATGTATATCCTGCTGGTGCAGTAACACAGTGCTGTTTGAAAAAGTACTTCATTAAGTGCACTAGGGAACCTTTAGCCCAAAATAGGAGGGTCTACATGGCCCAATTAATGAATAACACATTAGAGCATTTTAGAAACTGTATTTCTATGAAGCACATTACCTCGTGGCACAGACACACACTCTATATAGATTTTTATACCCAAGAGGACATTTTCCTTACTTAAACATGTGGAATAGCCTATCTATTGGTTCCGGAATTCACAGAATTAACCTACAGTGAATCAGTGTGTCTGGGATAACATTTCCAGTTATACCAAAGTAGCAGCTGGTGTTCCTTACAGAAAATAGAAGATGGATTAGCTCAGGGGTCGGCAACCTTTTCAAACCAAAGAGCCAAACTACATCAAAATTTGGAACAGGTGGTCAAAGAGCCAGTATAAGAATGCCCATTTGCATGACTGAAAGTATGCAATTTATTATTACTAATGATTGACATGATGATTAATAATAGCATAAATGAAACATTGTACTCAAGAACTATTTAATGGGACTTCTGCTGCTGCATCTTTTCGCACATTTCTTTGAAGTTTACATCATAACTGGTCAAATTCAGCCTGAATGCGTGCATGAAGCTATTTTCTATCACTCTTGAGCACAAATTACCTTTGATGTGATTCAAATGAGAGAAAGCTTGCTCACACATACAGGGGGAGCCAAACATTGACAGGAAGGCCAAGCTGACATTCTGCATGGTGGTGTATAGAAGTTCTTTCCAAGATTGCAGAATCAGATTATCATCCTGCTGCAATTTCTTTGTGTCAGCCTTTTTGTGCAGTTTTGTCAATTCTGCACATTGTCAAACAAGACATTCTAAATCAGAATTCAGCGTGACAAATTTTTCCACCTTGCCCTAAAATCTGCTATTTCCATTTCCAAAATGCTGAGATGACTGTCAAATCCAGTTCCCCATCGGATGCTTTATGTGGCCAAATCATAAACTTAAAACAGAGCACTGTGTTTGCAAAAGTCAACAAAACGAGACTTAAATGCCATCAGGAGCTTAGAAATAAACCCAGCAAGCTACTGCAAATCAAGGCTGTTACTTGGATTCTCTCTCTGAGACAAATCACGAAACATTCATAATCTATCAAAATGTGCCAGTCTGCCCATCTTGATACCTTTGATGAAGACACACTCAGTTTTGACTCACATACAAACACTGCCTGCTACAGAGTCAGGACTGTATTTCCTTGCCCTTGTAGATTAAGGTTCAATGTATTCAAATGACCAGTAATGTCAATGAGATAGTAAAATTTGAGCAAACAGTCACAGTCCGAAAGCTCGATGTGTTTGACACACTTCATATCCAAAAATTACTTAATCTCATTAATGCATGAGGCAAAATGAAACAAAACTTTGCCATGAGATAACCAGCGAACATTGTGAATTAGTAGATTGGGGTATTCGGATTTGACATCCTCGAGCAGTGACTGAAATTGACGGTGATTAAGGACTCAGGCAAGAATCCAATTCACAATGTGAATGACCAGTCCCATTACCATTTCTGAATTCAGTTCCACAAGATTGAGCACAAAGTGCCTCCTTATGCACAATGCAATGAAAGTTCAGAAGTGGGTGGTTCAGCTGTTCTGAAAAAAATAAAGAATCCCCTGTATTTGCCGACCGCTTTAGGTGCACCATCTGTACACAAAGACACGAGATTATCCAACTGTATTTCTTTCTTGTTTACGTAGTTCATCACAGTTTTAAGGATGTCTTTGCCCCTTGTTCTATTTTTCATTGGTAATATCTCAATTATTTCTCACAGCATTTCCACAAATATATCATCCCAAAATACACAACTGATTAACATCACATATATCAGTTGTCTTGTCCAAAGCAAAGGAAAAATAAGTAGCTGTACTCAAATTTTGCATTTGTTCCTTGTTGATTTGATGGGTCATTTTCACAGTTCTGTCATAGACTGCTTTTGCCAATAATGGCATGTCTTCAATTTTCTGTAAGATTTTGTCCTGGTTTGAAACTCGACAAATAGCTCATGACCAATTTTTAGCATGCATCTCTTCATGAAATCCCTATCAGTGAGAGGCTTCCCCTCTCAAGTAATTCTGTATGAGCCTGAAAACTTGTGTTTAAGCGCCCACCTTTTTTGACAATGCTAGCAGGCTATTTTGTTCAATGTTCATTTTTTGCTGCAGCTCCTCATAGGCTTTTCGTGCATTGCTTTCAGGGTATTTTGTAGCAAATGCTGCATGTTTTGCCATGAAATTCAGGGTTGTTGGGTTTTTTTGTTTGTTTGAGAACAGTCTCTCACTATAAATGAGACAGTGTGGAGATCCAGATCTATCTACAATTGCATACAAGTCTGCCCACTCCTTTAGAAAATATTGATATTCGTCATCTCTCTTCTCTTCGCCATTTTTACTGTTAAGGTGCTACAGAGTTCACCATCACTTATGGTGATTGAAAGATTTCTTGACCAATTCAATAAAGAGAATATGTACAACCCACAATGAGTGGAGAGGATGGATGGTTGTTAAAACGAACAGTTAAAGGTGAAATAGACCAAAAAAACCCTCATCTTGACATGAGTAATTATACATTTTAAAAGTTTTGAATAAATGTTTTCATTTTATTTTAAAAAAGTTGTGTGCATATTGGTAATGACAAAGGAGCCATAGGTTTCAGACCCCCTGGATTAGCCAGTCACTTGGGTTCTATGCAAAATCTCCAAAAAAAGGGTGGCAACAGGGGGCAGTTTGGGGCCTTGTGTTCCAGCCCAAAGCAGCTTTAGGTATGGACTTCCTGGGTGTTATGATCCACCAGAGCAACCATCCTCATTCAATCAGAAAATAGGAAAACTTTTCTATTGAAAAAGCTTATTTTACTCGCTTAAGAAATCTCAAGCAATGGTCAAATATTTCTCTCTCTCTCTCTCTCACACACACACACACACGTTCTTTAAAGTGGTGACAATTGAGTGCATTTAAAGTAAAAAATTGTATTATCACATTTGTCAGCACTGCAGATCTAGTATGAATTACTCTTGTTAATTTTTCATATCAGAAAGTCTAAATTTATTAGAGATGTGTGTCCCCACATGAAATATCTTTGTAATCTGTAAAGTGTTTACCTATGACTATTAACATTCACTTGCTGAAGATTGTTTGTAATTGAAAAAGCTGGTAAATGACCATATCTGTAATACAGCTACTGAAGGAGAAAAATTACTCAGCAAAATATAATTATTTTTTCACAGAACTGTTTGTAAATTCAGCTTGACAATAACTACTAATTTCTAAGTCAGGGAAATTTTGGTAAATCATTAGAATGATTAATTAGTTCAGACAGTTAAGTGGCCTATGCTGAAAAGGGAAATTCCCCTTTGAAAGAAAGTCTGAGTTCTATAAGAGCCTTATTTTATAGAATCACAGTTTGCTATAGAAGCTAGTTAACCAAACTCATATTATGATATAAACTATAGAAAAATATGATGAAACAGATTTATCAGTGCAATTCTTTGACATACTGTTGACTTACTATATATACCACAATCCATGCATGCAATATATTTTAGATTAATAAAATGAGCCCTCTGAATACATGTATAATAATACTACGTATAAGAATTACATAAACTGCCCCTTAACAACATAAATTCTCCCAACCACCATTCCATCCATAAACAATGGAGTATTGAAACACTCTCAGGTACAGAAGAAGAGGTGGTTGCATATGCCTTTTCAGTTAATGGAAACTTAGATTAGTGATAATTTTGTGAGCATTAGATTTCAGCCTTATTAGACATGCTTGTGAGGAATCTCACAACTGCAGACATATAGCTTAGAAAATGGCAATAAGGAATATTTAGTCATAGGTTAGTGTATAGGCAACCAATGTTCTTGAGATGGTACTATTAGGCACATATCCTGAACACACTGTAGGATTTTTTTCTCGTCTGTCTAGTGGCATACCACCACATGCATGTGCATGATTAGGTGTGTTGATAAAATTATTACAAAACAGGTGATAAATTGGGTTATGGATATGCATTAAATTTGCAAAAAATTACTTTCCATGAATTTACATCTAACGTGAAATCTAAAAGGAGTTTAAATTTCTCACAGTGATTCTTTGGTTTCTTTTTAGTGTCAAAGAAGCTAAATTGAATAAGTAAGCCAAATCAATCCCAAATTATCTTCACAACCATCCAAGGGTAAGGCAAAATCACCAAGTGAGTTGACCAAACCTCAAATATAAAAATAGGCATTCAATACTTACTAAAAATTAAAAAACAAACAAAAAATTAATTCTCATTAAGCCTTTTTTGTGTGAACACATTTCATATACACCTCTTACCGGTCTTTCATGTTCAAGAATTGATGACTTCCCCGGCTCGTATTCAAAAATACTTCTTGGTTCAGAACGGAATTTGCGGGTGTCTACTTTTCTGTCAGGAGGATCCCAATCATTTCTAAGCAACAAACATAAAAGGTTGAGTGGGACTGTCTTTTCCATCAACACTGCAGCTTTGTACAAGGCATATATGTCAGTAGTTTCACTGCACCACAACTTGCTCTCTTCCCATCCTCAATCATGAAAATTACATCCAGCCTCACCAAGTTACGCAAAGGTAGCAAACATGCAGATTGTAGTCTACTGGATGTGAATTTTATTCTTCATTTTTTGTACACACTAGAGACAAAATTATGCTCACCTTACTCACATAATTAATCTACTAATTGTGGTGGCTGTTCACAGGAGGAAAGTGAGACGGATTTGGCCCAAAATGCATGAATAGACTATTAAGACAGAGAAATAACCATCAAAAGGAAGGAATTATGAATTAAGCAAATCTTAGCCCCCTTAACTTACTCCATGTGCATATACCTGGTCCTAAACTGGTCCTTTTCTTTCCTACTACAGGTTGGATCTTGCTAGTCTGGCACCCTGGGGACCTGGTTGGTCCCAGACGAGGGGATTTGCTGGACCACAGAAGGTCCCTTCCCACATGGCTGTGCTGCCACCAGCCTAGGCCTGCCCCTGTTGCTGCCTTAGCCCCCTCAGGGCTCTCCCCAGTTCCGCTGCTGCTGGGGCTGGAGCACCATGGCCAGACCTGTAGAAGGGCAGAGCTCTGCAGCCATCTGGCTCCGCAGCCGGGGTAGAGCTCCACATTTGTCTGGCTCAGTGGCTGGGTGGAGGGACAGGCCAGAGCTCTGCAGCCCAGGCCAGAGCTCCCTGGTTGCTGCTGGGGTCTGAGCTCCCTGACCAGGGCTGGAAGTCCATGGCTGCGGCCAGGCTAGAGCTCCCCAGCCACTGGGGCCAGGGAGCTCTGCTGGGGCCAGAACTACCCACTATGCCGTCCCTCCTCCTTCCCCACACACTCTGGCTGAGTCATTGTTTACCTCTACAGAACTCCTGCCCCCGCTGCCAAACCTCCCTCTTCCTGAGCTCTGTGGTCTAGGAATATCAGTTGTCCATTGCTAACAATGCTGCAGTCTTATTTGTGATAGCAATAGTACATAAGAATGGCCGTACTGGGTCAGACCAAAAGTCCATCTAGCCCAGTAGCCTGTCTGCCAACAGTGGCCAGCGCCAAGTGCCCCGGAGGGGGTGGACCGAAGACAATGATCAAGCGATTTGTCTCGTGCCATCTACCTCCAGCCTCTGACAAACAGAGGCCAGGGATACCATTCCTACCTCCTGGCTAATAG
>JANRFK010001234.1:71885230-71910754 GCA_030068395.1 Apalone spinifera
GTAATGTTTGTTCCACAATAAATATGAAATTTGTGTAGAAAGGTTTTTGTGCATTTCAAATGTATATTGAAAGTAACAAACAGGATTAATTCCCATAACTATCATTGCAGATATAAACATTAATTATTCATATTATTAATGAACATTTCTTGTCACTGCTGTTCCATATGCCGCAGCAATAGTGAATGTGCTATATAGACACGATACAGCCAGAATTTTTACCACTCTGTTGTGTGTACCAGCTCTGAGCAGGTAGAAATGACAACAGTGGTTAAAATGCAAGTGGCCATCAGAAGCATTTATTATATCATATATGCAAATACAGTAAAACGTAAAAGAAACTTGGTGTAGGTAAGCGCTAAATGCTTTAGTCACTGGACAAAATTTTCATAAATACATACTGATTAAATTATATAGTTAGCAAACTGTTTCATGGTGGATAACTTCAGGAACAGTATTTACATAAAATAGTATAATCTAATGGATGCTTTATATGTTGACCTGTAGCTTTTCACTTGTTTATGTACAGATATACTATTCAACTGGAAGTTTGCTTAATCAAATAAATGATCATTTCAGTTCATCTTTAGGTTATGAGCTCTTCAGATTAGGCATCTTCAGTGAAAGTCTGGTCCTACTGAATCAGTGGGAGTTGACTTCAGTGGCACCAGGATTTCATCCATTATCTTCATAATTAGGGCCATACTAAATTTATGGCCATGAAAAATACATCTTGCCACAAGTTTATGTTGGTATTGCCACCCTTACTTCTGTGCTGCCTTCAGAGGTGGGTGGCGAGAGAGGAGTGGCCTGTTGGCTGGGCACCCAGCTCTGAAGGTAGCAACCAACCAAAAGCAGTGTACAAGTAAGGATGTCATTCCATGTCATCCTTACTTCTGTGCTGTTGCCTTCACTGGGCAGCCAGAGTGGTAGCTGCTGACTGAGGGCCCTACTCTGCAAGCAGAAGAGTGACAATACTGTAGCATTGTTATTTCTGTGCTGATGCTGGCTGTGGTTGTGTTTTCAAAACTGGGATTCTGGCCAACAGCCACTGCTCTTCAGATGCTCAGCTCTGAAGGCACCATCATTACCATCAGCAATGCAGAAGTAACAGTAGCAGTACTGTGACACCCTCCTACAAGAGCCCTGTAACCTCCCACCCCAACTCCTTTTTAGGTCAAGACCCCTGAAATTACAACACTTTTTAAATAGCTGAAATAATGAAATTTATAATTTTTAATATCCTATTACTGTGAAATTGACCAAAATGGACTGTGAATTTGATAGGGCCCTATTCATAGCTATCTATAAATTGCTTAGCAACTTGTGCATGCTGTCCACATAAAAATATCAATTGTATTCTATTTTAATTAGAATCTTATATTGCATCCCGCACCATAATATCTCAGCACCTATGTGGACTACATTTTCTTTCTGGTTGTCAGCTAGTTATGTCAGGAAATTTCATTTCAGGGCAATTTTTTTCCAACACTAGCCATATTGGATTTAGGATGATTGCAGCTGATATGTCTTTTGAATTAGAAATGTGGCAAATGACCGACCAGTAACACATGGGAAAGAGGTGCTGATAATTGATGCATCATATAATGTGATATAGCTTGAAGTGACCTGACATGAAGCATGTCACATTTTATCATGTACTTAAAAATAAACAGGTATGTTTGTAGGAGAAAGTGCTTGGATACAGACACATTTGGTGTTGGATTACTGTACATTACAAGTAAAGTAAAACTATCTGATTCAATTAGTTTTTATTTTAACTGGGAAGATATTGTGATTTCAGAGCAGAAAACTGGAATTATGTCTCCCAAGAATGACTGAATATATGGAAGTGTTCAGTACAGGTTGCATTTTAATCAAAATAACTCAGAGAATGTAAGTCATTTTAAAGACAAAAGATGTCAATAAAATTAAGATTCATACTCATTTTACTTCATTTACAATTTTTAACCCTTAAACCCGTATGTAGTATAACTTCTTGGTTATGACTGATAATGTGAAGCATACTATGTCTTGCCTCCAAACTCCAAAGATGTGATGCATGTGGACCATAAACCATTTTAGCTGAGGGTTTAGATACTTTTGTTTCATAGACAAATTTTTAAAAAAATCTCCTATTGACAAGAAAAACTCACTCTTTTAATGCTCATGCCATGGTTGTCTGGTCCTACAGCTGTCATGGAATACACTAAGCTAAAGACTTCAGAATTCCCTAATTGGGAAAATTTGGATTTCTTTTGTCAGTTTCATAATCCAGCAGATTAAGTAGAGAAGGGGCCTATTCAATGTAATGTCTGGAATGGTTTCCTCCAGGAAGAATGAAGTGCAAGAGACTTTGATTCCTGGCTCCTAAAAGGATCTTCATTGTATTCTACGCAGGTGCCAGGTGCCACGAAAACTCCAGAATTTGGGTAGAGGTAAGCAGTTACGCATTTCTGTATAGCATGCTAACAAAAGCCTTTGTGAGGCACCTATACTCTAATCATTGGTAGAGGTTCTTATCATGCCCTGGCCAATGAGATCATGGCAAGGGCCTTCAAGCTTAAACAATGTATGCAGTTCTGATTAAAACTAAGGCCCTCAGGTACAAAAGACAGATAAGAAAACAAAATTAATTTATTTTCACCTGATGGAAGACATTCCTTAAAAGAGAAACCAAACCAACTGAACTTGTGTTCAAGTACTTAGTTCTGAGTGGTTCATTCAGGCAGTTAAGATCAATATTATATAATCTTAGAATATTAGAATTATATGGTTGTAGAATATTATAATATTATGAGATTAAAATATATTACATTACACTCCTTGCTCACATTGATAATAGAGTAAAACAAAATTAATTATCTTTTGGAATGAATTTATGTACAGATTTTTTTTAAAAAGCTATAATTACAGGATAAATTAGTTGAATGTTCAAAAGCCCCTAATTTTCTTTTCCTGCAATACATTCTATAGATTACTAAGGGATTTATTGTTTATTGTTTTTCAAACTCAGTGTCTGATAAATATTATTCATCTGTATAACATTCCTTTTTATAGTTTTAAGACATTTTCTATCAACAACAACGAATGGGCCAAATTCTGCTCTTCATTTATATCGTGCACCTAAGGTACTTGAAGATGCAGAACTTCACCCATTTCATTTTCTTAAATGAACTCTTGTTAAACAGTCAATGTAAACTGGATTTTGAACTAGTATCTGCAACTGTGCTGAAATTTCTAAGGTTTGAATGTATGAAAATAAAAATGTTGCTCCATCACTGGAACTTGTAATTACGATAAATAGTACATCACTTTTCATTTAATCCACTCTCCTTTGACTAAAGGCATGGGGGATTCTTTCCTAAACTAACAGGATTTACATTTGGTGGTCTGGGCATTAATTTCAACATTAGGATTTATGCTACTGCAGCATGCGAGACAAGAAAATAGGAAGAAAATGCCCAAGTCCATTCAACCTGAAACCCTTCTGCTTTAAAAGAAGAGATAGGGAAGAAGGAAGAGGAGAATATGGAATTTTCCTCATTAGGGTTCCAAATATGTGCCACACAAACATCTCAGATGAGGCTGGTCCCCATACTGCTTGCAATTTACAAAATCACTCACATCCTGCTCTCTGCTAAAAGAGTTCATATAAGGATTGTCTTAGGGTATGACTATGCTGGAAAAACAAATAAAACAAAAACCCTGTGACAGCAAATCTCAGAGCCTGGGTCTAGTCCTGTATTTCAACGGTACCTCTCACAAGGTGCTTCTTATGTCATTTGTACTTACGTGTGCCATGATTACTGCTCCTACCAGAACTGCCTATACATTTATTTAGATGTTTTGAGAGGACAACATTCATATCATGTGATTCTTCCAAAGTCCCAGTTCTCTCTCATGTTATTTCTACATCCATTACTTTCATTAGTTGATTACAATGTTGTATTTATGAACTTTCCCTCTTCCAGTAAATCTACTTACTTTTCAGGTGTAGATCTCTCTCTTGGACGAAGTGGTGGGATTGGAGGTGGTACATGTGGAGGAGGTATCGGAGAGGAGACCTTAAAGGCATCAGTGCCATTGTCAGAAATGCTTTTAGGCAATGGTCTGTATGTCTGTGTCTTTGCAGCAGGGTGTGGCTGAGCAGAGGGGGATGGGCTGTAAGTACCTAAAATAAAACAGAACAAAGAAACAGCCAAAATGCATCTACATTAAACTACCATTACACTCTTAACAAACCTAGGACATCAAAACCTTGTAAGATTTGGAAACACAGTGGTGAGTAATGTGTGCATAGTCAAATAATTATTATAGATCGATATATGGCCCCTCTTACTTGCTCCACCCCCAAAAGCTCAGGACATTTCATGAGAATTAATCACCATCTGGGGGAGATAATGTTTGAGGTGCAGCTCATGGCAATTAACTGCAACCTGTTATTAGTCCCCCAGAACTGTCTGCCCTCAGCTGTTATTAATTTCATAGGCTGAGAAGGAAAAAGAAGTAGACATGCTTTTTTATCTTTTTTAATGAATGTATTTTGGGTTTGTATGTCAGAGCATCTCTACATAATTAGAGCTGTGGACAATTACCCAGTAAAATTTCTTGACTAAGCTCCTAAGAGTTCATTTGGGTCACAAACCTTGCATATATACACATTTTTGATCAAACATAAAATATCAACATGGGAGCCCCATTGAAAGTAACATGGAAACTTAAATTACAGAACTCTTAAAAGTAATTTTTGTATAATCTGCAATACTTTATGTGTGTATTTCATTCACACAATAGGGAGTTTTTGTTATGGTAAAATATCTCTGTCATATGATTCTTAACTTTTAAAAAATTTGATATTTATCTCTCTCTCACAAGAATATAATATTTTTTCAGCACTAAATAATAATTGACTCATGGAAAAAGTTGACAAGAACACAAAGTAGGAGCATAATGTTTTCTTAAGGTCGCATAATCTAAATATATGGTATTTGTATACAACATGGTGCCCAATGCTAATCCTCAGCTGTAGATGTAATTACAGTTAATACTTTCATACTGTACTTTATTCTTTAGTTTAGTATTCAAGAGGAAAACTATTTAGTATTGTTAGTGAGAATAAATATAATTTAGTCAAAGATTACACCAATACATTATATCTGATCTGCATTGAGAGGGCCACATCTGCAATACCATTCTGATTCATTTTGTAATAAGAAAGAAACCAAAATGAGGCTTTGCCACATTTGGTGAACAAAGACACAAGCGCATGCACTTACACAGATCAAAAAGAATAATTTTTTTTTGTTATACAGCCGGTCCCCGACTTACCAACGAGTTACGAACCAAACACTAGGTTGTAACTTGATCTGTTCGTAAGTCAGATTACATTCACTTATGTACGGCCGCGCTGTTTGTACGTGCAGATTTCGTTTGTAACTCGGGTTCCGGCTGTATAGGAGGTTGGTCGTATAAATACAAACGGTCATAAGTCAATGTGTTTGTAACTCGGGGACCGGCTGTACAAACTTAATAAGAGCAGCCCTGAGTGGTTAGCTACCATTGGTGCTTGCTGACAATAATAAAAGAAGTGAAGGAATAACTCCTACCAGTATTATATGCATATGCAGCATTATACATGTCTGTGACATCATCTATAAAAAGAAATATATATGTTATACTTGCCAATATATCATAGCCAGCAGTTTTGTCTTTGCAAATACAAACAGAGGACTAGTAGGCAATCAACTCTCACCCCTCATGAGAGAGTTTTCTGGAGTTTGTCTTTTCCCTTAAAATATACCATGGGCTATTTTTATCATCCCATTCTGAATGGCATCTTGTTGCTATGACATCCAGATTGCACAGTTACTGCTTCACCCCATAGTCATTTTTTTCTATTCAACTGTCTCCTTTTCCCACAGCCATTCCTTCTCCTGTCAGATTTGCTCATACTAGGGGCCAATAAGGTATCATTTCTACTGTAAAAAACAACTTTTTTACATCTAGCAATGTTATTCAGTGGCCAGAGCAGATTAGGGGACATAATTTTGGTGTTTGTCAATTCTTGGTTCTACCACTGATGTCATGTATGACCATAAGCAAATCAACCTTGCTACAGCAATTTTCCCACCAGTAAAGCTGAAATAATATCAACTTCTTCCTTCCCTCAATCCCTCATGGTGTGTAATGAAGCATAAATATTGGTGGAAAGTGCCTCAACATCCTTGAATGAACAGGAGAATAAGCAAACGTGTGATTATTAATAAGACTAATCACATTTCAGGGGCACCTTAAAAACAATTTATTTAGACATTAATAGGAGGAGACAAAATAAGCAGTTTAAATGGAGAGGCAACATATTCCCTCATTCAGTAGGCTTCATTGTTCTAGCACACATGAGTTATGTAGCCGAATGGAGAATAGCAGCAATTACCATCCTCTACCCAGCCAACTCCTGGTCACTCAGACTGAAGATGGGACCAGGCAAACTTCCTTGCTGCTCAGAACATCTCACTGACCTCTTGTGCTATACATGATCAGATAGGTGTTTATCCTTTATTTTTGTTAGTTGTAAAAATAAGCAGATCAGAAAAGTACATATCCTTTTGCAGGAAAAACATTTATCACACTGAGGCCTTGACTACAGTGGCATGTTTTGTCACCAAAAACTGCCTTTTGGTGACAAAACATTGAGAGTGTTTACACTGCAATGTGACTTTTGTTGGGAAAACATCCAGTTTTGGTGACAAAATCTTCCACCCCTGTGAGAGAGACTTGTATTTTCCCTTCCCTTAATCGTTGACAAAGAGCCAGTGTGGCCTCTGTTGTTTGTTTCATCAAGAGAACTGGCTTCTGCCAGTATCCCACAATGCTTGCCCTGATGGCTGTGGTCAGTGTTTTGTGGTCTCTGCTGCCTTGTAGGCATGCACCTCTTCTTTTTCAAAGCTCCAGGAAATATGTGACAGCTGAGTGAGCTGCTCCATTTGGGGAACAAATGAAGAATAAATAATGGGAATGCTTCTGTTCTGCCCTGATAGGAATATAGCAGCACGCAGACAGCTGCTGCAGAGGGAAGTGTGGAGAGACTGCTGTGCTGCTTAGACATTCCTTAGCAGAGAGAGCTCTCAGAGCCATGACCGAATCCCAAGAAATGCAGGGATCAGTTCATCCCTCCCACAACACTGCACTGTGGGATTCTTACCCACATTGCTTTTCTCTGTCTGTTGATAGGGTGCTAGCAATGTGGCCATGAAATGTTGACAATGAGAGACAGAAAAACTAGTTTGACTGGTTTTCACTTTTGGCAATTTTGCATGTCAACAGCACTTATGTCTCCAAACTTTCCTAGTGTAGACAGTCTGACTTAGCCTCGAAAAATTCCCATTGGGTTCTATTTAATATCTACAACTCAGTGATCATAAGCTATGTATTTTCAGAGAGCAAGCCACCAAAATTCAGGGAAAGTTGCATTTCTTATGGCTCTAAGAGTTATCTAGCACATAGAAAAATGTATGCTTACCGGGCTTGTGAACCATATGGATTTGCTTGAACATTGTTTTATACCAATCTTTTGGCCGGTCAACTGTCTAAATAAAAATACAGTTTATAACAATTAACTAAAAAAACAAAAGGATTAATGGTGACACATTAGATCAAATTCATCCCTATGTTGTAATTACACTGACTTTTAAAGAGATTCAGTAGGATTGAATTTGACCCCCATTGTGATTCATCCCTCCCACACACTCTCATTCAAATGTTATACTTGTGTTTTTCATTCACTGTACAGTTGCAAGCTTTCCTATCACTGATTTATATAATAGCAAAATAATGTTTTAAAGATTATTTTCTATTCTCTTTGTCACAGGGCTATCCATATTCCATATTGAAATATTCTTATGAATATGCATAAGTGGTAAATGCTTTATATACAATAATCCATGTAAAGTATTATTTGAAGAGTTATAATCTACTGAATATGATTTTCCCTTTTGTATGCATGTATCATTCCTGTATGTAAAATTATAAATATGAAGTATAAAGCTGTTTTACTAATATAAACATCTAAGTAAGGGCCATTAAAGGTATTTTAGAAACTTGATAGCTCACTAATACAGACAATGATCTATAAATGTCTTTGTTTTTCCTATAAGCCAGCCCCAGCAACTCTCCCCTCGATCCCACGCAGCGTAGACTCTATAGTAACTCAACTTAAGGTATGTTGATTCCAACTATGCTAGTCACATAGCTGGAGTTGTGATCTTAAGTCTACTTTCTGCAGTTGTGTAGATGTAGCCTAATGCTCAAATTGTTTCCCAACTATCTTGTTTTTCCTCATGTTTGTAAAGATTCAAATGCTTAGCAAAATCACAATATAGATACTATTTTGCTCCCAAATTAGCTGGAAAATTTGAAAACTGGATTAAAATTACAGCTGACAATGTGACCAAAAACTCTTCTGAAAGAGACACATTCTGATCATCCATTTCCAAAATCCATTTTTTTTCATTTGCATTTCAAAATGTCTGGAACTAAGATGGTAGTTTGGTCCTCCTGTAGTACCTCAATATGCAAAGATCTGAGTCATAGACTTTGGCTTACTCCCACGCTTCCTGGTTTGGCAGGGGCAGAAATGCTACTGAGACAACATGCTCAGATGCTGGGACTAAGGAGAGCTTTGCAATGATGGTTTCCAGTTTGCGAGACAGAAATGGCAAGGATGGATTTTGAAAACAGCTTTATCCAGTCTTTCTTATCAGGACAACACTGAATTTGAGAACATGATAGAGTAAAGGGAAAATGGGAGGAGATCAACAGAGCTATATGCTGCAAAATATGTTTGTTTCTAAGCCCTTACTTGAAAGTCTATCTTTTGCTGCATGGTGTCTCAATATACAGTAAGAATGTTATCTACAATAAGGTGGAGTAGCTGAATGGTCAAGGTGCTTGACTACAATCCTGGAATGTGGGTTCAAACTCACACTGAAAGGTTGTATCGCGTTCACCCAGTTGCAAAATGGATGCCTGATCCACAGGGCTAGAGAGTTAAGGAGGATGAGATATTATCTTTTATTGGACAACTTCTAACCACAGTGCTAAGGAAGTCAAAGGTGACTGGATGGAATGCTAGTCACATAACTCCTTGGTATACTATTAGCTATGGAAACAGACACAGATGCACATTAAACTACGGTAGCATGATAAGCCATCTGTGCTTTGGGCAGACTTTTTTTAATGTTACCTACCACAGTGGAACTCATTTACTGCACTCTGCAGGCAGCTGTCTTTTTCATATGAAGCAAAAACTTTGAAACTTTCATTTGTGCTACTGAGATGAGCTGAACTGAAACACCCAGGTGCCTCCAATAGAAAACTCAAGAGCAAGTTGGATTTTTTGACATGCATCTGACGAAGTGGGTCTTTGCCCACGAAAGCTTATGCTCCAACACTTCGGTTAGTCTATAAGGTGCCACAGGACTCCTCGCTGCTTTTGCAGATTCAGACTAACACGGCTACCCCTCTGATACTTGGATTTTTTGGTATCCAGTGACCCTTGGAAAAAGACTGAGTGCTGCACTCCTGTTATTCTTTGTTCCCTGAAAAATGCTGTTGTGGCACTTCTGTATGTTCCTGGATGATACTACATTTCTAAGGGAGAGGCATGTTTGCTGACAGCAACACCGTGTTCATTCTCTCACTGCTGGTTTATGCTCAGACATTCACAAATCACCTGCAGTTTGTTTAAAGTGTTTGCTCAAATCAGTACCTGAGAACTGCATCTCCTTTCCAGCTAAGTCCCATGGGAAAGTAAAGGACACACACACAGACAAACACAGACACACTCTCCTAGCAGACTGCAACTTTTAACTCACTCTGGTCATGAGACTCATTCACATATCAGTAATATTATAATCTGTGTAATATTTTGATGTAGCAGTACAGAGCTGAAAAGAAAGCAACCAGAAACTCAAAACAAAAGTCCAAATGGCACACATGAGTTTCAGAGAAAATTTTAGAAACAGAGACCATCAGATTTGGAAATTAAGTACACTGTTAGCTTCTTGCCAATCACATTAAATACATTTGGGGATTTCAGCTATACTCTTATATAACTAATATCCACCCTATAGAATCAATGTGCTATTAATAACTCCTACACAAAAGGCAGGGACATCTGCTTAGCAGGCATGGGAAGCTATAGCTTGATTCTACTGCGAGTTACTCATTTTTAAAAGCTTTTCTATTTTATGACTTATATATGCTGAAATCAAAATAAAAGAAAGCAAGAAATGCTAGAGAGTTCCCACCCCACCCACCCACTGAAAATATCTCTGTCTTACCACTTATGCTGAAATCTTTCCTATTGCTTTTCTCCATCAATTCCCATCCCTTTCCTCCTCCTCCTTCCCCCTCCCCACCCAATTTTTCAATCCTGAGAAGCAGCTCTTGACAATTAAACAACCCCATATGTCGGTATTGGCAGGCAAAGTAAAGCCAACAGCTTGCCCATCACAACGATTTCACCTGCAAGGGTCCTGCGGCTCTCATCCTGGCTGCCATTCGTCTTACTCTCTCTCCGTCTAGCACAACACCTCGCCTCCAGCCAGGAAGGCCAGTGAGCAGCTCCTTCGTAGACTCACTGCTACTTTCTGGGCTAGCCAGAAGGGGCTGCCTTGACAGCAGCATGGAAAGAATGCTTCAGCATAGTAAAAACAAAATCCTGTTCAGTCTGACATCCTGGGACTGCTCATGCAGTAACCAGTGGCAAGTCATCAAAACTGGGCTAATCACAAAGAGAGGGTTTCCATGCTGCTCATTTAAACATTGCATGGTGGGTCTCTGATGCATTTCATTAGGACAGCAGTCAGATTGGTTCTTATTGGAACAAGTCAGTTAATTTCAATACAGTACCCAGGGAAAAAAGGCCCCTGAGTTTTATTTGCTAATGGCAAAAATTAGCAAAACTTTGCAGATTTAGCATGACAGAGAGTAAATATTACAGCATAACACTACAAAGGACTGGGAAAATAATGGAAACATAAGAATAACTGCAGTTTCTACTATTTAAAATTAAAACTAGAACTGTGGAGTTGCCCAGTTAGCTTCCTGCAACACACAATATTATATTCATGAGCCCTCTGATTACACACACTGCATTCTACATTATATAAGACTAGAAGAATGTGAAAAACCCATTACCAACAATCAATTCATTGTCTAAATTCTTTCTGTCACACTCTCTCTCATACACACACAAACACACACTCCCCAGCATTTCCTACCGTTCTAATTGCTGTTGGGATTCCAGATTCATCTACTGGGCCAATCCCTGCATAATGTGGTGCTCTAATGACTGTAACTTTCTTTTCTTCCTCTGAAGATCTACAGATTGGTATTGTACTGGGAGCAGTGCTGCTGCCAAAAGATTGAGCATACTGTGAGTATGTCTCTGTGGAGTCTGTAAAGAGAATGCGACAAAACATTGTAAAACAATGGAATAATCATGCTGAGCATTTATAGCACACATTATATTTTCGAAGTGCTGTACAAACATTAAAGGAAATTTAATAACCACATCCATACAGAATACCTGATAATACTACACATTAATCTGAGCAGCTGGGTTTAGCAGGATTTCTGCTGCAAAACCTTCTACTTCAGGAGCTACACATACGTGGATTATTTTATTAACCTCTGTGCTGAGCTCAAAATCTCTCAGGTTAAAGAGATTTAAAAAAAACTTATGTCATTGGAAAACAAATTTTGGTTTGCTGCTTTTAAGGGCTGGCTGAGGGAAGAGAGACAACCACACACACAAGCAAAAGTTTTAGCGAAGCTAGTGGAACAGGCATTTTTTTCTGTAAACTAAACTTGCCACTTTGACATATATACTATGGATTAATGCTTTGAGGTAATATGCTTCTATACGGATGGCAGAGTTGAAAACAATTGCTATTCTATACGTGAATCTACTCAAACATTCCAGAGATTTTCAAAACATGTTGGGAAATGTTTTGCTCATGCTGTAGGAGATTTACCCAGGTAACACTCTTTAACGTTATCAGCTTTGGGACAGAAATGAATTATGAAGTCTAATTTTTTTACAGATACTTTTCATCCCTAAATTTATTTGTACATTTATTTATATAGCTTTGTATGAATAATATGCCATATGCACATCAATAACTTCAGTAGCAGGCATGTCAATAAGCAATCTACATTACTTTTAATTTAATTTCTTTTAATTACTGAAATTAATATTGGCTACTACTTCCTAATTTTAAAATTCACAGCAAGTCATTAACAAAAAAGACACAATTTTAAGATGCTGGTACATGTCATACGAAGCCTTGTATTGTGCCAAGGTGATGTGCTTAAATATAACCTTGCATACTGAAGAAATACAATAAAGATTCTTTAGTCATTCAGGCAACAAATTTCAGTGGTTTATTAGTGGTCAGTTATGACTAGCTAAGCCTGGTTTGCAATAGCTAGTTCTAAACTACCCATGTACTTCTGCTGCGGTATGGATGAAACTAGGCATAAAGCTACATTTCTAGCACTACTAATGGAAACTATGATTGCCCTCCAATGGAATAGACATTACAGTCTTTACTGTTTCTCTTGAAGAGTTGTGACATAACACAACAAAAGAGACTGGTGGCTTGTGGCTCTATGTGTAATGGGAATATTTTCTTTCCCTGTTTATTGGAAAAAATTTGAATTGAACACAACAACCCTTTCTGTTGTTTAATCTGAAAGCCTGTAAAAATCCAGTACTACAAATATCTGGTGAGATGGATCTGTGTGTGTCAAATGTCTGAATATCTGGGCTTGATGCATGATGTTAAATTTAGAAAATTTTTGAAATCCAATGTTATGCTCCTTATAGGGTCCAATCTGCTGGCATCAAAGGGATTTTTGAGTGTACAAGGAATATGAGATATGGCCATTGTTTTGTTAAGTCTCAAACTCAGAATCACTCCAAAATCAGAAATCCTGAGATAATGCTCTTAAATGTGTTCATAAAGGACCAGTTAGAGAAAATTTCCGAAGCATAAACAGTCAGATCTCCAAATTAGGGGGTCAGGTATTTTAAATGAGGCTTGTGTTTTTGTTGTGCAGGTACACGTGCTCAATTTGCACTCCCATCTCTTAGGGTACATCTAGACTACAAGCCTCTTTTGAAAGAGATCATCTAGACAGCCGCAAGACTCTCGAAAAAGCGATCCACTTTTTTGAAAGAGAGCACCCAGGCAACTTGGACGCTCTCTTTCGAAAAAGACCTGTTTGCATTCAAGAATGCCTTTTTTCCAAAGAGCTCTTTTGAAAAAGGGCATTCTTCATCATAAAATGAGGTTTACCGCGGTTGAATAAACTGCTGTGTTCTTTTCATTTAATTTCAAAAGAACGCAACGGCGGTCTAGACACAGGTGAATTTTTTTCGAAAAAAGGCCACTTTTTTCTAAACATTTCTGTAGTCTAGACATAGCCTACAGATGATACAGCATTTATACAATTCATAGATATTTAAGAACAAAAGGGACCATTCTGATCACAGAATCAGACCACCTTTGTAATACTGGAGCTAATATGTTATGCACATTCAAATGTTTTTGTACATGCAGATTCTGGGTATGCAAATGCGAATGAAAAAACTGGAACACCTACACATACCAAGATTCATGGAAAGACATTAATTTTGGTTGTATATGTGCTTTTTGAAAACAGAAATCATTGCAGACTAAATTCCATGGAGCAGAGACCTGGTCTTTATATTCTTCTGAAGTATGACTTATTATAGTAAAGAATACATAAGAAAATTTAGTTGGCACTGCCTACATTTTTAAGACAGTGGTGGCAAACCTGCAACCCATGGGCTGCATCTGTTGCCCACAAACTCCCTATCTTTCACCTTCTCCCACGCGCCTCTCACAGTCTGGGGGCACTGAAGATCCACACTTCCTGCTCCTTCTCCTCCCTCCCAGAATTTTCAGAGCACCAGGAACTCACTGATGCATGCTCTATTCCTGCTTCTCTCCCTCCCTCCCAGAGCTGGAACACCGCAAATTTGTTGTTTGCAGCTGTTCAAGCTCTGAGAAGGAGGGAGAGGAGTGAGTGTTCATCAGCCAATTTGTGGAACTCCAAAAGTGCTTGGTGGGAGGGGCAGTGTAGGAAGTGGGGGCTCCAGTGCATGAGAGATACATGGGGAAGGAGAGCAGACAGGGAGGCTGCAGGTGGAACCCCAGTGGGCTGCAGGATGCTGTGGCCCACTGAGATGAGGGAGGACCACTCATGCGGCCTGCTCATTGTTCTTGGTTGCCCATCTCTGTTATAAGACCTCAGGATCTCAATCTGAAGATCCTGCAGCCTCAACTTGCACTAACTCAGCACCATGCAAAACAGGACCCTACAGCCTTAATGAGGGTAATGAATACCTAAGGGGTTTCTGATCCAGATTTAGGAGTATCTGAAGGTCAAGTATCTTTAATATACAATTTCAACTCTCAATATAACTAATGGAATTATTGCAAGAGGTCATCTCCATGGGTATAAGAATCTTATTTTAAGGTAATACGACTTTGTTATAAAGTCAATTTAGCAATGTTAAGAAATTGTTTGGTTGCTTGTAATCTTCCCCAGGTACACAAATAGAAAAAACAACCCTTCTTTATTTATGTGTAATCTCTGTAACTGTTTGCAGTCCTTGCCATACAAATCAGAACATATTGCATAATGTATAAAATAAACATTCTGTGAAAGGCTTACCCATCTTCCTGCCATGCTGCATGATAATGTTTGAATTGAGTGAAGCTGGTGGAGAGTATGCTGAAGAAGGGGAAAAGGGTCTTTGAAAGTGACTCATTGGACTGGCAACAGTGCCAGGGTTCCCATTCACTGTTATCTGGGCCTGAGAGAAACAAAACAATATCCCATTAAAGTGCACACAAAACTCTCTGAATACCAACCCAAACAAAGGGTGATGCGAGATTGTCATCCACATGACTATACCCGTTGCCAGGTATTTAGCTGTAATGGATCAGAATTCACTGAAATACAAAACTCATCACACAAGAAGCGCAGTGTGCTCTTTATGCATCTCTGCCTCTCCCTTTGTCCTTATAATAAGGGTCTGTGAATGAAGCATGTTGGAATCATGGGAAGGGAACAGAAGAAGCATGGTCAAGACAGAAGGATAAGCTGCACAAAAATATTTGCATGGATCTCACATCAGTATAAAATGAAGGTGGCAGTGAAATTTATTCTCAACATGTGACAAAGGCTGCCTTAGATCACTTTCGATTCTCCCCCCATTCCACATACTTACCTCTAGTTGGTAGTAATGGAATTGGACCGAATGTGCAGATTGAAGGGAAAAGGACATAGCTGAAACTTCTTTGCCACGTGCCAC
Source organism: Apalone spinifera (assembly GCA_030068395.1). Lineage (NCBI taxonomy): Eukaryota > Metazoa > Chordata > Testudines > Trionychidae > Apalone > Apalone spinifera. Next base: position 71,900,646 of record JANRFK010001234.1, read on the forward strand.
CCAACTTATGGGCAACTGTGAGATGCTTGAGTGTAATGTATACATAGCAAAAAGGAGCATCAATGCATCTTGTGAACAAAAAAGGAGAAAACAGTACAATAAGGGGGTTTTCTGACATTACAAATCACTTGAGCTCTGCTCTCAGAAAGTTTTTGTAAAGGAATGTATCCTTTTGCTCCCCTTCCCTCATGCACATGGCTTTATATCTCAGCTGGGCTACCACTCCCCATTTGGAAAGCACTGCCAAGATTATAGAGTGGAAAATCTGAGAAGATAAATCCATTTTTAATATAAAATAATTCATTTCATTTAAAAAATATGGCAGGGCTGCAATTTTCTGTGCCTCTTTTTACGTGCAGTTATTTTAAAAAATCTAAGCAGAATTATGAGCATTGAAAATTTCCTTTGTGTAGTTTGGTATAATAGAGTACAATTAAAGAAGCATGGATTTGTGTGAAGCTGATGTGAAGGGTGAACTAAGCCCTGAAGCCTCCTGCTGGAGGCTTGTGGTTGTGAAATGTGAAGTTAAGGGTAAAAAGCAGAAAAACGATGAACACAAAGACTCAGTTTTAAAGAGAATGTACATTACAATTAGATTCTTCATAAATGAAATGTGGTTTCACTCTCTCCTGTGTTATAAAAAGTGATAGGCCTCGCCCTCTCCTGTAGTTTAAGAAATGGGTATTTTAGGGATGAATAATTTTAGGCCTGGTTTCACATTTTACATGCCCATCTCAATAGAAATTGCAGTTGAGTAAGGAAAAAAAGATCTAGCTCCTGAGTATATGTCATCATCAGAACTGAATGCATTTAGACCATAATATTTTATGGATATCTTTTAGAAGTGAATTGAATAGTGAAGTTTAGGTTGTGCCAAAGTGTCCATTAGCTCAGACTTGTTCAAGAACAAACATTTAAATAGATTTTTTTTCAAAAGTTGCATTTATTGTAAATGTGTTTGTTTCTAAACTCTTTAAAAATGAATGAAATAATTCGAAGATCTGATTTCCAGAATATGGAATTCCCAGTGCATGTGGGTGCATGCTTAATTTGAACTCACAACTGTAACATTTATTCATGTATTTCAGGTGTTTACACATGCAAGTCTCCAGTATAGTGTCTGCCCCTTTACTGGAAATTGTCAGTCTCCATCTGGCTGAGATGATTTGTGCCAGGATGGACTAAGCCCTGAAGCCTCCTTCTGGCTTTGCCACACCCCATCCCAGAAAAGGCTATAGAGAATTCCTCCAGGCAGGCTTGAGTGGCTGCAAGGAGAAGTGACCACTCAGAGGCCAGGAAGACTGAAAGAGGTGTAGGACTAGAGGCAGTTCAGTTCCTCTGGAGATCTCAACCTGGATAGAGCGGGAGACTACCTGGCAGAAGGAGAGCAGCAGAACCATGGAGAGCTCTGAGTGGAGAACTCAGTGTGAGACTTTTGAGTGGACTATGATGGGACTTTGAGAGAAAGCCCAGATGTAAGTGCAAGGACATGGTCTCCGGGAGGGGAAGTCCTGGGGGCACCACTCTCTCTCAGAGTGGGGAATGGACTCGAAGGGACATAAAAGAGGGCAGAGAGATGGGCAGGCCCAGCCTTAGGATCCGCACCTTCAGGGCCCTCCACTCCTTAGGGCAAAGCAAGCAAGGCAGTTGCCTTTGGCCTCGTGCCTTCAAGGCCCCACGCTGCCTGGCACCCGCCCACCCAGCTGCTTGCTTGCTGCCCTGGCTGGAAGCCACTTGGATGCATGGTGCAGCCAACCACAGCATGCCACCTTGGGTCCTGCAAACTCTTTGGCTGGGTCTGGAGATGGGCTCTATTAAATGTGTCCCCCGGAAGGGGTTTGTGTTGATTGACTCATACAGCATGTGATTTGGCCAGAAGGCTTTGTTGCTGAAAAGGCTTTTGGAACTTAGAGTGAGTGATGTATGTGCACTTGGCCAGAAGGGGTGCTTGTGAGAGGTGAATATGACCAGTGTACATTCTAGTATCATGTGCATGCCAGGGTTTTAAAAACAACCTGAATATGGTCACTAGGATATAGGCCTTTATCAATGTACAGAAATGCTATCAAAAATGTCTCTGGATCCAACATGTGGTAGCCCAGCTCTTGACAGGACAGCTGAGCAATAGCATTTCACATTGGTGCTTCGTGCCACGCACTGGTTTTTGACAGGACTTCACATTCAGAGTCTAAGATGGTGTACCTGAGCTACAGTAGAGCTGTCTCCCTTTATAAAGCTCTGGAAAATACCTCTAGCCATAGGAACACAAGAGCTGGTTGACACCAGGGAGAATATTTCAGGAGCTAGGGAAAGGATGTCTTCAGCTAAGGCCCACTGGATGTGAGGTACCTTCCTTCTTCCTAAAAGCAGAGTGAGCCCAATTGCACCTCTTGCAGAGGTAAATGCAACAACCTTCCTGAGAAGACCTGCTCCCAATTGCAGATGGTAGGCACATGATTTTCTCTCTCTAGATGGAGGAACATTTGTAGACTGGAAAAAGTTTGGAGCCTCTGTGGCATCAATACCATATATCAACTCGAACTAAGCTGTGTATCAATAAAACAGCAGTGATGCTGGCTTCTATCCTTTCATATGGCTCTGAAACCTGGGCTACCACAGAGATGTTGGACATTTTTTAATTAAACAGCACTCGTGTATTGAAAACATATGGTGGTTTCATCCCATTATGAATGAGAATGTCAGGCTTTGGACCAACCAGCCTCCAATGTCTTCCCAAGTAACTTTCAATGCCAGCTCAGGTAGATTGGCCATCTGCTCTATATATTGGAGTCCATAGCAGCCCACCAGCTTTATGCATTTGATTCAGCAAAAGCTGGATGGAGAGGATATTGTGGATAGCCTTGTATATGCTGGAGGGATAGTGTGGCTTCTACCACTGCCTGCTTCAGCCTTAACATAGAGCAGGCTGGAACACTGGCAGGAGATCAGGTTTATAGAAACAGGTGATCTGAAGGGAGGAAGTGTTGCCCTATATATTAAAAATGCATATACTTGGACTGAAGTCGAGATGGACATAGGAGTCAGACTTGGTGAGAGTTTCTCAATAAGATCAGGAGGAGTAAAAACAAAGGGTGATGTCATGGTAGGAGTCTATTACAGACCACCTAACCAGGAAAAAGAGGTGGATGAGGCTTTTTAAAAACATCTAACAAGATCATCCAAAGCCCAGGACTTGGTGATGCTGGGGGACTTCAACTATCTGGACATCTCTTGAGAAATTAACACTGCAGGGCACACATTATCCAACAAGATCTTGGAATATATTGATGATAAGTTTTAACTTCAGAAGGTGGAGAAAGCTACTAGGAGGGAGACTGTTCTAAATTTGATTTTAACAAATAGGGAGGCACTGGTTGAGAATTTGAAAGTGGAAGACAGCTTGGGTGAAAGTGATCATGAAATGATTCTAAGGAATGGTAGAAAGGAGAACAGCAACATCAAGACATGGATTTCAAGAAGGCAGACTTTACCTGCCAGCTCTCTGAGTTTACTAACTTACCAACCAGATGACACGCCCCCAAGCCAGGCACCTGCACTGAACTCTTAGCTTCAGGAGGAGCAGCTGGCTTCACTCATACCAGTCAGATTTGCCAGTTATTTTCTGAATTTCTTTTACTACAATAACAAATATATGTGTTTGTTGCTTTACAACTCATCTCTTGCTACAGTGTTCAGTGGCTAAAGCAATAATTTTAATTTAGCATTGTGTTTGCTGCAAGTTCATATAGTTGGAGAAGACAGGCTGTCAGTGAGAAATGGTCCATATTTAAATAAAATTATCGTTGATAATGATCAGCAAAATAGGCTAAGAGTAGTTATTAATAAAGCAAAAAGTTCTCTATAAATATATGATCATTAAATAGCCAGTCAATCAACAGGAACTACACTCTGGTGTCTGAGATGCTATAGCTGTTCACTGTACTTTGCAAATAACTGTGTGGCTAATGTGGACATTATAAACATCGACCACATCAGACTTACTGAAACACGGTCGATAGTGTGGTGGTAAGGAAGGCTTAAGGTATGCAACTCCAGCCACATAAATAGCTGGAGTTGACATACCTTAAGCTGAGCTTGGCACCATCTCCATAGCAGGTGGTCTACAGGAGAAATGCTCCTATCGTTGTCCTTTACTCCTTGTGACAGTGAGGCGTACTGGCACTGACCCAGGGTACCCTCAGCATTTGATTTAGCTGGTGTTTATTAGACCTGCTAAACCAAGCCCTGGAAGATCAATCGCCAGAATGTCAATCCTCTGGTGAATGGAGACATGACCTCTGAGGGAGAGACTCAAGTAAGACATGCAATGGTCACTATTAATGTCTGCTTTGCCAAGAGTAGCTCAAAGTGATGTTTCGGATATCAAAGCTTTTTACTATATATAGAATAGAACATAACTTATGTTTTCTCAGAGACCATTTTGTGGCAACGTTGAGTTAATGCTGAACATAGGACTGGACACAGCAGATGTCAAAGAGCTACACAATATCTTGAAAACTGCTGAATGGTGTAAAGACCACCTAGTCCTTACTGTTCCTCACCTGATCTTGTCCTCCATACAAGAAAAGGAGCCACCCTCAATTAGGTTAGAGTGTACACCCCTGGAAATGGAACCACAGTGAAGACTCCCATGCCTGATGCCAACCTTTCTATTAATTTCTAGTTATTGTAAGCAATTGAAGTCTCCTCCCCCTTCCCCTTCAGTAGGTAGAGAAGAGGGGAGAAGGAGAAAAGGTTGGTTACAGAAGCAGTAGCACCTCATCATCTCAATAGTAGCTCTTTGCAGCAGCCTGTACTCCATGTGTGGCTCCCAGACTGGTACTTTATGTCCTTCAGAAGGAGCTACTCCTTTGGGATGAGTAATTTTTGTTAGCAGTTAAAGGGACAGATGACACTGAAAAGAATACATCCACCTGGCTTCATGGTAACAAGGATGATTGTGGCTAATGGTGGAAGTGGCTGCCAGATTACAGGTCTCCATGAGGGGAGATTGGCCAGAAAAGAATATTTCATGGAAATAGCAATAAAACAGATCATGATTATTTTAACATATCAAAATATTGTTCAAAAAGAAAAAAAAATACAGTTGTTTACTATAAATGCACACAAATAATATAGGCACCTGACTTTCCCCTGAGTTGGCTGGTTAATGCCTGTGTTGATGCAGTTTTATCTGTGTATTTATTTTATTGTATTGAATGTCTAATCTTTGCTTGCAGATAGGTGGCAAAGAACAGATTCATAGTTTCAGTGCCTCAAAATTCTTGTTTCGTGGGTGGGAATTATCAGGCTAACATGACATGACCATAAATTTGTTGTACAGTATAAAAAACATTCAGCACGTTGAACTCTGACTCTTATTTGCAACTTTGTTGTAGAACCATTCTTAAAAAGACATTTTAGTTTTAAAGTTATTTATATTAAGTTAAAATTTGCTGTTGTTCTACATGTACATAATAAAACAAAATCTTTGGTCAACGTTTTGACCCAGTACAGCTTTGGTCTCACCTTATCATCATATCACCAAAGAATCCCTACTAAGAATATCTATAGTTTTGTAATTCAGTGACTCATTATTTAATTGAAATATGGGACTAATTCTGACAACCCTTAATTGTACATGTAGTCCCTTGCAGTAAATGGAAGTACTCCCATGGGTAAAGTGAGGTTAATTTGACCCACATTCTATACCTTTTCACTTATCTATGCATATATACATATACTATACATCACTGTTTTTTATTGTGTTTTGTGACCCAGTATTATGGTGCTAAGGCAGGCTACTTGCCTCTCCTGGTACTGCAGACTGCGCTATGCCCCAGAAGTGGCCAGCAGCAGTCCCAGCTCCTAATTGGGGAGGGAAGGAAGGAAGGGAGGGAAGAGAGCGCATAGGGTTCCATGCACTGCCCTTGCCTTGAGTGCTAGCTCTTCACTCCCATTTCCCAGGAACCTACTGTAGATTGCTTCCAGGATGCAGCATAGTCTTCAGTGCCAGGAGAGACAGGAAGCTTGTCTTACTACCCCTACTGCAATACTGACCAGGAGCCCCCCTACAACCTAATGTGCTCATCCCTCCACCCCAGAGCCCACACTCTATTCAATTTATCTTGGGTTGTGGGCATCAACATTTTTCTTCAACTGGGTCGTGAGAAAAAAAGTTTGAAAACTACCACTATACATTATATATAAACACATATGTATGTAGACTTAGTTATTTTTCTTGAGTTGCCCAGAGAAAATGCATCCTTGAGAAAGAATAGAATTCCTAGGAGCCAAATCTAATATTATTTATACAATCCATTCCTGATAAATAACTGTGCTTAAGTAAGGGAACTGTTAGTTAAAGGAGATAAAACAGAAACAGCTTCATGCAGTCAGTGATCATGGCTGGGGGAAAAAGAAGGTTGTGTTGTGTGTTCTTATCAACCATATTGATATGAATCTGAGGTATATTAGTGCCTGACATAAGTACTTCAAGATAGCTAAAAGCTGATTTTTAGCCTTGCTGAAAATTCAATCTGTGCATTTTTTTTGTATGGCCAATAATTAAATATTTTATAGTATATTGGCCTAAATTCAAGTCTGCTTTCCTTTAAAATATTTGGACAGAGTGATGAGAGAAATTGGCCATTTGCTGTAAACAAACTATTCACTGTATCTTAGTTGAAATTAGAGTTGCACAACTAATTGCACAATTTTGGGTGACTTTACTACATGTTATTTGAAAAAAAATGATTGTAGTATAACATATTACCATGCTCTGCAGAACCTGAACAAACAACTAACACCATGTCCACACGAGTAATGGGATAACAGACAAGAATTAATTCTTATCCCCTTTGTTAACCTGTTTGAACAAAATGGAGGAAAAAGGACGGATAATTACATGAGAAGTGGCAGCAGTGGTGGTTAAGGTGGTGCCATCTGACACAGCAGACATCTGGCTCAAGGTTGGGGAAGGTGTCTCGGAACAGTCAGTAGTATCATAGTTACAAATCTGCAATTCATCTAGAATGGCTGTGGAGGACTCGCTCACTGTGCAAGAGGAGTACTCACTCATGGCAGAGTCTGAGATTACAGAGGTTGTTTCATTCCTGTGGATAGTATTTTCAGGAGCTATGAAAGGGTATTTATATGAAAAATGTGAGAGGGCCAGGGTTTTATAAAAGCGTGAAGGCAAAAAATCATCAAGTGTTGGCAAAATAAATGATGCTAGGTGAGTGCCACTGTCGGGTGAGAAAGAAGATCTGTTAACTGGTACCACAGAAGGAGGAGGTAGTGAAGAAACTTCTGTTGCTGTTTGTCTGTGTGTCTGTGAAGCATTTACCTCCATCACATTGGCAGTTATTTTCTGGTTTCCAAGCTGAGTTATGAGAAAAAATAAGAAAAGAAAACATTACCAAATTAATAAAAACTTTCCCTTTTCCTTTTGCTGTGTATAGGCAAATTGCAAAAACACATGCTTTTAGCTGTGCTAGCAAGTTCACATTCACATGGATTAGGAAATAAATCAACCACAATCTATATTAGAGGAGGAAAACATGAAGGAAATTATTCTGTCAGTTATTATTGGAAGCAAAGCCAGTAACTATAGTGTCCTGGGATGAATATCCATAATGTGTTTCAGGTTTTGAGTTGAGATTTGAGGAGGATCACACTTATAAACGTTGGAGAATGTTGATGTTAATTCATCAGCTTGTTTGATTATCACAAAATGTATCTTTCCTCCACCACAAATAATAATGGTTTCCATCAGATCGTTTTGAAATAGAGTACAATATGGATTGAATTCATTTTATCGACTTTTAAACATTAATATCAAACATTCACATTAGTTGTGAGAAATGGATTGTGGAGTTTCTGCTTCTTGGAACCCACTGCATTTTTTTTCCAGTGTCATAAATTGTGACAGTCCTTGAATACCAGCCCTAGAGGTATCCTATAAACCTACCAGATCACAACATGTATAAAGGAAAAGAGCCCAGTTGTTAGGGTTATCTGATTTAAATGCGAGATGAAGCAGGAGGAATGGTGAAAGGGTTAGATAGGGACAGTTTAATATCAAAACATATAAAGTGCTTGATTCGTTTCAAATTTTTTCTGGTGTTCTTAAGAAAACAAGGAAATATCTTTAAATAAGAGTGCTGAAAATTTGCCACACACTTGATGAGCTTTGTTTCCTGATGTTTGGTAACAGACATTGGGCTTGAACTAATCCAGAAACTTACTTTTTGCACCAGGTTCTCCCATCTCAAATAAAGGGGCTTGAAAATCATATTGGAAGCACCCCCTTCTTAAGAAGGTGTACTTCTCCATACTGTCTGCCAGCTATACGATTTCTATAAATTAGCAACATTTTGTATGTCATAAACGGAAACTTTTTTTTAAAAAATACTGCTTATTTCAGCACTAATGTTTTCACTTAGAGGGGGGCAAGGAACTGCTGAAGATATTCAAATAATATAAATTTAAGAAAAATATCACACACTGATTACCATTATAAATAAGTAACAGCGACCACACTGTTTTCAGAGATATCACAGTTATTTCCTATATACAAGCATCACTCCTCTTTTGAAAATGTTTTAATCAGGCAGATTTTTCTGATAATTTGAAATGCCCTTTTAATCCATTTAAACCTGAAAAATATCATTTAAAGCTTTAGAGTATACTTAGTAGATGACCCAGATTGTGTTGAGAGTTCATTAAGAGTCCAGTTCTATAAGAGGAAGTTACCCACTTTGTGCAGTAATGATAGTTCTTCAAGATGTGTGTCCCTATGGGAGCTCCACTGTCGGTATATCTGTGCTCCTGCACATCACATTGGAAAACGGTAGCAGTGTCCCTTTGGCTCACATGCATCCTCTCCTCCCTCGTGGTCTGCTTCGAGCCTAACTAGTGCTGCTGTGGCAAACTGCCCTCAGTTCCTTCCCCTTATTGAGAGGGGAGGAGGGCTGGTTGTAGAGCACCCATAGGAACACATCTCGAAGTAACATCATTACTGCACAAAGTGAATAACTTCTTCTTGAAGTAACATTCCTTTGGGTGCTCCACTATAGATCACTCCACAGCAGTAGCCTCCTTTGAGGGCTGGGGCTTAAGAGTGGAACCTGTTATTGACAATAGTACAGTGGCGTGGAAGACAGCATCAGAGGTGGAGTCTCAAGTAATTGCATAGTATTCTGTGAAAGTATAGACAGAGGCCCAAGTTGCTGCCCTGCAGATTTCTGAGGTGGGGATATCATTAACAGACACCATAATGGCAGGCTATGGTGTAACACCAGAGAGAAACTGTCATCCTGTTTCCCATCTGATTCCCCGCTGGAGTAGGGTATTGCTGACAGGGTGGTGAGGTCTCTGGTGCTGATAGTGATTCTGGGACTGAGACATACTTGGTACTGGAGCTCCAGTACTGACAAACATGGATTCTAGTTCCTCCATGATCATAAGCAGGGCTTGACGAACGATGGCGAAAACTGCTCGCCAGCCCCATACTGCGCATGCGCAAGAGCTGCAATGAGCATGCACACGCCATGAATGAACGGGGCGCACGGCTGAAATCTACTTTGTCGAGCCCTGATCATAAGGTCCCTAGAAAAGCAGAACTGGGGATTAGGAAGAGCATTGCCAGCAGATCTAGAGAAAAGTGATTATTCCCTTTATTCATCACTAGTGAGGCCACATCTGGAGTATTGCATCCATTTCTGGGCCCCCCACTACAGAAACGATGTGGACATCTTGGAGAGGGTCCAGCAGTGGGCAACCAAAATGATTAGGGGGCTGGAGCACATGATCTATGAGGAAAGGCTGAGGGATTTGGGCTTATTTAGTCTGCAGAAGGGAAGAGTGAGGGGGGATTTGATAGCAGCCTTTAACTTCCTAAAGGGAGGTTCCAAAGAGAATGGAGAGAGGCTGTTCATAGTAGTGATGGATGGCAGAACAAGGAGCAATGGTCTCAAGATGGGAGAACCTGGTGCAAAAAAGTTACAGTGGGGGAGGTCTAGATGGATATTAGGAAAAACTGTTTCACTAGAAGGGTGGTGAAGCACTGGAATGGGTGGTGGAATCTCCATCCCTAGAGGTTTTTA
>JANRFK010001234.1:71910854-71926735 GCA_030068395.1 Apalone spinifera
CACTGACAGAGACCAGAAACTTCAGGATCTCTACCAAGCATTTATAAACCTCATTAAACCAACTACTTCAAGACAGACCCAAGAAAACCAACAATAGAATACCACTCGTCATCACCTACAGCCCCAACTTAAACCTGTCCAACACATTATCAATAAACTACTGCCTATCCTGGAACAGGATACTAAACTCCGAGAGGCTCTGGGAGACAGACCCATAGTCTCCTATAGACAACCACCTAACCTCAAGATGATTCTTACCAACAACCACAGGATATACTACACTAAGACCAACCCTGGTACCTTCCCTTGCAACAAACCCCATTGCCAGCTTTGTCCACATATTCACTCTGCTGATACCATTATTGGACCTAACCAAGTGAGTTATAAGATCAAGAACACATATTCCTGCGCATCCAGAAATATAATTTATGCAATCATGTGCCAAAAGTGTCCATCTGCTTTGTACAGTGGACAAACGTCTCAGACACTTCGCCAAAGGATCAATGCCCACAAAACAGATATCAGACAGGATCACAAAGAAAAAACAGTTTCTTGCCATTTCAACCAGAAAGGACATTGTCTCAACGACTTGATTACTTGTATCCTGCTTCAAATACCTTTTAAGACGTCACTTGAAAGAGAATCCTCTGAACTGTCATTCATGCTTAAATTCGACACTTTACACTCAAGTTTCAGTAAAGACTCTAATTATCTTACCCATTACAAAGATAGCTTCCCCAATTATCACCTCTAATATCATTAGCTCACAGACATTTACCTCGCCCCCCTTCATCCCCCTTCTGTTCTGAAATTTGATTTGTCCTTTTCATATGTGTTCATTTTTTTAAATTGTATCCTTTGGTATATATGGTTGTGACAATTTTCTTCCACTGTTTGATCTGAGGAAGTGGGTCTGGCCCACGAAAGCTGATCACCTATTAAACCATCTTGTTAGTCTTTAAAGTGCTACATAGTCCTGTTTTTTTAGGCACTGTTAGGGATGCAAGTGCTGACTCATTGGCACCAAACTTTTTTTTAAAGCACTCCGTACCACAGATGATGTTGTGGGTGCTAATTTAGGACCTATATTACGGTCCATATTCTCATCTCTAGCAAGTGGAGACACTGCTTCAGAGCTTTTGCCCCTCAGGTCTTTAGGCATTGTGGCAGGGTTTGCACCGGGGAGAGGAAGGGGAAGAGAGGGGCTGTTTCCTTACGATCCCAAACCTCAGAGCCATTGTTGCTACAGTGACCAAACATGACAGGAATCTTCTCTGGCTGCTCAGGAGTTGTGTTTGGGAACTTGCAACACTTTTTCTGGAGTCTCTGTGGGGGCGAGGGAGGGAGTCAGCTGACTTCTTCTGAAGTTCTCCCTTTCTAGAGCTTGATCGGTCTGGGGACAAACTGCATCCTGAAGAAGACTCACAATAGGCTTAGCTGCCCATTTAAGAGCACTTTTCATGAGGAGTTTCACTTTTAACTCTTGGTTCTTTTGGGGCGTAGCTTTCAGCTGTTGGCAGAAGATGCACTTCTGTGGGATGTGTACCTTTTTGAGGCACTGCATGCAACAAGACTGTCCATCCATTATGGCAGTTGCCTCCCTACAGAAGAGACTCCTTCTAAAACCAGGAGAACTAGAAATGCCTGTAGGAGGCTAATCCCAAGACAAAGGTAAGAAAATAGGTTAAAAGAGAAATAATATATGTTTTTTAGAATTAAAGAACAGAAACTTTAAAGGTATTGCAACAAAGAATAGAAACTCTAAGAAGAGCTATAAACTAAAACTATCGAAATATAAATATATAGAAAGTAAAGTGGATGCCACTTGCTCCATCTCAAACCAATTGAGGATGAGAAGGAAAGGAGGACAGATAACCCATGAAGTGCCAGATACTCTCAAGGCAGATCAAGAGGCAAGAAGGGTGCATATGTTGAACAGACACTGCTACCAAAATTCTCAGATTAGAAATGCAGGGATACAGATACACTTACATGGAGCACCCTTAGCGACACTACTTGAAGATCCCTTATTCACACTGACAAGTAAAGTAGATAGAACCACACCTATGAGCAAAGGTTACAGAACCAATTCTTAAATTGGTGAATATAATGTGCTTGTTCCAGATGACAAAAAAATCATTTAACATTAACAGATGAATAGTATGTACACAAACATGGAGTTATAATCATGGAGCACTGCACCATCCTAAATTTAGAAACAGAGTTTATTCTGAGTGTTTTTTCAGGGATACACTCTAAAATGAAAACAAAAGTATTTCATAGGCTAACTTAAAACAGTTTCCCAGACAGAAAATCCATGACTGTAAAGAGATGAGTAACTGAATTATCTATGAAACTGTCTTTCAAAAAATGCATCCAAAAGAATAGCTAAGGCAATTATGAAGATTAATCTAAATTTAAAAGTTTCAGGTGTTTAAGGTACATAATGGTTTCATTAATGTTTATGTAACTTTCTCCATTCACTGTTGGACACAGAACAGTGGGCAATAACAGAAAGACAGATCCATCATTAGTGCTGATGAATATCAGGCATCAATTCAAGACCCTTCAGAAAATGTAGACAGATGAAGTAATATATTATGAGGCCTTGAAAATAGGGAGCCCTAAGGTCCATGAGATTAGCTGTCCTCTAATCAGCCATAGTAGAAGAAATGGTTAAATGTCTTTGTGAACTAAAAGGTCTAAAACACTGCGTAGGAGATAAAGGCAACTTTGGGTACTAATCATTCTAGCAAGTCTACCTGGGAACACAACAAGCATGTCTATGAAAAGGAAAGGGCGGAGGTGACAACATGGGAAAAGATATTCAGGGTGCATCCAGAGAGAAAAAGGAAATCAGTCTCAAAGGGTACATCTAGACTGCAAGCTCCTTTTGAAAGAAGCTTTTTCAAAAGAACTCTTTGGAAAGAGAGCATCCACACCTCAAAACCAGATCCAAAAAGCGATCTGCCTTTTCAAAAAAGAGCAGCCAGACTGCGTGGACGCTTTACCCAAAGAAAACCCTGATTGCTATTCACAGAATGGCCACCATGGCATCTGTGCTTTTTTTGATTGCCTCTTCTTTTGAAAAATGTCCCTGTTCTGCATCCACACACGCCTTTTTTCGAAAGAGCACTTTTGAAAAAGGGATTCTTCCTCATAAAATGAGGTTTACCAATGTTAACAAAACCCCTGCGTTCTTTCGATTTAATTTTGAAAGAATGTGATTGCAGTGTAGACACAGGTGAAATTTTTTTGAAAAAAAGGGCAGTTTTTTTTAAACCAATGTAGTCTAGACATACCTAAAGAGTTAAATTATCTGACAAATGATCACAAATTTCACCAAACAAAAATGTAAATATGACTAGCTATCATAGAACATAATGGAGTCACTCTAATACCACTGTGTGCAGAAGCAGCCTTGGAATTCTAAGTACTGCTCTTTAGTGAATTCTCTCATTATTACGTTTCTCAACTCTGAATGAAAACAACGTTCTGATCATACTAAAGTTCATATCATAGTCATTATTCTTCCTTTCAAATGTGTGTCAGCTGATTCAAAAAATAACATGATTGTTGAAGATGGACCAAACAACTTAAAAAAGTCATGAATGTCTCAATATGGAGTGCTGGAAAACTAAGTATTTTAGCTACCCATACTACTACCTACTCAGAGCACACTGTCATCTTTATCTGATCCTTCATAACTTGTAGACACACTCCTAAAAGTAGCATATTGAAGACAATACTTCTGGAAATACTGATTTATTGATTTGGACTATGGATCAGGCTCATTATGGCTATATCCAAGAAGAATGAGAAGTTCATCATAGGGCAGATGTTCTGAATATGTAAGATATAGATATTGAAAAACTGTGTGAGCAGAACAAGATAATGATCATGATTTGTGGAGCTACTAAATGTGATCTGTCAACATATTCCTCCCCCTTCCCATTAAAAATCTCAAATAATGTGTTTTTTAACATTTGTTTTCATGTGTTCATTCTAAATGGCTACAGGAGATTGCTTTCTGCATAAAGGCAATAGATAGCAAAATGTCAGGCATATCTATAACATTTCTGGAATTACTATAAAATAGGCAGATGACAACTACAGTATGCTCTTTGAAAACTGTCACATGGTATTTCAAAATAAGACGTTTGGAATGGTGCAACATATATGACACCAAATTGCTGGCCTTGCTTCAGCAGACAAGACGAATGAGAAGACTCAAATATAAGTAAATGAACTCATTCTGTTAATATAAGGACAGGATAGTACAGAAAAATCAAGTTACATCCCTAGTCTTATACATGGGTAAAAAGACCTCTCATTTTTAACATTAAAAGTTGAGGCCAAAATTTTGAAACTTGACTTCTGAAAAATACACTCCTAAATCCATATTTAGACACCTAAATTAAATGAGAATTGTGTGTGCTAAGCACTTCTGAAGATCAAGTCAGTTATACAGTGATCTAAATATGATTTTAGGTATTCCATTTCAAAAACTTTGGCCAAACATCATATTTGAATGATTTTTGCAGAATTGCTGGAAAACATCAAGGTAAAGGTTGCCATCTGCAGTTAAATGCAGTTTAAAAAGCAAAATCAGATTAGCAGTTTCATTGTAATAAAACATTTTAATCTACCTTAACTGGAATTCTTAAAAATTACTGAGTGTGAAGTGGTTAGAGAGCTCATGATAGGCACTACATGAAAGCTAGAAATTACTATTATTATCATCATGCATTATTTGAATGTGTTTGGGAACTTGCAACACATTCACCACACATGAAACATCTGATCATATTTAGGAGCAGTAGTCAGAGCTGTGTGTGAAAGTACCAGTTGCTCCCTGTGAAATTTGCTACCACAATAATAGTGAAGTATTGCTTGTGTGATCCTGACACCCAGTGGAAATGTATGTCTTAGAACTGGTAAAAATTGATTTTCAATAAAAATTGTTTTTTCAACAAAATTGATTTTTTTTGGTGTGAAAAGTCTGATTTCCATTGATTTTTGTAATGAATTTTGTAAAGAATTTCAGTTCAGATGACTACATCTCCCATGACACCCCATGGCAAGGGACTCCAAAAACTGCATCACCATCCTTCTCCAAAAGGAGGAAACTATAGTGCATCAGGAGAAATATAGTCTTAATATTTACCCGTCTACAGTGGAAATTGGGAGTATGAAGCACTCAGATCACAGCTCTCTCAAATCCCTGCAGCAGCATTTCCAAAACAAATATTTTTATTCTCAGACTTTTGCCAAATTATAATTCTCCACAGGAAAGATACTCATTTTCTGACTAGCTCTACTATACATAGTATGAGCGTTGTCAGCCAGTTAAGACAAGGTGCTGAAGAAAGCTTTTCAAATGTTAAATCTTCTCTGAGGACCTTGTATTATTCTAAAGTCACAATTTAGCCACAAAGCATCCTTCTGGCTAGTTGAATGTGCCACAATAAACCTAAGCCAGTAATTTAGCATGAAATAGTAATTCAATTTCTTGAAAATCTTGATTTACAGGAGTCTCAAGGAATGTTGTTTAAATATATGAAACATTCTCTTTCATTACACAACATTCTTTTGTGTCACATTCCAATTTTCCTTCATCTCTCTCATACAAAAGGATTTGTGATGCTTTCTGTGTGTGATGCCATATACTATTAAACTGTTGAGATGGTTGATGGTTACTGGAATTTCAGCCTGTTTTCTCTTTGGAACTCTCTTCTAGATGCACGTGTTCTGCTGAAAAATGTAGCTGAAAGTTAGATGTATGCTTACTGAACTGTGGTGTTTTATCAGTTGTTCCAAGTGAAGAGGGAAAATGCAAACCAAATAAAATAGGCTTTGGAACTCTACATGTGCCTTACTTCAGCCCTGAAAATGAGTTTCATCCAGCATCTGATTTTTCTCCCCAACATAGCCCTTAGATAACTCTTTGCCTTGTGTCAGATAGCATCAGTCCTACAGACAGCTACTACTGTACTTTGAGCACTGCTGCTTGGAGCCTGTGATCAGCCAGGGTGTTGGAGTTTTAAGGCTGCTAGTTTTCTTTGTCAGGGCTATGGAAGCTTGCAGTTGCATGGCCCTTTTAGGAAAGCTGCTCAATTGTAAATGAACTAGCACTTGCCTACATTCCTCTCCTCCCTTCTCCTTGTCATTTGCTTTGATGAGTTATTTTTTAAAACACTTGGGCTACGTCTACACTGGCATGATTTTCCGGAAATGCTTAAAACGGAACAGTTTTCCATTATAAGTATTTCCGGAAAAAGAGCGTCTACATTAGCAGGATGCTTTTCCGGAAAAGCCCCTTTTCCGGAAAAGCGTCTGTGGCCAAT
Organism: Apalone spinifera; assembly: GCA_030068395.1. Classification (NCBI taxonomy): domain Eukaryota; kingdom Metazoa; phylum Chordata; order Testudines; family Trionychidae; genus Apalone; species Apalone spinifera. The sequence continues at coordinate 71,917,202 of JANRFK010001234.1, forward strand.
GTAGACGCGTTTTTTCCAGAAAAAAGCCCCAATCGTCATTTTCGCGATCTGGGCTTTTTTGCGGAAAACACTACTGTGCTGTCTACACTGGCCCTTTTCTGGAACAGTTTTCCAGAAAAAGGACTTTTGCCCGAGTGGGAGCAGCATAGTTTTTCCAGAAAAGCAGCTGATTTCTTACAGTAGATCGTCAGTGCTTTTCCGGAAATTCAAGGGGCCAGTGTAGACAGCTCGCAGCTTATTCTGGAAAAGCAGCTGATTTTCCGGAATAAGTGGCCCAGTGTAGACACAGCCTTGAAGAACGTGTCTTTTAAAAGTGTTTTATTATTTTTATTCATTTCTGAGCCATAAATTCGCAGATTTTTAAGGCCAGTAGAGACCACTATGATTATCTAATTTGGCTGCCTACTTAACAGAGCCTGGATAATTTCACTCTTTAGTTGCTGCATTAAGCCCATAACTTCTGATGAGCTACAGCTATCTTTTGGAAAGACAATTTTATGATAAGAGGAAGGATGGTGCAGTGGGGGGAGGGAGAGGAGTGGGCTCAGTAAAACCTGGGCTCACTCCTTAGTTGATCAGAGACTTCCTGTGTGATCTTGGGCTGGCCACTGATCCTTGTTGTGCCTCAGTAAAATAGGGACAGTAGCACTTCCCTACCTCATAAGGGTACTATGAGGAGAAATACATTAAGGACTGCAAAGTGCTCAGATACTATAATGATGAGGCCAAATAAGTATAACTGACATACATGGTTTTGATGTACAGAATTGAAGCGATGATGAATCCCCTCTAGATTGTTCCAATGGCTCATTATGCCTACTGTTAAAATGTACACTTTATTTCCAGCAGCCATTTGTCTAACCCATGTTCACATTTCATTGTGGTAAAAACCCAGTATGTCTTTGTGCTTCAGAAAGAGAGGCCTGATAGGGCCTAACAATGCAAAGAAAAGGGTAACCACATATATAACTAAAAGAGTGGAAAGTGGCTGCCCAGAAAGAAACTACACACACACACACACACTGTGAACACATCTATCCATCTGCACACAGATGCACTACAACATCCATACCTCCATGCATGTGTACACATACATATGCAAACTGTTGGCATGAATGCTATCCCCACAAACCTTCCATGTATTTACGCGCATATGTACCATATATCCACACCCATTCCCGGACTTATATACTCATATACCCATATAAAAGCTTGTGTACACACACATTCATACTTTTGTCTGTGCACAGATTCACCCTATTGACTCCCCTCCTACCCACCATCCTGAAATATTAAGTTTGAGATCCTTTTATTTTCTTGTTTTACTTGTGGGTAGAGGGCTCTTCTTTCCCAGTAATTAAGTAGCACTGCTGAAGCTAATCTTTCACCTTCACTCAATTTGCCCTATGCCTTTGGTTAGTATCAAATCTTTTCTGGTTGTCTAGTCTTGTTATCAAATATGTCTGCAAAAAATGTAAATCAGCATAAAACTGAAAATTATACTTCCCTGTGCTGCAACATAGAAATACACAAAATGCTAGTCGTCATCATCTAATGCCCTTTCCAGGGGAGAGAAAGAGAGATTATGTATTTAACCATAACCTTTACAGATAGCAACAACATTAACCAAATCTGCATTTCATAGTTACCAATAACAATATAGGTTGTTCCTCCCTTAACTGGGACTCCCTGGTCTGGCAACATCTGTGGTCCAGCACAGATGTTCCTGCACTACAGAGTCCAGAGAGAGAGAGTGTGCGTGTGTGTGCGCGTGTGTGTGCTGTGGTGACAATATGTGGTATGGCAGGGATTTCTGGCCCTAGTGGCAGACAGTGAACTCTGGCCCGGGCAGCGGAGCTCCAGCCCCATCCCTCTGCCCTGGTCACAGAGCTCCAGCCTCAGCTGTGGAGCTAGGTGCTTGCGGAGCTCTGCCCTGGTTTCACGGCTCTGGCTGAAGTACTCTGGCCCCAGCAGAATTGGGGCTGGAGAGACCCCTGGGGGGCTGAGGCAGCAATGGGGACAGGCTGAAGCACTAGCCTGGTGACAGCACGGCCATGAGGGGAGGGACCTTCCCTGATCTGGCAAATCCCCTCACTCGGGACCAGTCAGATCCTGAGGGTGCCAGACCAGCAAGGTCCAACCTGTACTGCAATGACAATGACCCAAATAAATATACTAAAATATCACGTAAGCAATGATGTGCTCTGGCATCTATGGCTCTATAACAAGGGTGGCCAAACTTACTGGCACATGACAATCTTCAGAAGTTTGAGAGCTGGAGCAGATTTGCTTAGAGCCAAGGCTCAGGGCTGCAGCCCCTCTCTTGCTGAAGCACTGAGCCCTGGTAGGTGCACCTTATGGGGTTGAAGCCCCAAGACCCTCCTCTTCACTGGAGGGAAGTTCCTACTCAACTACTTCACTTCAAAGCAGATGTCCCAAGCTCCCTTTGCCCCAGTCTGGTAGGTGGAGAATGGGAGGATGTAGGGGGCCAGTGAGCTGCATTTTAGTGTTAAAAGAGCTGCATGTGGCTCAGGATCCACTGTTTGGTCACCCTCAGTATATAGTTTATTAATGAGAGCAACAGATCAGAAGCCTAGATAATAAATTCTAGCTGAGTCAATGGCTTACTGTATGATGTTCACCAAAGCATTTAATCTCATTGTGCCTTGCTAAGTTAGCTGCATATATAACTTAAAATATATGTCCTATCTGAAATTGTAAGGCAAGCTTAAGATGATCTTTCCTGAACAAATAAACTACAGTAACATTTCATCCTTGCCTCCAGTACTCTGATAAGGATTCTTGCCCTGACATCTTGTTACTCTGCCTTTTCCTCAGCAATCTCCATGCCCACTTCCACACCACACCTACTGCAGAACTGCCTCCCAATTCTGGTCTGTCAAAGTAACCTTCCTTTATTTCCCCTCAGATCCATCTTAAAGATTCACTTCTTTCATGATGCCCACAAGGAAGAATAAAAAAATTAGTTCTAATAATATTTTACAGTTAACAATGATAAATAATAGGAAGTCATCTTAGTTGTTCTGGCCACTGAGTTACCTATCTGTATTGTGGTCAGTGGAGCTGAAATCAGAGGACCCATGTTTTCTGGAGAGACACCCATGGAACAGGGACCACTGGATGCAATGATGGAAGCAGCTGATCCATAGTGACAGAGTAATGTACAAAGTTTAAAAGAATTTCGGCAGCAGTTGAACTGTGAATTCTCTGGAGTTCAGCAGCTGGTTGCATGCCCCAGTTTTTGAAGATACAAACAGCCCAGAGATATTTATGACCTTCCAGCATGACTGTGAACCATTGATTACTCTCTGAAAATAGTTATTCAACCAGTTATGTGCCCTCCTTATGTTGTAATATGCTATGTTATATTTCCCTAGTTTATTGATAAGAAGATCATGCGAGACTGTATCAAATGTTTTATTAAAATCTAGGTATATCATGTCTACCGCTTCCCCCTTATCCACAAGGCTTGCTATTCTATCAAAGAAAGTTATTAGATTAGTTTCACATGGGTTGTTCTTGACAAATCTGTGAAGACTCTTACTTATCACCTTATTATCTTCTAGATGTTTGCATATGGATTCCTTAATTATATGCTCCATTATCTTTTCTGGCACAGAAGTTACGCTGACTGGTCTGTAGTTCCTGGGTTGTCCCTATTTGCCTTTTTATAGATGGGCACTATATTTGCCCTTTTCCAGTCTTATGGACTCTCTCCCATGACTTTTCAAAGATGATGCCTAATGGCTCAGATATCTCCTTAATCAGCTCCTTGAGTATTCTATGATGCATTTGATTTCACCAGGCCCTGCTGACTTGAAGACATCTACTTTTTCTAAGTAATTTTTAATGTGTTCTTTTTCTGTTTTAACTACTGAACCTACCCAATTTTCACTTCACTATTATTAGATAGCCAATCACCACCAAACTTCTTGGTGAAAATCAATACCAAAAAGCTGTTAAGCACCTCTGCCATTTCCACATTTTTTGGTATTGTTTTTCCCTCTTAATTGAGAAATGGGCCAACCCTGGCATTGGTCTTCCTCTTGCTTCCAATATTTTTGTAGAATGTTTTCTTGTTACTCTTTATGCCTCTAGCTAGATTGAGCTCATTTTGTGTCTTTGTCTTTTTAATTTTGCCCCTATATACTTATGTTATTTATTTATATTTATCCTTTGTAATTTGACCTAGTTTCTACTTTTTATACAATTCCTTTTTTATTTTTAAATAATTGAAGTTCTCCTTGTTAAACCAGCGTGGTCTCTTGTCTTACTTCCTATTTCTTCTGTGCTGGGGAATGGTGTACTCTTGCACCCTTAATAATGTCCCATTTGAGAAACTGCCAATAGGGAATGATAGAGTTAGACTGGAAGCAACTGAGTTGAGATGGTGCAGTCCACAGGATTTAATACAATTATTTGTTCTACTTCCCACTGTGAGAATAAAATATATAACACTACCTTTGGTATTTTGCACAGTTCCTCTTCCAAAGAGCTTAAAGGCATACAGTGTTTGTCTATTTTGTCTTGTACAATGCTCAAGACATTGTCAGTCATTAAATATTAATGTCTGCATTTTCTGAAACTATACAGAAACATTTTTAGGAATTCCAAGTTTATTTTCCAATGCAAAAGACTCACTTATATAATGCTATGAAATGTTTCCCCCACCAAAAAAGGGCACAAGAGTTTTAATTTTACCAGGACATTGAATTCCACTGGCTATATGCCTACTACCAAACAGGAAAGGACACCTTGTTTTTGCATACCATACTCTATGCTCTTAAGTCCAGTTGTAGATCAGTAAGAGACGTAGACACAAATGTAGTCTTCAATAATACATTTTTCAAATTCCTAACTCACAGGTGAGAGACTCATAACACTTTGTCAGTCCAGAGCAATGTCTCTCAATGCTTAACCAAACCCCCTGATTTGTTATCCCCCTCTGCTGCTCTCCTTTTGTCTGTAATCAGTTTGGACACAAATAATGTACTTTCTCTGCAAAGGTCAGCTCTTCAGAAATCCTGACTTCTCTATTAAGATGGATTAGACAATTTTCCCTTTAGATTTTTTTATCAGTGGTATCTTTCAAAAAATTCTACCAGACGAAGACAGTAAGACATGTAAAAACAACATTACACCACCTGAAATGCTTCTCTTGTTACATCTACATATTTTTGAGGGATTTAACCTTTCTCTAAGTAGGCGTGTTTATGAAATGTCATTCAGTGAGTCACACCACACTTCTGCTTGCTCTGAAATTCTAGCAGATGATCCTTGAAATGAAAAGTGCAAACAGAAGAAAACTTTGATATATTCTGGCTTACAGCAAAACTGCTGTGCATCACTCAGACAATATAGAGCTGTCTCTTATGTGGCATCACGTATATTCAATACTTAGTCTACACTATGCCTTTCATTCACACCCACACCCACCTCCACTTCACTCGACTAACTGCAGGATTTTGCAATGCTATTCAGGATTCCTGTGGGAGCTCTGAACATTGCCAGTACTCACAACAAGCTCCAAAAGTGTACGAGATGGACTTAATCTGATGATTTTACCCATACATTATTTTACAAGTATATTTTTAACGTCAATTTCCCATAGCAATCCAAGTCACTTTGCCTCCCAAAGCAAACTGGAGCAGAACTGATTTACACAATCCCTCACAAAAGCTTGTGTCTCATTTCTACAGCAGTACTATATATGCAGCTGGTGATGCGCACACAGTTTATGGAGTCTGACTAACCACCAACTATGCCTAATGACAAACTTTTGCTGTAAAAAGATCAATAAATTAATGGAGTTTGAAAAGCTCATTATATTCTGGATAGCCCCTGGAGTCATTCTGAGTTATCAATTTAATAATAAGGTTATCACTTGGCTGACAAATGTAAAAGTGTTGATATAAAATGTTTGGATTTCTGGAAGGCATTTGAACTGGCACTGCACAATATTTTGATTAAAACATTAGACTATAAAATAAACACGGCACAATAAATAGATAAAAAGGTGGCTAACTGAGAGGTATCCAAATGTAATTGTAAATTGAAAATCATTATTGAACAAGTGTGCTGAAGGTGGGATCCCACAGCAAGACTGGTTCTTAGGCCTATGTAGGGCTGAAGAATTAAATCACCCTTTTAATGAATTATATCTACCAATATGACATTATGTAACTTCCTGAATTGTAACCATTTTTGGATAAATTTGTTAGTAGCCTGTTAAGAATTATCTTGTAAGAATCTGTTATTGTAACTTTTTTATAATGTATCTAAAACCCTTTTAAACTGTTAATACATTGCAATTAGAAATAACTTCATATTGTAACTGAAACCCCATTTTAAACTCTGTACTGGCTTTACTCTGTTTAAAGTTAAGGGTGTGTCTATAATCTCATTTAGAAGTGTGAATGTGGGTGTGTGTACAGAGATCAGTCCCTGAAGCCAACCTGCCTGTGTGACCAGCTGCTAGCACCCCTGAATGGCTGAAGAACAATGCGAGTAAGCCCTACAAAAGAACCCACTGAGAGAGAGAGAGAGAGAGAGAGGGCACCTCTAGATTGCCTGTGGCTTTCGAATATGTGCAAATTCAGCACAAATTTGGCACAATACGCAAATTCGCACGAATAACTTCTTCCGATCCCATTTTTGGAAGAATTAAAAAAAACAAAAACAAAAACAAAAAAACAACCACCCCCCCACAGTTTAGATGCGGTTCTTTCGGGAAAAAAAACCCCCCTTTTTCTAAAGAACCCTCTACACCTCATTTTTTTAGGAAGAAGGGTTTTTTTTGAAAAAGGGTTTGTTTTTTTTTTGAAAGAACAGCGCCCAGACTGCTTTTTTTTCTGAAAAAACTCTTCTGAAAACAGGATCGGAAGAAGATATGCAAATTCATGCCAAATTTGCATATCTTCTTTAGAAAGCCATGGGCAGTCTAGACATGCCCTGAGAGACAAAAAAGCCCTGTCAAGAAAAGAAGATCCAAGTCCCATCTGCTGTTAACTGATGACTCATCATAGTCCCTGGGGCAGTGGGACAGAACAGGTTCTATGGACTAAAACATATAAAAAGATGGGTGCAAAACTATAGAACTGGATCATCCTGACACAACGCAGCTCCCCTCCTCATGTCTAGATCACCCAGCCAATGGAATAATATGAGTAACTGAGGCTGGTGTGTATACATGTGGTGGATAATTTAAGTAGCTAGGGATAGTAGATGAATTCTGCCTTCACAATAAAAATGGAATATTGCCTTATTCCCCCTCTCCCCCACCCCCCCAAAAAAAGATTCTGCTAGTTCTATTTCAATCAGTATAACACCTATGCTATTTAACATGTGTATTAATGACTTGGAAGAAAAATATATTATCACTAATGAAGTATGAAGATGACCCAGAAATTGGGGAAGAGTTAAATAACGAAGAGTGCAGTAATCTGGATTTCTTGATAAACTGGCTGCAAATAAACATGTATTTTAATATGGCTAAATGTGAATGTATTTATCTAAGAACAAACAATATAAGCCATAATTACAGGAATAATATGTTCAGTTTTGGTACCCAAAATTCAAGAAGGATGTTGATTAATTGGAGAGGGGTTAGAGAAGAGACACAAGAATGATTTAAAGTATTAGAAAAGATGTCATATCTCCATCTATTTAACACAGAGAAGGTTAAGAAAATCTGTAAGTGAATACGTATGGAACAAATATTTAGCAATTGGCTCAAACTCTGGCAGGGAAAGGCATAACATAATGTTATGGTGGATTCACCATCACTGGCAATTCTAAAATCAAAATTGGATGTTTTGCTAAAATATTTGTTCTAAGAACTATTTTTGGGGAAGTTCTGTGGCCTGTATTATATAAGAGGTCAGACTAGATAATCACAGTGCTCCCTTCCACTTTGGAATTCATTAATCTATTATCCAGCAGTTCTGAAACAATGGGGCTGGCCTTCCAAGAGAGCTGAAAGCTGTGTAGGTTTTTATTTTATTTTTTCTTTTTTTAAAGAACTCTGGCTGTCAGCCCTGGTTGGCTGGGGCTTGTGCAGAAGAGTTGCTCACACCTTGGGGGTGGGAATGAAGGAGACAGCCAGAGCCCTGCTGCCTTGGGACTGACAGCTAGAGTTCTGCCATCTGGGGGCAGCCTGTTCTCTTTCTAACCCACCCTTTCCCACCTCACTGGAAGGCAGCCTAGGGCTCTGGCTGTCAGCTCTGGGATGGCAGCAATAGTGCAGAAGTAAGGGTAGTAATGGGGCACGAAGTCCACTGTGAAAAGAGATATTAACAAATGTCACTTTTCACATTGTCATCCTTACTTCTGTGGTGCTACTGGACATCCTGGGACTATGCTCATCAGGAGAGAGTGAGGAAAGTGGAGAATAAATGACTATAGACACAAAGAAGGGGAGGGTGATCAAGCAAGTTGAAGAACCATTGTAGTAATCTAATAAAAAACTCAGAAGGAGCAAATATAAGACCATGTTTCCATACTGTGAAGCAAGGAGAAAGCAGAAAAGGAAGAGGGTAGAATTATCAGACCAATATAAAATTACTGGTTTTATGCTGAGATTCTAAGTTATTATGGCTAAATTTACTTATCTTCTGAACAAACATTATTATGAATCACTTGGATACAGACTATTTAGTGCAATATGTTTTTAATATGTTTAACTCTGAAGGACTTGCAGAGTTTAGGAGAGGTTCTTCCATTTACCTAAATGAATACATATGATGCATCTGATATTTAACAGTGTGAGCACCTACAGTATAACAGTGAGAATAAAAATGTACAGGGGCATAATTTGTAGGGTCCACATTGATACATATTCTACTGTGTGACAGTATTTTTGAACACATATTATAAAAGTGATAAAAGTTTATAGCACGTTTCTGTCTCTTACAATTTTTAGGTTTAGTTATATCAAGTGCTTTTTTTGTGATGGTACTGCCTGGTACTCAGTACTGGCACCTCCAGACACAGTACCGGCACCTCCAGTCAGAACTCAACAACTTTTCCTGTGAAGTACCAGCACTTTTTTTTTTTAAACAAAAAAAGCACTGGTTATATCAAATGCTGGTAAAAGCTCTTGCTCAGTTTCCATTATTTTTCCTGACTTTCTTCATTATTGGAATCACCTAAACTGTACTTACTCACTTGGATAGAAATCACGAACTCAGAGCCTGACACTGTGAGAATTATCAGCAATAAGGTATCAGAAATAGCTGCAAAAGTGAAGTATTGGTGACTCAATGTACTAATTAATACCTATTACTTATCAAGAGTAACTACTTTCTAGCCTAACCCCGTACAATCTAACAGGCAAAGTTGAAGCCAAATGCTCGAATTTAAGAGTGCTCTGCATCTAAGACTCCAGCCTATATCCACATAGCCACAAAGGTACCACAATCCTGGGCATATGGGTTGCCTAAAAAGAGCAGTGAGAATGATGCATTCAAAGCCAAGCACTTAATATTGTCCTCAATTCCCTCATATCCAGATAGA
>JANRFK010001234.1:71926835-71937842 GCA_030068395.1 Apalone spinifera
CAAAGGTCCATCTAGCCCAGTATCCTGTCTTCCAACAGTGGCCAATACCAGATGTCCCAGAGGGAGTGAACAGAACAGGGAATCATCACAGGATTCCTCTCCTATCATCCATTTCCAGCCTCTGACAAACTCAGGCTAGGGGCACCATTCCTACCCATCCTGGCTAACAGCCATTGATGGACCTAATCTCCATTAATTTATCTAGCTCTTTTTTGAATCCTGTTAAAGTCCTGATCTTCACAACATCCTCTAGCACGGAGTTCCACAGGTTGACCAGGCGCTGCATGAAGAAAAACTTCCTTTTGTTTGTTTTAAACCTGCTACCTATTAATTTCATTTGGTGACCCCTCATTTTTAGGCTATGGGAACAAGTAAATAATGTTTCCTTATTCACTTTTTCCACACCAGTCATGTGTTTAAAGACCTTTATCATATTCCCCGTTAGTCTCCTCTTTTCTAAGCTGAAAAGTCCCAGTCTTTTTCATCTCTCTTGATATGGGACCCGTTCCAAACCCCTAATAATTTTTGTTGCCCTTTTCTGAACCTTTACCAATGCTAATATATTTTTTTGAGATGAGGCGATCACATCTGTATGCAGTATTTTAGATGTGGGCATACAGTGGTTTTACATAGAGGCAATAAGATATTCTCTGTCTGATTTTCTATCTCTTTTTTTCAAAGATGCACCAGGAGCCTATTCCTATTATAGCGATGGGCAGCCTAGGCTAGTGAGTGGGCCACATGAGTGGCTCTTCTTCATCTTAATGGGCTGCACAATTGTGGTAAACAAGACTGTCTTCTGGGATAGGGTAGTTTTGCTAACTGTGCTTTCGTACCTAAAATTTGCAGGGTGTGCTGATTGAAATGTAGCAGTGATTTGTTCGGATGCAGAAGAAGTGCAAGGCTCTTACAGGCAATGTTGTGTGTAATCAGCACACACCTCACATTACATGCCCTTGCTTTACATGCATGTCACTTTAGTAATATTGGTAGGAAAAAACTACACAACTGGAAACCAGTGGAATCTGGCAACCCTCAGCATGGACAATGGTAAACAAAATGTCTCACTTGCCACACATAGAACCCTAATGGGCCGCAGGTTGCCCACCACTGTCCTGGTAGGTTCCCACTAGTGACAGCACACTACTTTTCCCATCAAGCAGTGCCATTTAGGGGGTGCATCACCAATATAATTATTAATCACATTTATTATTGTAGAGCTTCAAGGCCAATCAAGAACACAGTCCCAGTTTTCTAGTCACTGTACAAACACAGCTCAGCTTTCCTATTGTGTATAATTTTACTATCTGTACAATATGAGGAGTCAGATAATGTACTTTCAATATGTAATTTAAGCTTACCTCCCAACTTAACCAGGGCCAAACCTTTTTGCAATACCCTTTGAAAAATAGTAAATTGTTCATTTCTACTTTGAATAATGCAGCAGGTAGTTTTACCCAGAAAACACAAGCTGTGGCCATGGTAATGTGAGTATACTAACTAGAAAAGTGTTAAGTGATTCAGGAAAGATCTAAAAAAGAAGATGGAAAAGTTTAATATACCACATTGCATTCTGTGGACTGTGCAGAAGGAGGAGCTGTAGAGTTTTGTCCCACATCTTTTGGAGGCATCTTTGGAGTGTCTGGAGAAAGGCTAGGTGGATGTTCTTGGATTTCAGGCTCTGCTTTATTGTCAAGGAGGGGAGCTATCTGAATGGAAAGAGATGCTGTGTGTATCTCAGGCACAGGGTTACAGGTAGGTGAGACAGGCCTTTGTGGAAATGCTGGCACTTCATTAGGCTTGGGCTGTTGCTGTGAATTACTAGGAATATTATGTAGTGGGTCTTGTGTCCGAGTTAATTTCAGGGTAGACACTCTGCGTTTTTTAGATGATTCTCTGTGGCCTTGATGAAGAGTAGCACTAATGCCAGCTACTACTTTTGTGCCCGCGCTGGAGACCATGGCCAGTGGTTTAGTGATTGTTTGTGCATAGGACACACTTGTGTTAGATTTTTTAGAATACATTGTCCTCTGGATAGCCTCCTTATTAGTATAATGGACACTATCTGAGGGGAGTTTTTTAGTTGGCTTGGTTGTTATTGACTGGAAATTAATTTCATTGTTCTTGTGATTGGTTATTCCTGATCTACAAAAACTTTCTTTTCTAATGGGTGGCAGGGGTGCCTTATTTGCCAAAAGCATCCACACACAGCAAAACAACATTGAAGGAGAAACAGAGAGAAAGTAAATGTTAGCAGGAAAAGTAACTTGAGTTAGACTTGTAACTTTAAACAAAAGAACCAGGACCTGATCCAAATTCTATGCAATACAATGAAAATACTTTGGATCAGGTACTGCATTGTATTTTGATGTCTAGAAAAAGCACAGATTCCATTTGTTATTGGAAAAAGTGAATTGTGATCAAAACTGAGTCCATTGTATCAAATATACTCTATGCACTGACATTAGTTTGAAAATTATCATTTTTTACAGAGATTTAAATAGTTCGTAAAATATACTCAACATATAATTTTAGCTGAAAAGCTACTATTTATGAGTAACATACGTATTACTTTTAAACTCTCACACACTTTTAAAGGTTTTGGATTAAAGTAGTAATGTGAATATTCTTACAAATGTTTCTAAATTAAGCCATATTATTTCATGGCATTTTCTATAATTATTATATAGTTTAGCAATGTTGGAGAAAAACAGTAGTTCTGGTTATTCTTAAATTAATGTAATTCAACTTTATAACTAATTATTTATTTCATAAAGAATGTATTGCTTTGCAGTGTAAAATACTAATCTATACCCTTTGGAGTCCAAATACTTAAGGCTTTTGATTTAATCTGGCCTATTGTTATTTGCAAATAGCCTTGCTCTTAGAAAATAGTTGGCTGTGTTACTGAACCAGTAGACTTGTATTCTGTATAGTGTATGTTTATGTGTACCACAAAACAGATATTACAACACATAACAGATACAGATGCTACCAGGAAAACATCTGGATAATGCACCATAAAACATCACACTAGCATGTAATGCACCTCTAAGCTAACACTTATACTTAATACCAAGGATGCAACTTTGTGTGTGAAGGTTTACCTGAGTTGGTGACTTTTTTTCTTGTAGGTTTGGTCGGACACTTCTAAAGCCTTTAGCTGCAAGAGATGAACTACTTGCATCTCCATTCAATGTCTCTCTGCTTCCATCATTATAAGATGCCCAAGCTTTTGTGAGGGAAAAAATCAAAACAAAATTTTGGTAAGCAGTCCCTAAGTATTTATGTTACTATAATAAATCTATCTAACAAATGGTTGAAATTACAGCTTTCTAGAATTACTACTGTCAACAATATGTACAGCTAAATGAGAATTAAATGGATAACCCTGAAGCTATAACCTCTCAAGCTGTGATTTTGTCAGCTAGATCGGATGCATCATTATTACTTTGCTTATATTTTGATAGCTCCCACAATATTTGTGGATTCATAGAGACACAGATTTTAAGGTCAGAATGGACCTTTGGGACTTTCTAGTCTGACCTACTGCATACATCAGGCCTTAGGACTTCCAGTCATTCTTGCTTCAAGTCCAATAGCTTTGGTCAAACTAGAATGTCTCAGAAAAAAAAATCATCTATATTTCAAGTGTTCCAGTGATGGAGAATCCACCATAATTGGGTTCAATTGTTCCAACAGTCTTCTTTATTTCTAGTCTGAATTTGTCTCCCAACTTGTAGTCATTGGATCCTATTATACTTATATCTTTTAGTTTCAAGAGACCGCTATTGTCAGATTTCTGTTCTTTGTAATCTAGTCATTGTCCAAATAGAAATGCCTTCCTTACCTGAATATCTTATAGACTGGAAGATTAGACAATGGATGGAGAAAAGGGATACAAAAGCAAACAGGGTTCTTAGGGAAATGATGGGATATGTATTTGCTGTACTCATATGGGAGACTTCAAGAGAAATCTTCAGTCTCATGGAAATGCCTGAGGGTGAATCAATATATTGTATCCTTCTATCTGAGTTAGCTTTTAGCCAACACTCCTATATTACACAGCTGTGCTGCAGGAAATGCTGTTTTTTGGATGAGACCTAGATTTGAGATTTTAATCACTGGTAATTATTAAAGATTCAGTGGCACTTTCTCTAAGGGTATGTCTACACTTGCACACTGGTTCTAACTAGGGATGCAAATGTAGGCATTCAAAACAGTCAATGAAGCGGGGATTTAAATATCCCGCGCTTCATTAGCATAATCTCGCCGGCACGTTACTCCGATCAACAGCTGTTTCAAAAGTGAAAGTGAGCATTGGGACGCTTTAGTTCAAAAAATGAGGAGTAACGTTAGTTTGAACCAAGGGGTTTGGTTCAAACTAATGCGTCCCGGCGCGCACTTTCACTTTCGAAACATCTGTTGATCGGAGTAACGCGCCTGTGAGATCATGCTAATAAAGCGCAGGATATTTAAATCCCCGCTTCATTGACTGTTTCGAATGCCTACATTTGCATCCCTAGTTAGAACCAGGGTGCAAGTGTAGACATACCCTAAGAATAGGCACAAGATGCAGTATTCTGGCTAAATTCCTCCCTGTATTTGTTCACCATAAAATTTCAGTTTGATAAGACGTGCAGTGTTGTGATGCACTCTTAAACCATTTCTGCATTTCAGGCTAGAGGTGGCTGCACTTACCGGTGAGCATTCGGTATTATGTGTCCCATAGAGACAGGAGCAAAACAGATTGTATGGTAGATACGATATCAACTAATTGTTGGACAAAATTGCCCTGGAAGCCTAGGCATCACTTCAGACAGAGGTTTTCAGGTACAGGTTTCACACTGAGATAGTTTGCAAAAATCAGTAAGGTTCATACAGTGCACTGGGATCCATTTGGATGTACGATGCTATAAATGGAAGACGGCTATAATTCATACATGGACAATACTAGTACATTTATACATAAATAAAATAATATTTTATTTACCTGAATCTGGAGACTGAGAATCAGGTCCTAAAAAAGAAATAACCAGATCAGTGTGTGTTCGAAATTAAAATACTACAGGTAATTATGTCAGTGTTTTTGGTGATGGAACAGCATGCTGCATGTGACACTGGGCCTGGCTCTGCATCCCCTGCACACTCAGACCTCACACTGACTTTGGGATGATTTTAAGATGTGCAAGGACTGGAGGACTACGTTCACAATATACTTCGATAAGAACTTTTTTTTAAAGACAGCAATTTAGATTAAATTGTAATCAGGTGGGTGATATTTTGATTGATGTGTTTGCTACTGTTCTGTGTATGTAGTGCCAAATTTTGTACCCATTTAAACACACAATGACTCCGTGAAGTCACTAGGGGTGAACAGGTGTAACATGGTCAGAATTTGATACATACTTTCTTCCCAAGTTAAGCTTTTTTTCTTAATAATAAAAATCACTGTTCCTAACAATCTTTAATCAATCTGAGTACTGGGCTAATTAAATAAAGGTATCTGAGAGAATCTAATAGAAACTCAAGGATAATTAAGGTGGTGCTTTTTAAAGTCTGCAGCAGTTGCTGCTACTTAAGATAATTTAGCCATAAGGTCACATACTCCATGAACCTCCACAGCCAAATTAGTCTCTTCATAGAGAAATTGATTTTAATCTATATATCATCATCATCATTCTTTTTTCCACAACTTTAATTGCCTATGCTCTAGTATGCAAGGATATTTTCTAAACGAATCACCACTGCGTTTTCTTTGTATTAAATTAAAGATAATTTCATAGACTATTTAAAAGAAGCTGATGTAATTGTGCCTGTAGAAAGTAATCTAATTTAAGGAAGCTCAATGGCAATTGTTATAGTCTCAAAAGAGACAGTTTTCCATTTTGCAGAAAAAACTTAGTTTCTTATAAATTTTCTCTGATGTTGCACAGTTAGAAAAGTTCTATAAAATATGTACTATTTTATTGAAATTACATACTCACAACTTGCCCTCTGTTACCTATATATGCACTTCTGAATATTGCCCTGTAAGTAACCAATGTTTATCGCTCAATTAAATTACATTTTATCAAGGGTTATATTGTGCAGTGGCAATTATTTCATTGTGATTGTTTAAAAAATACTGTTACATAAAACAGGGAATACAACAAACAATACTGTTGCTTGGTTTTCCATATTTTTCTATATTGTCTTCTTAAATCTAGATACTAGAAGAAATTACAGTGTTTAAGAGATCATGGAGAGGCTTCATTCAAAAACAAAGAGGCCATACATGGGTGATGTGAGATTTTTGAATGGTGCCAAAATGTAGGATATGACAGGACTCCTTTAGAGTATTTGGCAGACTCAAAGATAAAGACATAAATATCTTCAGTATATTTGCATGGAGTCTGTTTGGGAGTGTCATTATTAGATGGACTAAAGGAGTACTAATTTGAAAAACGTTATGCACATTTATGGAATTCTTTTTCCTTTGAAAAAATTTGTAAAGACGATTCATGTGTGATAATCCAATCCAGTAGGTTAATAATCTACTAAATAAAATTATCTAAATAAGTACTGGCACTATGGACCATCACTATCTTTATGAACTATTAAGTATAGTAAATAAGACATTTTAAAAGTCTCAGTTTGCATTTTTACATGATAAACCATGCTGGCTTTGCAAGAGGTGGTTTGGAATAATATGTATTTTCTAAAGTCAATAATGTACACACACAAAATAACCCCTAAAAGCACAGTTTTACTACCCTTACTCACATTGACTACCATCTTATTATGCAAGTAGTCCCACTCATTTCAATTAGATTCCCGTTCTTATGGAGTAGATTCTCACATCTGAAGAATCCGTATAACATTTACAAAAATAAACTTTTTCGATTTCATATTTATTTTTAAGCTAGTCCACAATTTAGACCATCTATAAATAAAGTTAAAAATACCATAACCTGTTTGTGCACTGGAACTGTACAAATAGTCTAAAACAACTGCTCTTTGTCTTTTGTGCATTTTATACACTCCAGAAATGCTGGCAGGATGACAGGTAGCATAGCAAGTTTCAGCCACGAGTGAAATTTCATGACCAGCCTAGTATTTCTCTCTCAATACTGAGGTTTACACTTTCTGACAGCCCTTTAATCAGATCTGTGCAGATGGAGACTCTTCAATCCAATGTGCTAACATGCATTCAGGATGAGATGCTCTGTATTTGCTAAAGTAATATCACTTTGGTGACAAAGCTTGGAAGCTACTTCCTTTGAAAACATGTTGAAACATCAATATATCTTATGATAAACTCCTAAGTGTTGTGAGAAATTGGCATTCATTCTGTAAAGAATGTTTACAGTTCTATCCTCAAGGTTTTTGACAATTTCTTCTAGTTGAATGACCAAAATGATGCAGTGGAACACTGAAGTAAATAATACCTCAGCCAGACCATCATTTTATCTCTCATTCACTCACTCTTCTGCCTCTTTTGTGTATTACACTTATCTGACATGGCCACTGAATGCCATATTGGTGCCACGTGCTCACAGAGTTTCTGCTCTATTTATACCTGGCATGTAAGTTACTCTATCATTTAATGGCTAATAGCCACGCATTAAGTTTTACTTCCTTAAACTTGCTCTCAATACCTTCCAACAATTAAGAAACAGTTTTGCCTTTCTATGGAATATTTTCTGTGTTTTCATTCTGATTTTTTATTTCTAGAAACATTATCTTGAAAATAGGATTTTTTGTTTTGTAAAAGTTCATTTGGCGCTATTTTTAACCTGCAACTGAAATTATAATTTTTGGCTTGTGATAGAGAAAACAATAGTATCAAAAACTGGGAGCAGAGAATTATAAATTTTACAGTTCTTAAGAAACAAATCTCAGTTTTCATCTATGTTTTCTTATGAACAAAATAGGGGAGTAAGTGGAGGCAGGTGCAAAGAATGAGAAAATACCCAAAATACTTAAAATAGAGACACAATTTTTTAATTAAGACAGCTGTTCAAAATTTCCCATGAAGTTTTATCTGTTCTTCAATGTCTATATATAGCCAGAGAAAAAGTATGATTACATCTTCAGAAACAAAATATGTTCAGAAGTTCCCACAACATAAAACTTACACCTTGCCAGCAGAATAACCATTTTGGTTACTCTCCTTCTGCTCCTCACAGAATAATTCTACAGAAACATATAATGTTACACAAAGCCATTCAGAGGCAGTGTCCCACTGATTAGTTATACCTGAAGCCAATAGGTTTGGAGAACTTTGAACTCTCTTCACAGCTGTTAACATGACAGACATTGCAGCACGTTTGCGAGCACACCCACCGCTATCTGGAAGCACAAAACGATATAGACACAAGCCAGGACAAAGGAAGCAAGCACATGCAACACATTTCATGGTGTGAGATGCCAAGTATACATTAAAAAACACATGCAGTTAGGAATTGCTCTATTTTATAAAACTCATAGATTAGCAGAATACACTTTAAATTTTAGGAGCTCTTGATATTTAATTTTGTAAGTATTCAATAATTAATGCATTGTGACAATATATGCACTCTGGTTGCAGAAGACTGCTTATGTATAGCTAAGGCTATGAGTTGAACTCATGAAGTCTGTGATTTTATGTGATCTCTGCAACATTAGCCTTGCACTGCAGGACTTGAGCGTCCATGACTGCTAATAATTCACAACGAATAGCTCACCAAGATAAAGGATTGAATGCTGCATAATATTTGACAATAATTAGCACTGTGAAGCCATTTTACTGTATGTTCACAAGCCAGGCTTATGTTTTATTACATCACTTTTGCACTGTATTTTGGATTTACAAAGACTATTTTCAACACGTGACAAAAATTGCTCATTCTTTCCATGGTAGGGAAGAGGAGGGTGACTATTTTCCTGTCCTTGTTCTGTTTAAAATCTCCTTATTCTGGCAACTATACTTAATGGAAGAGTGATGGTCTTCCCTCTGGAGCCCAGAAATATCCTGGCAGAAATGGGTGGAGATTAATGCAAGGTGCTCTTCCCCTCTCATGACTGATAAAAGTTCAGGACAGATCTAAGATTGTAGTATTAGGGGAAAATAATCTCAGATAATCCTCTTCTTCTCCATTTATTCCCCTCTTCTTTCTGTCCTACTGACAGAGAGCTGAAAACTATGGAGATTCTGTGCCCACTGGCACTGTGTCACGGTTATTGGCAGCAGTTAGCATGTCAGGGGATTGGGCCTTTCATTATGGGCAATCACCTCTCTCCATTGTATTTGCAAAAATAGATCAGAAAATATTGGGTTTAAGCGCTTCTATTTAGAATCAGCTTTGTCTCTGCTCTTTGCTACTACTGAAATTCTTTATTTTATTCATTCTGGCTGAAATTTTCAAACATCTAAAGTTCAAAGGACCTAAAATCAATGGCAGTTGCATACCTTAAACCCCACTGGAAAATACTGCCCTACAATTTTCACAACAGCTCTGTGACAGACATAAATGCTATATACCTATGTGAGATGATTATATACAGCAGTTGTGAGTTGAACCACCTGGGCCTCTTTAGCCTAGGTCAAAGGGTTAATGCTCCAGGAATTTGTAAACTGGCTTAGACATTCCAGGGAAAATATCCGAGTGTATTGGCATTTGATCTTGTGGCATGTGTGTTGAATGTTGGTGATGCTGTCAAATATCTGAGTTGTCCTCCACTGGCTTAAGCTTATCTAAAGTCACTTCCAGTTCTGAGGCATAAGGCAAAAGGTGATTAAAGTCAAGTGATTAAAGTCATGCTATCAGTGCAATAGCCTTAAACAATGCATTGCTTGGAATTATTCATTAATATTATGCATATAAAACAGAGGGAAATGGCCATCATACCTATACATTTCCTGAAATTACTGACATAAATATCAGAGATAATTTGCAGAAATATTTTCCATTCTTGTACTTCCCCCCTGCTAACACGAGATGACAGATTGCACTGAAACTGCTTAGAGTAGAATTCAAAGAGGAATACCGTAAATCTTTATTTCATTGTACCTTAATTACCATATTGTATTCATATCTATTTTTCTTTAATATGAAATTATTGCAAGATGTTAAAAGGACACACAGTTGATTAGTAAATGCCAATATAGTCTGGTATTTGATCTGGTTGTTGTGATGGGATGGACTAAGCCCCAAGGCCCCCTGCTGTAGGCTTTGTGGCTTTGTCACAGCCTACCCCAGAAAAGAGCAATAGACAAGTCCTCCAAGCTCTCTGGAGCGGTGTGTGAGAAGTAGCCAATGAGGACCCAACAAGATAGTATAAAGCACTGGGACAGAGACAGGCAGTTCCTTACTTGAGCTGTAGGAGCATGGATGGGCTGAGCTGGAAAACCCTGGACTGGATGGTGCAGCCAGCAGTCAGAGAGAACAAGAAGGAGCTCTGAGTTGGGTGCTGGGACTCTATCTTGGAGAGAGCCCTGAGGTAAGGGTGAAGATGGCAAAGGGCCACAGAGAAAACGCCCAGGCAATTAGAGTAGCAGTGGAACTTGGAATGAATGGACACAGAAGACAGAGGCTATCTGGGACCCAGAGTAGTGGGCAAATCTGGGTGCCCCCAAATCTCCCATTAGCTGCTGGGATGCCAAGGGGGGAGAGGCCTGGATATTGAGGCACCCCAGAGGCAGGGGCTCTGGGACACTGCTGTATTCTGGAGCAGGAAGAAGCAGAGAGAAAGAGTGCAAGTATATGCATGTGGGTGCTCACAAGAGGAGAGTTAACCTACTACAGTTGTGTTGTTACATCATAAACAAATGTAATACCAGCTTTATTGTAATTTTCTAGAAACACTTTAATTTCATTTCAGAGCAGGAAAAAGGGAAACAGATATGTAGACTGCCTGCTGCTGACACCACTCAAGAATGAGGCAGGCTGGACCACTACTTCTCCAAGCCAAAGTCAACTCAGCAAATCATTACACTATGTCATTCTGAACAAATATTTCAGGAAACACTATCCCAAAGTCATT
>JANRFK010001234.1:71949378-71960506 GCA_030068395.1 Apalone spinifera
GTAAACTCATCTACATGGCTCCGTCGATGGAGCCATGTAGTCTAGACATACTCTAAGATGTCAAAATAATTTCTAGCAGGTGGAGTTGATCTAAAGTGAGTTTAGTTCATGCCAGTTTCTCACACAATACTTTCCTCTTTTTCCCAAGAATAGTTTGTATATGTCTAAGGAGACTACTCTCTACAGCAAGCTGAATACAAATCATCAAACACATTTTTGAAGAACTTGATCTCACACACGCATATAAAGGATTAGGAGCAAATCCTGGTCTTCTGTGCATGCACGTAAGTCAATACAAGATGCAGATCCATCAAAACTGTGTCATGGCATTCTCCCTGTGCCATGGTTGTGCTCAAGAGGGGAGCTACAGCTGGATCCCTCTCATTATAAAAGATAGGAGACAGCTACCAGGCTGTTTTCTGTCTGGACTTCAGTAATGTGGAACTTGCTCCTCGACCTGGTAAAAATAGTCAGAATGTTATAGCTCTAAAACAGAGGTGGGCAATAATTTTGGAAAGGGGTCCACTTCACAAATTTCAGAAGTGGCCATGGGCCAACCCAGAAGGAGCAGGGCCTCAGGTGGAAGGGGCAGGGATAAGAACTACTCTGCTGGGTACAGTGACCTTATTTTCTGAACCAGCTGCAGCTAGTAAGGACAGTTTAATTTAAATTATGAAACAGATTAAGAGTTTTAACTTTCCCATGTTAGTTTATCAACCTTAATTTTAAATAAAGTAAAATACTATGTCCAACACAAAAGGTTTCAATGTTTTCTTTATTTATGGGAGAGGTGGGGAACCCTTTTTGGGTAGGGAGTCACTGACACACAAAAAAAATCAGGTGGGGACCATACAAGTGAGAAGCCAAAAAAACCTCCAGCCCCTCTCCCCCACCCTTCACTGTCATCTCACTTCTCTGGTGCTTCCCATAGACCAGATTTACTTTTCTGGGGTTCTGGAGTTAGTGGATTTTATGGACTTCCTTAGGCTCTGAGGTAAGGACAAAAATGAGGAGTACAGTGTTCAAGGCAGGACTGCCAGCAAGTAGGATAGGGATGGGGTGCAGGATCTGGGAGGGAGCTGGGGTGCAGAAGCAGGCTGGGAGTAGGGTGTCTGGACAGGTGAAAGAAGCAGAGCCTGTAATTAGGGGGTGGGGCCTGTAATTGCCTTGCGGACCAGATCAAAGCCCGAGGCAGGCTTGATCTGGCCCGCTGAGAGGCTTTTGCCCACCCCTGTGCTAAAACCACTGGTTCAATAGTATATCTGGAGAAGGCTGAGGTTATGATTCCTAAACACTGGAAGGTCAGAAAGGAGTTTTTGTAGGTTGCTGTCTGGGTAGTTCCTCTTTGAATGATTACGTTAATGCTGCTGGGATTTTATTTCATCATTAATGTCTTATGATGTCAGGAAGGAGGGAATTTTCTCAATTATTTTAAATCTAAATAAATAAATTAATATAGCCCACTGTAGTCAATGAGATTACTCATGTTAAGTTAGGCAGTCATTTACATATATTTCTGAATCTGGGCCTAGATGAACAGTAATGTAATATTGTCAGTTTAATGTCCTTTGGGTGAAATAAATTAAAAGGCTCATGTTATTACTAATGGTCATTTATCACTTCTTAATACACTTTTTCCATTTCGGATGAAAAATGTAGCTCAGATAAAATATTCACAACTACTATATAAAACAAACAAAAACCCAATTCCCTATTAGTGTATCATTTGATGGATCAGCCACCTGCAGAAATGCACTCTTGGTTTTAAGAATCCAAGTGAATTGTTTGAACATAACTTATGGAACCAAATATTTCTCAAAGGTAGTCAGCACTATTTCCACAACAATAGATGGATGCCACCTAAAAATGGTAGGAGCTGATGCTTTTTTCAGAAGTTCAAATACATCCCTTTGATTTATCCCGTCTTTCTCCCAGAAGTACAAACATTATGAAACAGAAAATACGATTTTATGGCAAACAATTTATTGTCATCAAGTGAATTCCAGTATGCACCCCTTTCTAGGCATCATCACTATAACAGATACTTTACTTCCCACAATTCAACCAAAAAGCATCTTCAATAAATGAAGCATTGGCCACGTATTACTGATTGCAAACTGTTAAGCAGCAGGATCCATGTCTCTGTGTGATTTGGCAAGCAAGCGATTGATTTGGCTTTTGTTAGGTAGCTAGATAAAATAAAAGATAATACGTCATTCACCATGCCTTTCTCATTATCCTGAGACCAACATGATTACACCACCAGTGCATGCAAGCATATTTTTAATCAGATAGCTGCATGGCACCATCCAGATGCTTGAGAGTCAGGTAAGGAGGAAGGGGCTTGCAGGATTTGTGAGGATGGGGAGTCAGATCTGCATTAATCTTGTTTGACAGATTCACTGCTTGAGTTCTGATGAAGGACTGTAGTTTGGTGGATAAAGTATGTGCAAAACTGGGGGCGGGGGAGAGAGGAAATCAATCACTGAATTTACAGCAGTGATGGGATAGTCACAATCAGTTCAAATACCATGGAAGCTGTTGTTTTAGTGGGGATTAAAGAGTCTGCAGTAGCTGTATTATTGTTTGCCACATTATATATTTGATGGAGGAGAAAGAAAAGGTGAGAAATGTGGGCACTCTCTAAAAGCCAATTGTTTTTATCAGGAACAGAAGGTAAATATCTTTTATTGAACCAACTTTTGATGGTGAGAAAGACAAGCTTCCAAGTTTACACATAGCTGTGCCTCTGGTCTGGGAAATGAACCTAAAGAAGAGCTCTATCTAGGCTGAAAGCTTGTTTTTCGCTCCTACAGAAGTTGGTCCAATAAAAAATAATACCTCATTCATCATGCCTCTCTAATTATTCTGAGACCAACATGGTTACAACATCACCACATGCAATCATGTTTTTTATCAGAAAGCTGCATGGCACTAAAACCAGTTATTTTGCTGAATTGTATAGCAATGATAGAATTAACACCAGCAATAGCATTCAAACATATAAATGCCAGTTGGTGCTTCCATTTCAAGTTTTGCTGGTAATCAGAATTGGCAGAGTCAAAACTCATAGGAACAGGTGATGCCTCTTAGGTTTTTCCATAATACTCAAAAGATTTGTTTCAGACTAACTGCCAATGACAGAGGGAGATGAGCCTGCTGCAACTGGTGGCACAGAAAGTAACATGACAAACTTATATTGCTGGGGATGTGTAGTAAAAAAGGGAAATTGTGTTTGTGTGGATCACCTGAGGTAAAATGGGAACAAGCTCAGTATGTGGGGTTAAAAGTTTAAGTGAGGGGAATTGGGTTTTGTGGGTTTATCCAGGAGACAGCAGGGTGGCAAAGACTGAGGATATCTGTGTTTGTAGAGGTGTCTGGGTGTCTAGATAGCTTGGTAGAGAAGCTTGTGACAGCTAGGTTTGTGGGGAGTACCCAAAGGGACATTGCAAATGTGGGAAGAGATTTCTGGGATCTGAGTGGGGCATCTGGGGAAGAAAGGTTTGGTGGGAGCTAGATGGATCACTATAAGAAGATGGGATATCTAAAATTATTTGCAATGTCTTTACTAAATTACAAAGACAAATTAGGACAAAAATCTTAATTGTTGCTAAAATAATGACCTGGTTTCTCCTATGACACTACTAAAGTGAAAGACTTGAATAGCATGTATATTATTTTTTACATTTCCCTATTGCAGTGTGAAATGTACAAACACACATGCATGTATTATTTGCACAGCATTCTGTACCTTGAGATTCAGTGCAAATGAATTCACTGTTCTTTTGGTATTCTCTTTAATGGAGTTTTAAAGGACCTCTTTGTAAGGTGGCCTATTTCCATTACAGTGTGCAGTACCACTTGCTAAACAACCAGCATCCACAAATGCCTCAAGCCATTGCATGATGCCGATGGTCTTAGAGGTTTGTCTTCTCACTTCCTTTATTTTATTTGCACTTAAAAGAAAAGTTTATCAAGGAATATAACTATCTGTGCACTGTGGGTCTTTTAACAGGAACTCACTGATGGTCAATGGAATTCACTCTGTATGGCAAAAATCAGCTAGAGACTGGATGTGTGGGGAGGATGGGATGTATTAAGGGCCTTAAATGTAGGTAGATAGCTCTTTTACAAAGGAATAGAACAATATTAGCTTTTAATACAACCATGAGGGAGAGAGAAGAAACAGCATTGTACGCTGACATAAAACAGTAATCTTTTTGAGCCTTCTTTGGAATGCCAAAGAGATTATCATAGGGAGGCAATTTTAATTAATTAAATGTACTAAAATCTATGGCCACCTCTGCTGGTGTAAATCAATGCGGTTCTCGACTTCAACAGAGCGATGCCATTTTATACAAGTTGAGAATCTGGCTTGGAGTTTAACGTGGTTTCACTAGGAATTAATAAAAACAATGAGAAATAAATAAGACCAGCAAACTTAGGAGGAAACGGTCCACAAACTCCTGGGTTCAAGCTATTTCTCAATGTTCCTCATGAACACAGGCTTAGTATCAGAATGCAATGATAATACAAATGAATCTTCAAGAGTGTTACATTGCTCCACTGGAAGCATCCGCTCATGTTAACGCCTAATAGACACCTCACAAAAAGGGTCAGGCCTGAGAAAGTGCTTTGTATGTTGAATAACCATGTTTAAAGTTAACAGATAAAATTTACAAAAGCGTTTCAATGACTTAGGAGCCTAACCCTATTGACTTTCATTACTTTTTGAAAATGGAACTCAGGTGCTTTTGAAAATGTCATCCAGCAAGTTTATTCTCAAAAGTCTAAATCAGAGGTGGCCAACCAGTTAGAGAGCCAAAATAGCTGTGAATAGTAGTGCAAAGAGACACATATTATATATTTATTTTTATAAATCTATAAGGCACGTATTTTATATTTATTTTTATATAGTTATAACCTTAAGGCACCCCCACCATCCCTGCTCTAAGCCAATGCCCTCCCCCTCCCCCAGAGCCAGGCAGCCCCAGCCCTCCGCCACTCCAACCCAATGCACCCACTCCTCCCCCAGCTCCAATCCAATGAACCCCCCCCAAAGTCAGGCACCTCCAGCCCTCCCCGCTCCAACCCAATGCACCCACTCAGAGCCAGGCACTCCCAGCATCCCTCCCCCCACTCCAACACAATGCACCTCCCCTTCCCCAGAGCCAGGCACCCCCACACCCCCACTCCAACCCAATGCACCCACCCCTCCCCCAGAGCCAGGCACCCTCATCCCCACTGCTCTAACCCAATCCACCTCCCCTCCCCCAGAACCAGGTAGCCCCAGATTCTTTTATTAACATTAACACACTGGGGCTCACTGGAGCCGCCGTTGCAGCTACATGCTTTTTCTTCCAGGAGCTGGCTGTATGCGCAGAGCGGCCATGAACAGTCCAGGTGCACAGCTCCGAAAGACAATCCAACATTCCCTTGAAGGCAGGTGCCGCCGCCCCCTCCCCGAATCATGGACATTTTGTGTGTTTTAAATAAGCCGGTTAGACGGCAATTTAACATGGGAAAATGAAGACATGTCTGGGAAAAGCTGGGTGTATGGTAACTCTAATAAGAGCCACATTTCTATGAGCAAAGAGCTGCATGTGGCTCGAGAGCTGCAGGTTGGCCATCCCAATCTAAATGAAAGACAGACATCCTACAACAATTTCTGGGCAAAAAATTTAATGTCACTACCCTAGGGCTTAAAATTCACTATAGGGGATAAAAAACTGGTTCATTAAATCATAGTAATGAGCACAAATAGTAGGAACATAGCAACTGGTTATGCAGCATTTGTATACTAGGTATTTTGCAAACTAAGAATAATTTACAAATCTCCTATACTATAAATAGGTGGAACTTGCAGTTTCAACAGTCATATATCACAGTGTCTATTGCACTGGTGCTCCCTCCACAGGGTATGGAACTGATTAGATGTGTGAAGATAAAACAACCATAAATAGCCATTTCTAATTTATAACCATTCCTCTCAGTAGACATCTTTTCTTCTCACAATTCACAGCACTCCTATATGGAGTGATGTGCTTTCACTGAGAGGTCATTATATGCATCATTTGCTCTGTCCCTCTTTGTCTTTCCTATACAAAATACACACATCCCTATGTCACTTTGGGTAGCGCTATCTCCATTCCATAGCATTTGACCAATAAGTGTAGTTAGGCAAGATTGCATAATGAAAGCTCAGCTGGCATAGCATGGTCACTAAGAAGGTGATAGGTGGTTGTGACTAACTTGTCCATAAAAACAAAAAATTATATATGTAAAATTGTGAAAATAACAATGTATTGTATTCCACAGTCAAATGTGTACCATTAATTTATTCTAAGTTTAGAATAAATAAAACCAAGATTGACTTAGTAGACATTCATCAGAATATTTGTATATATTCTCTCTGCCTCCCACTCACTCTCTCTCTTTACTTCTACAGTAATAACCCACAGCAAAAACAGATTAGCTATAAGAAATTGTACTTTAAACAAACAAACAAGATCTATCAGGGGTTCCTTTCAGAACAATAAATCCTTTGTGGTAAGTCAATGCTTAGCCCATGATACTGACATGAATCCGATTATGTACTTGGATAGCTAAATGTAACCCAGATGTGACAACTTCCATTTTTTTCCTCTGTTGAGCTCAATTAAAAATACTAAAATCATTTTAAAATACTGCTTTGTACTGTCCTGTCATCAGTATCTCTTAGCTTGTGCTGTTGGGGCTTTAGAGAATCACAAGTGGCATTTAGCACGAGTACAGAAGCACTCCAGGTACTTGAGTTTGCCTTAAGTGTTGACAGAAAGAAGACGGAGAGTTTAGCAACACAAAGCTCTCTCAAGACATGGATACACATTACATAGAAATAAAATTATATTTCATATAATAATAGTTTTGACCTTTTTCTAAAAGTGTTTACTACATTTTCTTGGAAATGAAATAGCATTGCTAAGAATTTCAACTGTCACTTTAATATGAAAGCCATTTTGACCCCATTTGCTCTTTTGTTCCTCCCAATCTGACCAGTCTTCTACTGTTCAATGCTACTCAAAATGACCAGTCTTCTGTTTACACAAATGGTATGCATGCTGCTGTCTACTGATTTCATACCTAATATAGTCTTACATACCTCACCCCTATTTAAAGCAAAAGAGCTACTATTCTTCCTCATATAAATAGCCAAAGAAACTATGACTAAGAAAATTATACTTAGCACAGTTACTATTAACTACTTATACTTGCTACATGTGTATAGCCAGCAGGGCAAATCAAACCTGGGATCTTTGGAGCTTAGTGCATGAGCCTCTACAGCAGGGGTGGGCAAAAGGGCCTCCGTGGGCTAGATCCGTCCTCCCAAGCTGGTGGATCCGGCCCACAGAGGCCCTGCTGCTCCCCCGCCCCAAGGCCAATTAGGGCCTGGGGGTGGGAAGTGCCCAAAGCCTTCTCCGCTCTGCTTCTGCCCCCCCCCCAGACTTACTTGGCCTGGGGGAGGGGGAGCATGCAAAGTTTCGTCCCACCCTGCCAGGAGCACGTGGTGCTTTGAAGCACTGGTGCGGCTTGCAGAATGAGGGGGAGAGCGGAGCAGGCTTCGCATGCTCCTCCTCCCCAAGGCCAATTAGGGCCTGGGGAGCTGCATGAAGCTTCTTTCACCCTGCCCCGGCCCTGCAAGGAGCCCACAGCACTTCAAAGTGCTACGTGCTGCTCGCAGGGTGAGAGGAGGCTTCCCACACTCTCCCATCCCCAGGCCCTGATTGGCCTGGGGGTGGGGAAGCGGGCCAAGCCTCTTCCAGGGCATGGGTGCCTAGTGAGAAGGGGGGGAAAAGGGGGTGATTGATCTGGGGGTGGGGTAGCCCTGCCCCTTCCTATTTAGGCCCCGCTCTCTCTGGGGTGGCCCGGGGCCACTTCAAATATTTTTGAAGTGGCCGTGGGCAAAAATTATTGACCACCCCTGCTCTAGAGCATGAGCTAAAAGCCAGCTGGCTCTCAGCTAAGTCTGTACAGTAGACTCAGGATTCTTTCTGTAAATGGTCTCAAAAGTGCCACTACATGGGATAGGACAGCACACCCAGCAGGTGTGTGTAGTTCATACATGAACCTCTACAATTTCTGAGCTTTAGTTTGATTTTAAGTCTGAATGCCTTCAAGTCTTCCATTTTTCCTATTCTTCCATCTGCCCATCTCCTATTTTTTTTAAATTTCCAACTGTTTCCTTTCAGCTCTCCAATGTAATATCTTCTTTAGATATCTGGAGTAAGAGTTAAATGCCATGCAGCTAGGGTTGCCAAATTTCTAACTGGACAAAACCAAACACTCTTCCACCTACCTTGCCTTTTCCCTGAGGCCCTGCCTGTGCCGCACCCTTTTGCCAAGGCCCCCCACTGACTTCATCTCCCCTTCATTCATTACATGCTTTTTTCCCTGGGCTGAGGTAGGGATTTGGAGTGCAGGAGTGGGTATGGGCTCTGGGCTGGGAGTACAGGCTCGGAGACAAAAAATGAAGAGTTCGGGGTACTGGAGAGGGCTCCAGGCTAAGGCAGGGGGTTGAGGCATGGGGAATGAGAGCTCCAGTTTGGGGTGTGGTGTTAGGGGTGAGGCCAAGGATGAGGGTTTTTAAGGTTCAGGAGAGGGCTGTAGTCTGGGCCAGGAGTTTGGAGTGCAGGGGGTGAGGGTCCTAGTTGGGGGTATGGGCTCTGGGATAAGGGGTTTGGAGTACAGGAAAGGGCTCCAGCCTGGGACAGGGGGTTGAAGGCTGTGTGGGGGGTTGAGGGTTCCATTTGGGGAGCAGGCTCAGAGGTGAGGCCAGGGAGGAGGGTTTTGGGGTATGAGAGAGGCTTCAGGTCTGGGACAGAAGTATGGGGTGCAGGGTGTGAGAGGGTCACTGTGGCCTCCAGGCACATGGACAGCTGGGAAACTCTGTGCACTGCCCTCATGCACACAGATGCTGCTCCCTGCAGCTCTCATTGGTCACGTTTCTCAGCCAATGGGAGCTGCGGAACCAGCATTTTGGGCAGGCCCAGTGCATGGAGCCTTCCAGTATCTGGCCACCCCATACACCTAAGGGCCACAGAAACCTGGCAACAACTTCTGGGAGAAGCATGGAGCCAGGACAGATAGAGAACCTGCCTTAGCCCTGGTCCCCTGCTGCGCTGCTGATCACACTTTTAAAAGCCCAACTGGCAGTGCCTAATAGAGCAATCATGGTTCCATATCACATCATAGTTTTCTTGTATCCCCTTATTGGTCTGTCTTTAGCTGTTGCCTTTTTTCTTATAGCAGGGAACTGTTTTTCGCTTTGTGCTGTACAGCCCACCGCAGAATGGCCAGTGTTCCCTGTAAGCTGGGCACTTGAATCTCAGAAGAGATTCAAATGTCACCCAGCTAATTAACGGAGCACTCACAGCTGGTTTTTTGTTTCTGCTGGTGGTACATAAAATTTATTCCATACACGGATGGGAAAAAATCCACACGTGCACATGGATGGAAAAGACTAGAGAGAACTTTGGTTGTGGTCCAGGATTGGGGTTCCTGTGCATTACAATGATAACAATAGTACGAAATACATACTCTGGAAATTTCAGAAAAGAATAGCCAACCCCACAGAGATTGCCAGGACAAATCAGCTTTGTTCAATCAATGTAAAAAGCCTAGCTGGGGAAGGGAGAAAGGGCTAAATAAAGGATAAAAGAAAAATTATAAGATATGGACAGAATGATGGAAAGGACATCATATTTAAATGTGAGAAAGATGATACATTTCCACTGAGGAGCTCATTACAACCTTAATTGTATCTGCTTGCCCTTTCAGCCACAAAGTAAGAAAGAAATCTACCAGCTGTGAAGAGAAGGGAGCAAACGAGCACAGGAAATGTATTCACCTTGCAGGAGTTTTATATTTTGATGTCAGCTTGCGGTTCAAAAAAAATCACATGGGCATGTTTTTAAGAGATCCATCTTTTTTTTTTTTTTCCTGGTATATTCCTTTTCAAACTCTATTTTTTCAAACTATTTTTATTGGATTTAAGAACTTTACAATATAATTTGTGCAATCTTAAGACTTTTTAATATAGATTTTTAATGCTGGATTATAAAGAATCTTAGTAGGGCACAGAGTAGGTGCTGTTCAGTCAGTGCATATGAAATCAGAGCATTAACTCAATCCAAGGTCATCCTTTTAATTAGCTAATCCTCCAACATTCCATCAGTTCAAAAGCACTTCATCATATTTGTGTGCTACTAGGAAAGGAATGCCATTCACATCATTCCCCACAATCTATGTCATTATAGGACTGACAACTCTAAGGAGGAGTGCTAAACCTCTTCTGCCCTGCCTCTCCCCCTTAGGCCCTGCCTTGCCCCACTCCAACCTCATCCTTGTCTCACCCTTTTGCCCAGGGCCCACTCCTGCCCTGCCTCTTCCCAAGGCCTTGTCCCTACCTTACCCTTTCCTCCTGAGGCCCCACCTACCTGTTCTTTCTTCTTTACTCCTCCCACATGACTCCCTGCTCTTCCTTCTTCCCCCATCCTTTGAAGTGGGAAGGAGTGGTAACCCTGGCTGAGTAGGGACTGGCCTGGGTCATGACACTACAACTCCCCCACTTGCAGTAAATCTGACCAGTCACCATCAAGTCCCCTTTTTGACCTGACTTTCTAGTTGAAAACCAGACACCTGCTCACCCTATTATCAGCCTGCAAGTACCAGGTTCAATGGTGCCTTTAAGATTTCCAGTGAAAGGCTGTTATGGAAAACAGGAGAAAACTATGAACATGTGCTCTCCTGTGAAGCATTAAGAATATGCAGCTTCTAGAGAAGCGACACCAGAATAGATGAACTACTTAGCTAGGCATATATGGCGACTTCTGGGTTTGAATGATAGTCTTTTTAGATGTACTCATGTGATGATCAACACATTCCAAAAACTATAATAGGTCTCACTGAAAGTATTCGAACAACAGAAGCTGCAATGTTTGAAGAGACTAATATTTTTCTCGTCTTTTTCTGCTTCAGTAGCCATGTCAACCTTCATTATCAAGTTATCAGGCAATGTGGTCTTGGGAAAAGTATGTTAGACCATGGGACTCTGTTCCGGGCACGAGGATTGTTAGGAAGAGATGGGATC
>JANRFK010001234.1:72001735-72013683 GCA_030068395.1 Apalone spinifera
CTGCCATGAGGGCAGGGGACTGGACTCGATGACCTCTCGAGGTCCCTTCCGGTCTTAGTATTCTATGATTCTTTGAATCTTGTTAAAGTCTAAAAAAAGTATAAGAAAAAAAGAAAAAGAAAAAAGTATAAGATTATAAGTGAAAGAGTAAATCAGAGTTGTTTTCTTTGGAAATGTGTTCTCTGTATTTTCTTTTTTCTTCTCATGCTACTCTCAGTGAGCTGATCTGCCTGCTTAGTTTGAAATAGCCCAAGAGAATGTGTTTTTTACTGTGATGAAAACTGTATTAATATCTCAGTGGCAGAGTCATGTTTCCTGCAAGCTACACCTCAAGAATACCTAAAGGGTCCTGACATAACTCCATATTATCAAGATATGATATTGTATTGCAACTTGCATGTACTGTGTTATATTGTGATGTTGTTATACTATAGCATGAAGCATTATGATGCCACAACAGACACAGTAATACACAGATGGCCACATTTGGCCAGCAGCAGAAGCAGCTAAAAATGGTAACCTAGTGTAGGTTTTGAGCGAGTTGCATTAGATACCTTGATTTCCACTCAATCTAGTCTGTCAACTGCTTTGCACAGTATGAACAATGGTGTCTACAGAAATGGAAAACTTTCCCCCCAGAGCAGTAAATGGAACTAACAGCATTAAGAAATGCTACTTATCACTTTGGCCAGTAGTAAACAAAATGTTTATCAATTCTACAGAGTTATCAAGATGGCAATTGTTCTGTACTAATGGCAGTTGTCACAGAAATCTTTATAAGTTATGGCATAATCTGTGATTAGAAAATTAAAAATATAAGAAACTAAAAATACCAAGATATAGCTAATCTTCTGGTGGAATCTTGCCTTCTTTTACAGACTCATGGCTGATATCTTACACAGTACAAACATTCAAGCAATGCTTTTAATAGACCTAAATATTGTGTACACTGTAGAAGAAGTAAACAGCTTTGAATTCAAGTTTAAATATCTGTAATAAGTGACTGCTTCTTTAAAGATTGTGAATCACAAATAAAAAAAAAAAAAGCCATTGATTCAGCAAAACACTTGTTCTTAAAGTACACTGACTTTGAGGCAATTTAAGCATAGATGCATTTCTGAATAAGGATGGGATTATTCACATGCTTAAATGTAAGCATGTGTTTTAGAACTTTGCTGAATTGGTGTCAAGGAAAGAATTTTGCAACAAAACAGATTTTTAATCTATGTTTTGAAGCTAGTAGTCAGAAATCAGACTTTTTTTTCTCTTGCATGTAAGCTTGCTGGACAAACAGCTAAAACAGTTATCTTGAAGGTGGTTAGACACTTTTTCTATTTTCTGTAGATACTTAAAAATAGCTTTCAATCTTATAGTTTTGCAACAGGTCCAGTTCGGAGACATTTTTATGCTTTCTGCTTTTCCAAGCATTTTATACACATTATTTCCTTTTCTTAAATCCATTCCAAAAATGACCACTCCAAATATTTTTCCCACATCTAGTCACATGATGGTGTTCCTTTTCTAAGAATAAACAAATTATTTCAGTTTATAAAAATGCCACTCACGCGGTTTGACATGAACATATCTTTATATAGTAAAAGCACCCAAAGCATTCTCTTTTTGTACGTCGTTACAAAGGGACAGATTTATTAGGCAGGAACTTAGTAAGAGACATTTTCCTATACACCTGATTGGTCATAGATACTCAAATTCCCAAAGGAAATCACAAGATTGTTATCCTCCTTTCTCAGTCTCACTTTTGCACTAAATGAGAATTAATTTTTATCTTAAACTTAATAATACATTGGCTATAATTGCTTATGCCAGGGAACCCTCTTAGTATGATATTGCATTTGCATATTCAGTGGGAGTCAGAGGATTCAACTGTCAGAATATTATAAACTGTAACATTGGGGGAAGGGGAGTGTAAGCTTGCAAATTAGCTGTCAAGTTTAATAAAAAGAGAATAATGAGCTAAAAAAGCTGGCAACTATCTTTTCTAGTGCATTGCTGAGCTTGCCTCAAGATAAAGCTCAAATTTTGAAAAGACAGTATTGCACAGTAGCACAGCTATAAGATAGGTAAGCAAAACGTTAAAGGTAATAAAAAGCCAGGCTGGTGCAACTTTGAAATTTAAATGTTGGCATGGGTAGGATATTCCTTTTATTTGAAAGCAGTCAAAATGCTGTGCCTTAAATGTGAGATATTTCCTATAAAGCTCAACAATAATTTAATGTCTGACACTTTTTTCTGAAAACCACTGAAGACCTGACCTAAATAATTTATAAAATCTGACAATTTTGTATAATTCTTCACTATTTGCTTTTCACTATTCTCTGACTATAATAAAAAGAATTATTACTCTTAGAAAACAAATATTTACACAAGAAATAAAGGAAAGCTATATTAAACAAACAAAAACCCAAACAAATCGAAGTATCTCCAACATGAAAGAAGCTCTCAGATCAATAACCAAATGATAAGCCTTCAGGTGTGGATGGATAATTTAGTAATATTTTTTCTACCTTTCAGAAACGGCACATGCCAAAACTGTTTTTTCAGGCCATGATTTATATCTTTAAATGCTAGGCACTGTAGACACTTACTGTATGCTGACTGCAGTCGTTTGGGCTTAAAAGGAAAAAAAATTAACTGTATCCATTTCCTTAGATACAATGAGCAAGCATCCTGATGGATATGAGAACAGGAAAAACAAACTTTATCCTCTGCTGTGGGTTCAGTAACAGCACTTATAAAATATAGATGGCGGAAAACTGAAGCCCTTGACAGAACTACCAGTGAGCATCACATGCTGCATGCAATATTTGCAGTTATAATGTGCAGACATCAAACCTACATGTACACAGCACATGTAGTTTTGTGTGTACAAACAGACACTACATAATCTATTTTAGTATAGAGAAAAGCAAAATACATGTACTTAATTCAAGAAAGAAAAAGAAACTCTGCATATATTATGACATCATAGTTAGGTAATCTATAGGGCTGCAGTTTTCAGCTTTCTGTAAGGAAAGCCCCTTATGCTACACATACTTTTGCTTTTTGCACACAGACTTGGAAATTTGTCATCATCAGGTGGATTTTAGGTTTATGAAAGAAACTGAAGAAATAAATAAAAATACCAAGCTCAGAGGAAGAACATTTGCAGAATTAAATGTAGAACACAAAACCAAAAACAACAAGCAGGCAAAGCATACAAGCAAAGCTCTTTTGAATGGTAACAAAGATATGAAGTTTAAAAGCACAGAGCACCACACAATTTTAAGTGAATTTCTCTTTATAAAGAGAAGTGCACATTAATGGGCACATCTTCTATCAAACTCCACACCACCAGTGAAGACAAATGTAATTTTGTATAAAAACAATGGCAGAATAAAGTGTATAAACTGAGAGATTAAAAGCCTCCTAGGAAATCTGAATGCATAATTCCCATTAATTTTAAAGGGACTGGAAGGATAAGTCTCTTATGACAGCTTTGTAAAACCTCAGCTTCCAGCATTCTATCCATGGCGGGATATTTATGGTCATGAATATTGTGGAATGCCACAGATATTGGGGGGAGGTCTATTCCTTTA
The DNA here is from genome assembly GCA_030068395.1 of Apalone spinifera. Lineage (NCBI taxonomy): Eukaryota > Metazoa > Chordata > Testudines > Trionychidae > Apalone > Apalone spinifera. The sequence continues at coordinate 72,005,332 of JANRFK010001234.1, forward strand.
CAAAATAATTGTATTTCAATTAATGGAGATTGTGCCACCTGTACAACAGAACAAAATAAAAGATTAAATATACAACATTCTTCATTAACAGAGTTGATTGCCCAGCGACCGTTCTCCCCAAAAATGTGCATCTGAACTAGTCATTTACTGGGTTTCAGATGTTTAAATTTGTGTTACTTTCATCCCATATACACACTCATACATACATGCACACACACATTAATTATATATATACACACACACATGTGTGTGTGTGTACATACAGACATGCACATACACACACTAGATTTACCCAGCGTTGCTAAGGTCTTTAAACTCAATTTTTGCTTTTTGGAAAATAAAATGGTAGGGAAAGGGATAAGAGGTTCAGTATGCAGGCTGCCCTGGGAAGAGAGGACTATTCCATCCTCTTTCAATGTAGCAGTTGGGGCCAAGTGAGACATGCCTGCCCATGACTGCTGCAGCTCCAGTGGGCACAGCCAGAGGGGCATGTCTCCCACCTGGGGCAGGTCCAGGTTCATCTTTGCCGTGTGCTGCCCCGCCAGAGTGAGGAGTATAGCAAACTGTGCAGTTTCTCCTGGGGGAACAGCCGACAACATTCCCATATGAATGCGGGGGGAGTTTCAGCCCCTCCCCTGCCCTTCCTAAGGGGATATTGGGATGGGGGGGTAGCTGAGGGTTGGGGTAGTCACAAATGGGGGACATCTCCCCAGCCAGCCCCTTCCACCTGCCTAATGATTCTCTTTTCGCTATGGTTTTCTGAGGGAAAAGAGGGCAGTTGCCCCAGTGCCTGGCAATTCAAGAGGTCCAGGGTTGGAACTCTGGACCCTTTAAATCACTTCTGGAGTGCCCCCATCCCTTCTGCCTGAGGCCCCACCCCCTTTGGAAGTACAGAGCTGGGTCCCCACTTTGCCCAGGGGCCTTGTGCATGCTTTCGGTTCCCGTGCATACACACGAACACTTTTTGAGAGGGGAAAATATTAACATCTTTGCAAGGGGTGGAAAGAATCTACACCATGGCTCTGGTGTGCTAAATTTTGCATTAGAGGTTCTGATTTTGCTGTGAATATAAAGTCATATGCATCCAAAAAGCTCTCTAAACATCTGCAGATATTCATGAGCACTCATTTCACTATGTGGAATAAATTATGCTTAAGATATTTGCTCCATGTATGCTAGTTTAAAAAGTGAAGATTTTATACATTTTGTAAAACCTTACCATTAGATTTAAACAACACCGTTCAAGAGGAATATGCCAACACAAGGGGCGCGTCTACACTGCAACGCTATTTTGAAATAACTAGCACTATTCCAAAATAACACAGCAGGCAGTTATAGTGTCAAAATACTGTTACGCTGGAGGACTTCTTACTCCGACTCCTCCAACCCTCATTGTACAAGGAATAAGGGAAGTCAGAGGAAGAGTGCTCTATTTCAAAATAAGTGCTGTGTAGACATTCCCTATTTCAAAATAAGCTATTTCAAATAAGATACACAATTGATGTAGCTCAATTTGTGTAGCTTATTTTGAGTTAAGCTGTGCAGTGTAGACGCACTCAAGGATTCAAGATATGCTGATCTGGCCTAAGACATCTTTTTTAGTGCAGGGCAGAATCCAGACAGGAATAACTGTTCAGCATACTGGCTTCTGTCAGTTCCTCAAACACATGCATTGTTTCATGTTATAGAGATACACGTGGGCAGATCAAAGAGAAAATTGAACTCCTTTTGAATCTGTTAAGAAAGTACACAGGACTGAAAATTCTGTGCATAAGATAACAGGGAGTCACACATTTAAAGTGACAGCAAAAACTGAGCATTACACCTGTGGTTTATGACAACTGTGACAAACTCTACATTCAACACATACCATATATCAAAGTTCAGAACACAATCCTAAAAGTATGAAAGAAAATGGAGACACAGACTAAATAAATAGAGATATTTAGCCTTGTGGTTAGTTTTATGTGCAGTCTTGGGCTTGTTTATGCTAGGAAATTATTTCAAAATAACTAAATTTGAAATAACTCCCGAAATAACTATTTCAAAATAAGCTTATTACTTTAGTAAAGCAGAAGTACATATTTTGAAATAACAGGCTTGGTAGTACGGACGTTCCACTTATAATTTCGAAATAACTCCCTAGTGTAGACCAGATCCTACTGATTAGAGAAGGAGACTGTCAGAAATTTTGGTGTCTATTTCTGGCTCTGCTGACTGACTGACTCTATGAACTGGACAAGTAACTTAAAAATACTTGAGATAAACTGAAGATGCTAACATGTGCACACTACAGTTCACCTTGTAGTGGCATTGTGAGTTTAAATATAAATAAAATGTCCATATTGATGGCCCTAGAGGAGTATATTAATTTAATTAATGTGTTAATAATCCTTAGAGCTCTTCTGTGAAACCAATATTAGAGAAATTCAAGTTTCTGTAAATGCCTTATTTACTTTTAATTATTTAATCACTATTATTACTCTGCCCTGTCTTTCTGATTATATCACATATATTTTTAAAAGGCTAGGATCAAATTTTCTAAAGCACTATTTTCTAATTTGCTATAATACCTAGTTTTAAAATTTGTTATAATACCTAAAGTTCGTAAGTACTGAAATCACTTAAAATGGGGTTTGGCTCCTAAGTCAGTTAGGTGTTTGACAATTTTAAGCTGAGTCACTAATTTAAAAACTGAATATATACGTGAATAATATTATCTGAATACTTCAGACATGTTGAACTATTCACAGCAAAGGTATGGAGAATAACAGAAATCACCATTTTTCACATGTAAATATTAACTCTTCAGTTACATAGAAAACAGCCCCAACTTAATAGAGGGCCAAAATATTTTACCAGTAAAGTACAAGGATCCTGCATGATCAGTTGGTTACTTTACTTTTCAGCTGTTTCTTTTTATATCTGGGAAGATAACTGTTCTGGAATTGGACTGGATTAAACATTCTACTGATTCCTTATCCACTATACTGTGCTAATCTTGCAGTACAAAGTATGTCAAGGTCATGTTTGTAAACCTGGCCATAGATGGAGCTCTTAAAGTAGCATATGGAGCTTCATTAGCAATGTTCCATAGCATGGCAATACAACGCAGATAGCTAGTTAATGAAAAAGCAGCTTTAAAATCAGATTCTATTTCTGGATTGCACAAAATTAGAGTAATAAATCTTTAACATTTCATTCCAGCATTTTCTGTTATCTTTAATATTTTGTCCAGTGGTTAATTTGTAACTCAGTTGTTTTTTGTCTGTAACCAGAACATTCAGGTTTAAATGATAAAAACGTGTGGTGTATCATGTAGGGTCTTTATACATAGGAAAGATAATCTGGAGTAAAACAGGGTATAAATTTAAAGCAGATTAACCATTCCTGGTTAACTATGTGGATGTTCTTATAATTAAGAATGCTTCATGACAGATTTTTTTCTAGACTAATCATGGAAAGCTAATCAGGAAGAGCTACTCCAAAGTAATTCCTCATGTACGACAAATCTTCAAAACAGCCTTGATTCTCCCTCCATTTTAGTGTAGATAATTTTGCGTATGAAATTACTTGAATGCAATTTTTTGACAATCATCAGTGCTCGTGTGATAAAATTTACTTGCACAAAAATCACTTACATGTTTAATTTGTAAACATGGAAAGAAATGTGCTATTTATATGCTACTAGCAGATTCATCAGGCATTGCTCAGGTCCTTAACTCAATTTTTTTTAAATAAAAGGAAAATGTGTGTTCTTTATTGAAATGATTGTCTTTTTCAAAAATAGTGTTATTTTTATTAAGTTAATTTTAATAAATTGTTTTAAATGGGAATTCCATGATGTATATTTTTTTTCTTCATCCCTATAAATTCTTATAATTTACAATGTTTTAACAAAAAACAGCTATAATCATTTTGGTTTCCATTAACATTGTCTTCTAGTTTTCAAACCTTAAGCCAGGCCTGTACAACAAGTGGCCAGCAGGGGCTCACTGTGCAGCCCGTGACGACTACGGGCGGCGTGGCCCCAGCTGATCTGCTGGCCGGGCGGAGGAGCGGAGCACCGTTGGGGAGGAGGAAGTGCGACGATTCTCGCCACCGGGCCGCCTGCGTGCAGCTCTGGCGCGAGGAGGAGGGGTGCAAGTCAGAAGGCGGGATGCCGGCAGACGCCAGGACGCTGGTGTGACGTGGTGTCATGACGTCATGGCTGGCAACTGCCGGATTAAAAAAGGCTCTGGCAGCCCTGCAAACTGGAAGGCAGAAGCCAGGTAGGGGAGCGGAAGGGGCTTGTGCTGAGGGGAGGGGGGCAGGTCAGGAGAAAGGGGAAGGCACCAAGGGACAGGGTGCAGGAGAGACAAATGCCAGGTGGCCAAGTGGAGACAATGAGGAAAAGGGCAGGAGAGGAGGTGTCAGTGGGAGGGGGGACAGGGTGATGCTGGGAGAGGAGAGGGAAAAGGCATTGGAAGCCGTATGTTGTGCAGGCCTGATTTAATTGAAAAATTCTTAATAAAGTATCACCTCCCCCCCTCAAACCTACCTTTGCGGCTAGGGTTGTCAGGTGTCTGGTTTTCTACTGGACTGTCCAGTATTTGCACACTCTGCCTGGCTGGGCACTGGACAGAAGCCAGGTGGTGCCTCCTGTGGTTGCGTGCTGAAGCCGTGCAGTGCGAGGTTTAATTTTTATGCCCAACGCAGTTTTTGGGGTTTTTTTGCTTGACAAAAATGTTTAGCCCAGATGTTTGGTATTTTTTGGGAGAGCATCTGGCAACCCTACTTGTGGCCTGCAGCAGTTTTCTTTGGAGTAATATGGCCCTTGCCGCTTTCCGAGTTGTGCAGGCCTGCCTTAAGCATTGATTTATTCGTGCCAAAACAGAGCATTTCTCAAAATCTCTGTTTTATCTCTTTTCTGTCAATTTTATTGACAAGCAATCCGTCTTATTTTTCTGGCTCATTTTGGTTCAGTCTCTTTTAACATTCACTCAGTTATCAGATTTTGAGGACTGTCTCTTTTCTGTTTGGTTTTATGAGACGCAATCCGATTCCAGGCACATCCCATTTTCTTGGCACAACCAATCCCTTATCTTTCTTTAAGTTATGATAAGAGGAAGTGTATGCTGAATTTGGTGGTCCTAGCTCTTATTGTTTAGGAGTTCTTGATCAAACAAACAAACTCATTCTCTAAAGCAGTGTTTCTCAAACTGTACTCCACGGAGCCCCAGGGCTCCATGAGACATCTCCAGGGGCTCCGTGAGGTTGACAAACTGGAAACATTGATAGGTACAATACATACAATCAGTGGACCGCTGGGGCTCCGCATAAGTATAACACATACAATCATTGGACCGCTGGGGCTCCGCATAAGTAAAACACATACAATCAGTGACCGCTGGGGTACTGCATACATTTTTACACACGTAAAGGGCTCCAGAGCCCAAAAAGTTTGAGAACCGCTGCTCTAAAGTATAAAGAAGATTGCTATGAGATGGGTTAAATTTTGTTATGGGTTGAGTGAAAACCTCACTGAAATTGGAATTTGCATGCATCAGTGAAACTAAATACCCTACACCTTAAGCACTGCTGCGGTAATCTTTGTAAAAATATATTGTGCGAGGTATCATTTGAAATCTTATTGAATCTCATCATTTGAAAACTCATTGATCAATAATATTTGTGTGTGATTGTATGCATGTGATATGTCAAGAGTTACAAATATATGCTAGAATTAGGACTTAAGTGTGGATAACCAGGTATGTTGGGGAAATTGTTAAACAGGTCCATCTAAACAAAATAATGTTTTTTTAACCTCATCCAGTAAAACAGGACCACAAAGACAGCAGAGGGAAGAGATCACATGAAACAGAACAATTTGCATTTCAACAAACAAGTGGGAGAAGAAAGAGCATTGGGCTGAATAGTACCCCAGAACATGACAGGATCCTTCATTTAAGATTGCTGTAAGAGACAGTTATCAGGGCCAACTCCTAACACAAGACATAGTGGAGTCTGCCCAGCAACTAGAACCATGTGGACACAAGGTTCCACTGAGTATTGTTCTTACCAAGTGAGTGCATGTGGGGGAGTGGAGAAGTCTAGCAGACAAGGAATGGGGAGAGTCTCAGAGGCAGAGCAAGAAAGCCAACCAGCAAGCTGTAAACACAGTGTATCATCTGTAGAAAGCTGAAAGAGAGGTTTTCAGTTTGGTGCTGGCTAACGTTCATTGGGACTGTAAGCAAAGAATCTATCACCTGTGTTTGGTTCCTCCTGCATTTGGTGAAGCAGAATATGGTACATGCTTTGTAAACAAGAATCCAACAACAACAACAACAAAATCCAGACTCCATTATCAATTTCTGCTCTCAAGTGAAACATACCCATGGTCATGAACTTAGACTAGCTGCTTGGGTTAAAAAGAAGCAACACTCTAATTTGGGGACACAAGGGACAATGCACCAAAGGGTACATTTACACTGTAGATGGGAGAATATTTCCCAGCATGAGATGACAGACGTGCTAGCTAGCGTGGACAGTGGTTTACTAGGTACATACCCAGGGGATCCTGGTGAGTTTATATTCAGGTAACTAACCTGGGCTGCTGTCTTTGCTACCCTGATTATGCTGCTATTTTTAACATACTAGCTCAAGCAGAGCTGGTGCATCTGTCTACCTGCATTGGAAAGACACTCCAAGCTACAGTGTAGACATACCCCCAAAATGTGCATACAGTCACTGCCACATACAGAACAGCACTACATATAATTATAGGCTATGTTTGGAAAATTTGTATACTTCACATTTGCTCCAATTGCTACCTATGCACAATGGCCTCAGTCACTGATCTTTGCAATAACTATACAAGCATGCCTCTGTGTTCACTAGTCCAGCTGTAAGGAATTTTGCTTTCTGGACATCACTCACAGATGTTCAACAAAATTTCTTACACAATCTAATTCCAATTTAGTCTATAGGCTGCTGGTAGCTTCACTTCTATACTTCTTATTAGTAAAGTGTTATTCAACATCAGCTTTTCAGAAATAATAGTTCAACATCATGAAAGTAAAAACTGCAAGTGGCTTTCTGTTTTTACAATTTCTAGCAAAACTTTTCAGAGTTTCATAACAGATCTCAAATCTGATTATTTGTTTTCTATATGCACAGATCTCAGAGATATTAATGGAAGTTCTCTATATCTGTGGGAGACATAATACTGGATTTGAGAACAGAATTTTGCCCTTCTTACATATATGATTATTCTTTATCTGAGAACTGGAATATGGAGTTTAAGTGACAGCTATTGATTTTGTATACTTAGAGAAAAATGGTATTTCAAACAACAAAGTATCTATATTCCAGGTACTTGTATGGTACCTATTTCCATAGTAAAAGCAAAAGGAAAAACTGTGTAGCACTTTAAAGACTAACAAGATGGTTTAATAGGTGATGAGCTTTCGTGGGCCAGACCCACTTCCTCAGATCCTATTCTGGAAGAGAATTGGTATGACCATATATACCAAAGGTATATAATGAAAAAAGTGAACACATTATTAAACTGACAAATCAGAGTTAGTACAGAAGGTAGTGAGGGGGAGAGAGGGAAGGAATAGCTATTTATGAGTCAATGAATGGCTAATCAGGAGTGACAAGTGGGGAAGCTATCTTTGTAATGGGTAAGATAATTAGCATCTTTGTTAGGGCCCATTCGTAAAGTGTCAAATTTAAGCATGAATGAAAGTTCTGAGGTTTCCCTCTGTAATCTGGTGTTAAAGTCTCTTTGAAGTAAAATGCATGTAGTAAGGTTGTTAAAACTATATCCAGGACACCCCGGAGGTCCCATCATTTCAGGAATTGGCACACTCACTACCGGATTATCCAGCTACGTAGACTCTCTCCTCAAACCCTATGTAGCCAACGCTCCCAGCTATCTCCGAGATACCACTGACTTCCTGAGAAAACTACAAAACATCGATAACCTCCCTGATAACACCATCCTTGCCACCATGGATGTAGAATCTCTCTACACCAATATTTCACATAAAGATGGATTACAAATGATTAGAAACACTATCCAGAGGCTACCACAGCCAGTCTGGTAGCAGACCTATGTAACTTTGTTCTCACCCATAATTATTTCCAATTTGGGGACAACTTATACCTCCAGATCAGTGGCACAACCATGGGTACCCGCATGGCTCCACAGTACGCTAACATCTTTAGGGCTGACTTAGAACAACTTTTCCTCAGATCCCGTCCCCTTTTCCCCCTCCTTTACTTATGCTACATCAATGACATTTTTATGAGCTGGACCCATGGCCAAGAAACACTGGATGCATTCCACAGAGACTTTAACAACCT
>JANRFK010001234.1:72013783-72038833 GCA_030068395.1 Apalone spinifera
CGCCAAAGAATTAATGCCCACAAATCAGACATCAGACATCTTCACAAGAAAAAACCAGTTTCTTTTCATTTCAACCTACCTGGACCTACCCGGTAGTGAGTGTGCCAATACCTGAAATGATGGGACCTCCGGGGTGTCATGGATATAGTCTTAACGACCTTACTACATGCATCTTACTTCAAAGAGACTTTAACACCAGATTACAGAGGGAAACTTCAGAACTTTCATTCATGCTTAAATTTGACACTTTGCGAATGGGCCTTAACAAAGATGCTAATTACCTTACCCATTACAAAGATAGCTTCTCCACTTGTCACTCCTGATTAGCCATTCATTGACTCATAAATAGCTATTCCCTCTCTCTCTCCCCCTCACCCCACCTTCTGTACTAACTCTGATTTGTCAGTTTAATAATGTGTTCACTTTTTTCATTGTATACCTTTGGTATATATGGTCATGCCAATTCTCTTCCAGAATATGATCTGAGGAAGTGGGTCTGGCCCACGAAAGCTCATCACCTATTAAACCATCTTGTTAGTCTTTAAAGTGCTACACAGTTTTTCCTTTTGTTTTAGCAAGATCAGACTAACACGGCTACCTCTCTATTACTATTTATATTGTGTGTAACTATTGACCTCTGTGCTATTTAGTAACATATAACTAGATAATTATTCTAATTAGAGCTATTAATTAAAATGATATAGTCTGAGGCTAGTTAAGCTACTCAGGGCTGATGGAATTGCCAGGCCCTGGGCAAGGGGGGGCAGCTTCATGTTCCCAGAAGGGGCAGAGCCTTGGACAACTTTTCAACCACCAGGTCCTGGACCAAGTGCCCTCTTTGCCTCCCCTTGCCCCGGGCAGTAGGCCTCTATGCCACTTATCTTTTCAAATAAATAGGTAGAATACCTGCAATTACCATCTGAATCCAATATACTGTTCCTAATGAGTCCTGGAAAATATTTGTGTATATTTCCATTTTAAACCACAGGGGAAATGTAATAGCCACAAAATTTTTACAATTGCCATTTGCATGTCATTATCTTTATCGCTGTATTCTTCATACTGAATAGGATATGGGGAATTTGCTGGTAATATTAATCAGGCAAAAGTACACACTTAGAGCTAAGCATTGAACATATATAAATGTGAAGCACAATATAAAGCACAAAGAGGTTTTTCCCACCTGAAAAAACTACTTTGCCCTAAATTATGGTGAGGCCTTTCAAGTTTGGATACTCTTCAAAATTCATAGTATAGGTGAAATCCTAGCCCCAGTAAAGTCTATGAGAATTTTGCCATTGACTTAAGGAGTGCCTGGATTTTATCCAATATATTTTAAAATGTTTCCTCAGAATCATAAAATCATAGAATACTAGAACTGGAAGGAACCTCAAGAGATCAAGTCCAGTCCTCTGCCCTCAGGGCAGGACCAAGCACTGTCTAGACCATCTAAGACCAGTGGTCCCCAACCTGGGGGTGGGGCCACCCATACGCTGCGTGCCTGATGCCGGCGCCGCACGCCCGGGGCCAGTGCCGCTCCTGTGCCGCACGCCCAAGGGTGGGGCTGCCCATTCGCCACGTGCCCGGGGCTGGCGCTGCTCCTGAGCCACGCGCCCAGAGATGAGGCCGCCCATACGCCGCGCGCCCGGGGCCAGAACAGCCCATGCGCTGCTTGCCTAGGGCCGGTGCTGCTCCTGTGCTGCGCGCCCAGGAGTCGGCAGAGCCCATGCGCCGCACGCCTGGGGCCAGCGCCACTCCTGTGCCGCATGCCCAGGGGCGGGGCCACCAATACGCCACGTGCCCGGTGCCAGAACAGCCCATGCGTTGCATGCTTGGGGCTGGAGCTGCTCCTGTGCCGTGTGCCCAGGGGCGGGGACGCCCATGTGCTGCGCGCCCGGGGTTGGCACCGCCCCTATGCCACGCGCCTGGGGGCGGAGGCGGCCCCGATCTCTTGGCAGGTGCACAGAAATGGCCTGGCGGGCGCCATGGTATCCATGGGCACCGTGTTGGGGACCACTGATCTAAGACAAATGTCTGTCTAACCTGTTCTTAAATATCTCCAGTGATGGAGATTCCACTACCTCCCTAGGCAATTTATTCCAGTGTTTAACCACCCTGACAGTTATGTCGAACTTAAACCTCCCTTGCTGCAACTCACTAGCTGCTTCTTGTCCTATCATCAGAGGACAAGGAGAACAATTTTCCCCTCTCCTCCCTGTGACACCCTTTTAGATACCTGAAAACTGCTATCACATCCCCTCTCGGTCTTTTCTTTTCTAAACTAAACAAGCCCAATTCTTTCAGTCGTCCGTCATAGCTCATATTTTTGAGACCTTTAGTCATTTTTGTTGCTCCTCTCTGGACCTTCTCCAATTTTTCCACATCTTTCTTGAAACATGGTACCCAGAACTTGACACAATTCTCCAGTTGAGGCCTAATCAGTGGAGAGGAGCAGAAGAATGACTTCTTGTGTCTTGCTAACAACACTCCTGTTAATGCATCCCAGAATCAGGTTTGGTTTTTTTGCAACAGCGTCACACCGTTGACTCATATTTAGCTTGTGGTCCATTATGACCCCTAGATCTGTTTCTGTAATACTCCTTCCTAGAAACTCAGGAAGCAGCGTGCCATCTTGCATTCATGTGTCCTCTTCCTCCCCACCTTAAATATCAATAAAGTTGGTGTTTTGTGGTTCCAGCTCTTAAAATAATTAAAGGTGGGTTTTTTTTTAAAACCGCTATGTCCCATGCTAATGCTGAGGTATTGTATTAGCTTCTACATCAGTTTCTAGCCTGCACCGTTCATTGTGTTGCTGGTCCTAGCAGTTGTCTGGAAGTAAGTTTTCTAGAACTTCTTTTAAAACAAAGGCAAGATTTCACCTGACTGCAACAAACTTTCCTGGGAAGCCATCTGAGCCAACTAGTGTATGCCCTATGAGCACAAGGTAAGATTTAGGGAACTGACAGAATTAGCACTCTAAGAAGAAGGAAGCCTCTAAGCCTCTGAGACTTCCAGATGCTAACAAGAGAAAACAGGGGAAAACTAAGCTTACAAAGAGATTTTGTGGTTTAAAACATACTGGAGCTGTTGGGCAGAGCACACAGAATTTATTACATCTGCCAGGCTTGCTAGCCCAGGAATCATAAGCAAACTTGTAGGAAAGTAATAGTCATAGGATTCGGATTCAAATATAAATTGCAAACCTTAATGAGAAAAATGGCTTCCATGCATAGCCCTAACATATAACAACTGCCCCTTCTACCTGCCCCCAGACTTCTCTTATTCTGCTTCTTGGCACACCACCTATATACCTATTCCAAGATTCTAGAATTTACACTCAATAAGCTGTAATGCAGCCATATCCTGTACTTCTCAATCAGAGGAACTAAAAAAAAAAAAATCCCCAAAATATATTAATATTTTAGGAAAAAAATTCCCCCTTTCGTTACAAATATTTTTCAGCAGTTTCCTAACTGTCCAGAAAGCAATTATTCCCTTCTTTTTTAATTATAAAAATATTTCAACTGAAATTTTTGGATCTGCTGTAGTTCTGATATTTTGATGCGAGCCAGATTGGCAGACTAAAAGCATGTTAAAGTTTATGCATTGAGTATTCAGGAGTCCAGTTTGTTAGGACAGAAGGTATAGCCCCAAAATCTTGGCATATGCTGAATCTGCTAGGCTTCTGGAAAAATTTAATTAGGAATGGGACTCTTCAGAGGTTTAACACAGGCATTCACACAGATATACCCAAAGTCATTAGAAGTTGGTCTCATGCAAACATATCACCTGCCCTTACACTAAATAAGGGTTACCAGATTGTACATTTTGCGGACACTAATGTACACAGCTGCACTCAGCCATTAATAATAGCCTAGTGTCCAACAAATAGTGAAAAATGTCTCAGCCCTTTGGCTAAGATCAAGTTCAGCTGGTACACATTAGTGTACTCAAAAATACACTAGATCAAGATTGCTCTTTTATCACCTTTATTAGGCACTAACTACAGATTTCTCTCTTCCATCATTACTTTCGTTCTGAACAAGTTTAGTGGTACTGGTACACTTCTTGGTGGTAGTGGTACACTTCTTGGTGCTAATGAACACTGGGTATGCTTGTTAACATGTGCATTCATTAAGGGAAACATAGGCTTTTATTTTGAGACAGGATATTCATAGGAAGCCCTTTTATGTTGTTTGTATGACCCTCTCATCTTGTTCCAACCCATCACTTTATGGTAAGTGAATACAGTTTCCTTTTTTAAGAATAACGGAGTAGTGTTAAGGATAAGGCCTACCACATTAACACTGTGCACATATTCCCTTTAGGCTACTCTCAAATCTGCAGTCACACTTTCTGTTGCTATTGCTCAGTTTTTGCCATATCAAACCCATCATCCCTTACAGCTATAGTGATTATTTTAGGACTAAAAGAGTGTAGTTAGCAAATAACTGACCTACTTCTTGCCTCTGTCATTTACAGTCAAAGATCTGGAGTGGGTGTCACTTGCTGGGCTACTTACTTTTATCATTGTTAGTTTGCAGGGATAATTTCCTTGTGGTTTGGGAATTGCACAGAATCTAACTGAGTCAGGCTTTTGGAGAAGGAGAAGAGAGAGAGAGGAGGGAGCAGTTTTAATAATCTCTCATGTTTTTATCCACTTGTCCAGAGGAGACATGATTTATTGTCATTGAGCTGGAGAAATAATTCTGAAATAAAGTGATTTTTATTTAGAAACAGAGTGTCCACAAAGAGGGCTGTTTTGTAATGGATAATGTGGAATGTTTATTCTGCAACTGCTATGCTGGTCAAATTATCTGGGTAGTATCCCGGCAACTACTGAGAGAGCTTTATAGAGCATCCTGGATCATTTCTTGTTGTACTTGGAAGTTCATCAAACCCAGGTAGGTTTTCTCCACTCATTTTTTGTTTTATTTTGTCTACTTGCAGTTAACAGTTTCAATTCTAGTTGCCAACTGCTTTCTTTCTTTCTTTTTTCTTTTTTAAAGAGATAGTGAATAAACTTGAGTATCACACAGCTAACCCTGGAAATGACAATAGTTCTGAAGGTCATAGAATCAGATGAGTGACTACCCCATACTATAGAAACCCCCAGCACCAGTAAGAGATAAAAGATCACTTCTACAACCAGAACTACTGTTCAATCACTTTCAGAAGATCATTAAGATCACTTTTCTGTCTCTACAGCGGTGCTCATCCAAGAGTTCTGAAGGAACTCAAATATGAAATTGCAGAATTTCTAAAGTTGGTATGTAACTTGTCACTTAAAATCAGCTGTTGTAGCAGAGGACAGGATCTCCGGAGCCTTTTTTTTTTTAAATCAATCTTGGCAATTGCAGGCCAGTAGGCCTAACTCTAGTACAAGTTTAACTGGTTGAAACTATTGTGAAGAACATAATTATCAGACACCTAGATGAACACAGTATGCAGGAGAAGACTCAACATGGCTTTTGTAAAGAGAAATCATACCTCACTAATCTATTAGAATTCTTTGAGGATACAACATACATCTGAAGAAGGGTGAACCAGTGGATATAGCATACTTGGACTTTCAGAAAGTCTTTTTACAAAGTCTATCAGAAAAGTCTTTAAGGAAATGGAGGGCAGATCCTCTCATAGATCAGTAACTGATTAAAAGAAAGGAAACAATGGGTAGGAATAAATATTGGAAAAGGGTAAATAGCAGGGTCCTCATTGAATCAGTATTGGGACTGGCGCTGTTCTACACAGTGATAAATTATTTTGAAACAGTAACAAGAAGGTCAACAAAATGACTAGGGGGCATGGAACAGCTTGCATACTTGAAGAGTAAACACTATGGAACTGGTTAACTTAGAAAAGAGTTGACAAAGGAGGTATATGACAGATCTAGAAAATCATGAACCATGCAGAGGATGCGAAAGTGTTATCTATTCCTTCACAGAATACAAGAACCAAGGCTATCCAATGAAATTAATAGGCAGATGAGTTGCAGAGATGCCTCCTGTCTTGGTTAATCTCCACAACTTTAATCAACATACAGGAGCCACCTTCTAATTTTCCCCGGAGATACTCATCAATCCCCACTTTGCCTCTGCCCTTCCGCCATGGCTCTGGCTGCTCCCACAAGTATGCCCCCTCCTTGGTCTTTTCCCTCACTCCCAGTGCCTCCTGCTTCTGTACAGGAGGTGCTGGGAGGGTTGGGGAGGAGTTGATTGGCAGGGCCTGACAGTGGATAGTAGTGGGGTAATAGGGAAGGAAGTTTGGCTGCTAAGCATCCAATAACTTTTCCCCGTGGGTGCTCCAGCTGTGAAGCACCCATGGAATCAGGGCTTATATATCTACAGAAATGGTAAAAATGTCAGGACACCACTTTTAGGTGGTTTCTCAATATCTTGAGAACCATTTTCCATTTTTAATTACTTATTGCATTTCATATGAAAAAGCAAAGTTAATAAACCATGTGGATTCCATTTGGACTCTTCACCAGCCAATCTGACAATTTTGCATTAAAACAGTGCACACATGCTAGCCATCTTATGAATTAGTCCTTAGAATAATTTTGATATAGATATCGGAGAATGGTGGGAAAATTACAGGCTAGCTAAATACATAAAACATCTACTTAGATGAAAGACATTCCACAGAAGGGAAAAAAATCTCTCTACAGGTTTATTCAACCATGCATGCTTCATGTGTAACTAGTACAGCACATTACCCACAAACAATTTTGCCATCCACTGCAAGTACACCAAGTTCAGCTACCAGTGCTTAATAAATACTTGATCCTAATTAGACATAATGACTGTGTTTGTTTCTCTGCTTCTGTGATGCTACTGCAAAACAACAGAAAGAACTCTACCTCTCCCCCACTTTTAATACCGTGCTTCAGTTGAAGAGAAATTCAGAGAACTTTGTCACTTTAATTGGAACAAAATTCAACTGAATATTTAAAAATAAGTGTTCTTTGTAGAGCTGTTAGAAGAAACAGTAAAATAGTTATGCAAAACAATTTCTCATTTATGAAAACTTCAGCAGAATCACTTTGACCACCAAAAATGTTCAAATTGTGGCCAAGGATCTCAGTCTGACCTAGGATGACTTGCTTACGTTCATTTACTCATATGCATAAGTGGTTTGCAAGATCTCAACCCAAATTATCTTTCAATATTCAATGTACTTTATTAAAAATCTTGAACAGAAGAGACACATCTGGCCAAAAGGGACAATTTAATCAAATGTAATTTTCTTTTTAATCAAAGAGGTAACTTTGCTATGGCCTTGGCTGAGACTGCTCAATTTCCTTCCGGAAAGGAAAACCATTCAGCAAAACTGAAACACATCAGGTTTATCTTACTCAGCATTCTCCAAAATTAATGAATGCAACAGCATCTTTTACTGAAATATGCTAAAAGGGTGCTTTGAACTCTTCCTAGTGATAGCTTAAGCAAAATAAAGTAGGAGAGAAATTTGATGTATTGGAGTTTTCAAAAGTGGGACACTTTTTTCTAAGCAGAAACACATTAATCTCTTTCTTACACTAGTCCTGAAATTCACATGCACTCATTTACTATGATTTGTTTTTCACAATCAGGTTCATCATGTGCTTCGTCTGAATAATTATCATGTTTTCACTAGAAAAATAAAAATTGAGTTTTTAATAATAAAACCATGTTCTGAAGTGAATTTTGTAGCTTCAGTCCATTTCCAAGTAAATAAATAAGCATACATATCACAGAGATCAGCCATCACAATTGGTACTATTAGGTACCATTGTCAGCTGTCCTAGCAGAGAAACCAAGGATTAAATGTATGCATACAGTCAGAGCTTTCCCCATACTCTATGTCTACAAGTTTTTGCGGCAGAAAATATGCTAATGAGGGACTCATTAGTATGAGTCGCGATGTCATTAGCATATTTTCTGCCAATTCTTTTTGCACAAAAGGTTTTTGCGCAAAAAGAAGCAGTATAGCTGCTTCCGTTTTGCGCAACTCCCCCCGTTTTGCACAAGATCCTTATGTCTCTCCTGGAGATCTTGCACAAGGGGGGGGGGGGGGGTTTGCGCAAAACAGAAGAGGCTATACTGCTTCTTTTTGCACAAAAACCCCTTGTGCAAAAGGAATTGGCAGAAAATATGCTAATGACATCGCGACTAAGGCAATGAGTCCCTCATTAGCATATTTTCTGCTGCAAAAACTTGCAGCATAGACAAAGCCCGAGTGGTGGTTCCAGGACAGAAAGAGAGACAATGGTGAAGTACACCAATATGACTTCCAGAGCTGCACCCTGTTCTGTGATCGAAGAGAATTTTTTTTTCAGCAATATTGTGCTAATAACTTTTAACTCCTCAGAATTGTCTTTAAAATACATTTTTCCTTAGCAGGGTAGGAAATGAGAGATTAACTCCGGAGCAAAGGTTCTCTCCCCCATCACTTTTATAGATCTTAATGGCCATATATATTTCCATAAAACAAATCTGACTCATGAGCCAAAATTATAAAAAATGAATGCGTAAAATTAGGCCACTAAATCCATATTTTTAATACTTATGTAAGTGCCTGGTTTGACATAAATGAGAGCAGTTGGGTGCTCAGACAGACCATTTCTTTAGCTGTACTACCAATCCCAAGCATGCAAAAATGATGTAGTCCCCCCAAAAAATCACAAGACTGGCTTAAAACCCACAAGATATTAACAAGTAATACATTTAGGCTTCTCTTTTACTTTGTCTTTGGATTTTGGAGCCTTCAGGAAACAATTGGGTCACATTTTCTATCTTTTACGGCAACCATAATAACAAGAAGTTTAACTTTCAAAAAGTAAAAGCTAAGATTCTCACGGGGTAATCAACACATTCCAGAAGGGGGGATTTAAGAAGAAATCCCAAATATTGTGATATTCATTTTAAATACTCAGAATTAGCAACACTGATCTAAGTGCCTAAATATGAACTTTAGGAGAAAAATTTTCAAAAGCAGCTAGGTGATTTAGGATGAGAATTTTCAAAAGCAACTTAGATCCTTTAAATCAATGGAAGTTCAGTGCTTAGGTGCTGTTCTAATTCCCACTACATGCATATATGCATCTTTAAGCCTTGAATACATTTAATAGTCTGTCCCTTAGGCAGGGGAGCCAACAGCCACACTGGGGCCCTGGGTAAAGTGAGGGGGAAGTTCTGGTCTCCCAGTGGGGTGGGGCCTCAGGCAAAAGGGGCAAGGCAGGGGGCAGCTAGACCTCAGCGCCAGCCAGATCATGCCCCACAACCCCAGCCCCAGCCCTTAGAGCTACTAGGAATGTGCGGCATCCCTCTGCAACGGCAATATAAAGGGTCCAGCTGCTGCCTCTACCCCACTCTTTAGAATCACCAGGCCCAGGGGCAGTTGCCCTCTTTGGCCCTCCACCCCCCATCAGTGGGCCTGCCTTTAGGAGTGTACCTCTCATAAAGTCAAATAGTCTCTTCAGTAACTTGGGTGTTTTTGAAGATTTTACTTTTTGGAGTATAACTTTAAGCCGTCTTTTTACAGTCTTGGTCTTTGACCTCTCAGTGTCACACAATGCCCTGTCCCGGGATATAAAGGTCATTCAATGAGTGTTTAATACTGAAAGCTGAGAGGATGTGCAAAAAGAAAGCTGAAATCTTAGTGGAATGGTACAGAGAGCTAATCAAAAGCGATACCACTCTAAAGAGCCCATACTCTAAACAAGTGGGACTGGATAAGGCAGAGTTTAACATCAGTGGAAGTTTTATCCTCATGAAGTTTCAGGGGGCCTTGGACATTGGTGGCATTGCAGTCTGTTCTCTGTTGTTGGCACAAGCAGCTTGGTCTTCTAAAGCTGAAATTTTTAGCTTAATTGAAGTCATTAGGCACAATATAGGTGTATCAGGGTGAAATGTAATGGCCTGTGATATACATATAGTCAGAGTATGCCTGCCTTATGTTATGTTCTGCATCACAGACATGTTAGTGTAAATGACACCATAGTGACTGAGCTGCCTCTAATCTTTCAAAACATCTGTTTGCCCTTGGGTAAAGAGAAAGCAAGGACAGAAAGCTGGATGTGCTGTCATACCAGTACCAAGAACTTATCAACAGCGTAGAGTGCTAAAATACTACTGGAACCTGTTACTCATTCCTCATCCTGGAGGTACTGTAGGTCACCCTGCTGTGAGGATTCCTACCATGAAGCACACTCCACAGAACATGTATATTCAGTTTAATTACTTGAAACTGCCATAGCTTGTTAAATCAAAAATAGCAAATAAATTATATGTAACAATTTTGCTTTTCCCCAAAATGCTATCATAGCCATTGTTGTTTATGCAGGTTCACATAGAGGTGAAATCTAGTAGTCTAAGGAGGTGAGCAGTTCACTACATATCAAGCGTTCAGGGCTTAGCACAGTCTGTTCCTTGTCACAATCTAAATTTAATTTTTATAATACATTTCACTGATTAAATTACACTGTAGATAGAAGAAGCCAGATTAAGCAGGAACACTTTGACGCCTTGTTGAGATCTAGTTTCAGGCATGAACCTTATATTTCTCATTGGACCTGGAGGAAAGATAGTCACTTGGCATACAAGTGGCTTCTGGTGTTTGGTCACTGAAATGGTATTGGCTTTGGTTTCAAAATGGATTGCTCCCCTAACTTTCCAACTTGAGAAACAGGACCACAGTTGAAATTGTCAAACAACTGTACATTTCCAGAACAAGTATCTCTCTCCCATACAATCTTCTGTGGTATACAACTTCAAACAAATGACAAGAGAGGCAGAGAAAGCACATCTACCATTACCTCATACTTATAAAGCATCAGAAAGGCAGTTTACTACTTAATGAGATTTAAGGAGAGTGACAAATTAATGATTTTTCTGAACTGGAGTTAAGTCTCATAAAACTGATTTTTCTGCACACCAGTGCCAGTGACAGAGTGGAACACTATATGGAATAAAAACAGACTGTATTGACAATAAATATTCATAATATTCTTACAAGCACAATATTTTGGAAATTAATATTTTGGCAAGCTAAAACATATTTTGAGGGGTATAATGTAGATACAACTCTAGATCTAAATACAGTACCTTGACTGAATGAAGCTTAAGAGCTAAAAAATACCTATGGTTCTCTAGATCTGTATGAGCTCGATTCTACCATGCTTAGGTTAGACCAAAAACAACCCCCCTGAAATCAACATGACTACTTGTGAAATAAGATTCACAACAGAAAGATGGTAGAACTGGATCATATATTACTTGTTTTTATAGCTGTGTTGCAAATTCCAAGGCCCTTCTTTTCAGTAAAAGGATCCTTTCAGTATTAGAAAAATCAGAGTTTTCACTTTTGTTACTGTGGCTGTTGGTGTCCCATTAGCCAAAACTGCAGTTGTGAAAAGACGACGACATAATTGGGAAAATGGGCAAAAATGTAACTAGCAACACATTTGCCCTGTTAGCTACAACATTCATTCCACATAATGATTCACTAGAAAGAAATGCCACAATGAGAACCCAGTTACTCTGCCAATTCATTCATGAACATATTTGGACAAATTGGTGGGCATCAAGTGAAAAAAACCACTTAATTTTAGACATACTAGGTGAAGTGTGCAGGTCTCCAAATAAAGGGAAAAAAATCAACTTTGGGCAAAGCTATATAAAGGATTCAAAGCAAGAGAGGCAGAAGAGATTGTTTCCATTTGTTACATATTCAGCAATTTTGTGCTCACAGCAGTGTTCAAAACATAAAAATCCTATTTCTAATTTTATTTTCCTCACTTTTACCCTAGTCTAGCTCCTTTGACTTCAATGGAATTTACTCCTGATTTATACCAGTGAAATCAGAATCAGTCCTGTAACATTTACTATTGCTAGGCTCAATTCTATATTTACGCTATTTAGGCACAACTCTCTCTTGTACCAGCATGGAACTATATTGCCTGAGAGGGATCATGTCATTTCCAGGTAAGCATAGCCTGTATGTCTATTGCACCTTTAAGACTGTCAGTTTTTGAGAGACAAATAATAATCTTTGAGATCACACTGATTGAAAGTACAACTTACCATTGCTGCAATAAATCCAACTGCAACCTCACCTCAAACTAATGTAATTTTAAAAAATCAAGTATAAGTAAAATATCTGCCAGTCTGGACCTTATTTATTAGTTTGAAATTAACAATGAAACTCACCATTAAGAAACAAGTCAGGAACTCATTCTGTCCAGGATCAAGGGAACACACATCATATTTTAATTTATCTAATCCTTACAGGTTTATGCTATAAACTATTAATGAATGTGAGTATTATTAAAAATGAATATTGTGGATACACATGGGGCCAAATTTTTAAGACAGAATATCATATATGTTTTATGGCACCATACACATAATAATGATACAGTCAGGACACACACACACACACACACACTGTACCAAAGCCATGAACTTCCAAGCACTAATACATTGCATTATATATTTTCATCCAAAGAACTCAAGGCACTTTGCAAAGATGAATATTATAATTATTCCCAATTAGAGATAGGGAGCTACTGCACGATAAAGTGAGGCTATGTCTACACTACAGGGTTTTTGCGCAAAACCAGCCATTTTTGCACAAAAATCTGCGGCGCGTCCACACCTCAAGTGCGATTTTGCTCAAAAAACTTTCTTAGAGTTCTAGAAATCCACTCTATAGTCCTCAAACTGCCATGCAGAGAAACCACCCTGAAAATGCAGGGTCATTACACCATGGTCCTTGCTGAAGCAAATGAACTTCTCCGCCCTTTCAAAGAGAATCTGTATGTCCTGTCAATTAACAAGAAAATATTACTTGAGTGGATTTCAGGAGGGAATTATTTTTAATTCAGTGTTTCTCCAAATGGATTTTTGTTGCAAAATCCAAATAAAACAAAAGAGAAATTATTCAGTAAAAACTTTACTCGTTTACTCATTATATCAACTTGCCTAAGATGAAGAGAATTTCTCAGTGAGAATAGCAGCTAAATTTTCCTTTACTCTGCACGGGCATATAGTTATCCTGTTTTATAATTGTAAACTAATATTAACAGACATGACAAGTCTCCCTTATCTTGCTGGAGTTTCTCTTAATTTTTATTATTTTAAGGCTGTTTTTACAGTACCCACCTGTTATGAAAATATGTTGTTTCAATTGCACATCATGGCCTGACTTTTAATGGGGACCTTGACCCGTCCTAATTTTTGCCAGTACAAAATTTCACACATTTGCTCATGTGTTTACTGAATCAAACCGTATGATTATGTAGGCTATATATTGCATGTGTAGTTGTGTTTTTAGCCCACCATCAGGGTGTCATTCACAGATCAGAAATCAAATGCAGAAGAATCATTCACCAATATCTTTTGTTTTTTGGACCATGTAGAAAATATGAAAACCTTCCAAATTATCTGTAGCTAAATCAGTACCACTGACTGCTCATTTTCCACTGACTAACTCTCACCTAAGTGAATTTGTTTATTGACCTCTCTTAACCTTTCTTTATTGTTATAGTGTCATCTTTAGTAGCAATTTCTCAGTGGTAAAATTCAGTAGGAAACAGAGAAACTTGATTTCTAGATCCATATTATGACAGTTCTTGCATCCTTCTAAATCCCATTTAACAGTTAATCCTAACTCATAATGGCAACAGTAAAGCCAACTTTTAATATTTTATTAGAATGTACATTTATTCTTTTCTAATTGCTTAGTGTTTGGTTGGTTAGGGAGGATTCAGAGCAAATGTACAAATCAAAGAGACAGCTAATCATCTAAGGGATTTATTAAGAAACATATGCAAATGAATTTCCAGGAACTTGTGGTTAGTAGTCCATACACAAAATGAGCTCTGTAGGAGGACAATGTATTTCTAACCCAGCGATTGAAAGCCCGTGTCATGGAATCTTGACCATTAATGGTAGTGTTGAGAGACTAAAGGGACACCAGTGCTTGATGGCCAAAGGTAAGTGGCCTTTTGGGAAACAAGCTAAACAGAAGAAAATGGCTTGGATCCACCTTCCCTCCCCCCCACCCCAGCCAGGATTTCATCTCAAATACAAAGGATAAGAAAAATAATGTACTACCCACAACCAACGTGCCAAATTTAAAATCATAGTGTATCTACTGAGCAGCAATATTTTAATTGTCAAAAGGTTATGATAGCTGCACAAGTGATTATTACAGTTCTAAAAATAACATGATTTACTGAAGATTTTTATTCTCGTATTTCATACTGATGACTGACTGACTACTTGCTGTATTTATCTATCACCTCCATGGCATGATAAACTTTTCAGACCACAAAGAATTGCATGCCATCCAAATAGTTCTCTGACACTTTATTCTGTCTAGTCAAAAGTTACTTTCAGAAAAGGATGTCAGATGCTGTTGCCCATTTAAAAGGGAAGAAAAAGGATTACATTTGATACCATGAATTAATTTTGTATCTATTGCAGCACTTGAGGATTATTATAAAATATTTTAAAAGCAACTTTAATTATACCATCAAGAGCTGCCCCTCAATGAAAGAGCTTTTGGTGCAAAAGGCTACCAAATCAGAATATTCCACGTAATTTGCACAGGTATAAATGATAGGGTTGATTTTTTAAAAACATATGCATTCTTCAGAGCAGTGTATCTCACCCACTGAAGTGCTTAATTTACTTCACAACAAAAATAAAATACAAGTTGCACAAATGCAAATGTTCCAATTCTGCCTGACAAATAAGCCTCAGGCTTAACCTAGAGGGACCTCTTCTAAAAGAGAAAGAAAAGTTGAAGTTCAGTGCTCAGTCCAACCAGGGCCACCCTTCTGAGACACACAACAGGGATGGAATTTACTGACAATTCTGGTGGTAGTTTTTGAGCTATATACACTTATTGACTGGAAAAAAAAATGAGGGTACTAGACTCATTTAATGTATATCTTTCAAACACAATCCAATGGTCACAAATGTTGGCCATTATTTACCAGAACTAGGGATGTAAAACACTGTTATGTTTAATTGATTAAACATTATGTCTAATAGGTTAACTGACTAAAGAGGGTGTGTGTATTTGTGTGCATGCGCGTGCTTACCCTGGGCTGGAGTTGCGTCCTCAGCCACCGCAGCCAAGCTCCAGCTCCTACTGGTTAAGCAGAACCGGTAAACCTCACCCTTAACAGGTGAGGCTACCAATTAACTGGCAAATTATTCGTATCCCTAACCAAGACCAGACTGAGATTGACACTCTCAAGATGAATGATCTGGAGACTATTTCCAGTCCCCACAGGCTAGACTTTTAATGCAAAACTATTTCCTGTTGATGGAAAGGCTACCATCCATAGTAATCATCACCTCCCTTTGCAGTTTTAAGTAACATACTCTTTTGTTGTTTCCCTTTTCTGGGCACAGTATGGCCAGGAGATTTCTTCAACAAGATCAAACTACACAGAAGCATGCTTTACAGAGAGAATACATGATACAGCAGAACCTGAGAATTACAGACACCTCAGAAATGTAGGTAAATATTCTGAACAAGCCATTATGGGTTGCTCCTCAGGGCACACTGCTTTGAGTGGGGGTTCACAGCTCTGCAGTGGCTGCCTGGTGAGTCAGGGTATGCACAGACAGCTGATTCTATTCCCTGGATGCTAGGGTGACGAGTGAGGCAGCATCAGTGGGTGCATGGTGTAGACTGTGGTCCTTTAAAACTGAGTTACTTCCACAGAGTGCAGCATGCTTGCAGGCCCCAGCTCCAGCATCTTATACTCCAGGCTAAGCGTCAGTAGCAGCTCAAGAAGTTTCCTTTCCTGGCTCTGAGCTTCCAAGCTTTGTCCCCCTTCCAGCTAGGTGGGAGCAAGAGGAAAACAGCAGTGCTCATCTCCTACCTGTAAGTGGCTATCCTGCCACATGGTGAATATGGGACATTGGGGTGGGGACAGACAACCCAAATGTGCCCACTTTTTAGTTGTAATAGAGGCACAGTACAATATTTGGAGGTTTTTTGTCTCTCCTGCTGCTTGATTGGTTACTTCTAGTACCCTTCTGTGTCTGTTTGACGAGTCAGTCTGTAACTCTGGTGTTTGTATCTTTGAGGTTATACTATAGTGGGTTACAAAAGTTTTATCAACATGAGATTGCAGTGTTTCCACTTCAAGAGGTGGCAAAAGGATACTAGGATAAGACATGAAGAAAATGGATTAGTAGGCAGAGCATAGGCAAACAATCTGTCACAACAAACGAGTCACCCACTTGCTCAAAACAAAAACCAGATGGTGTTGGGTGACTTACATTTATTTTCTTTTTTTTAATCACAGTAAGCAGTTGGCCTCAGGGCCTAATTGTGGTAGGTTCTGGTAGGTTCTATACAAAAACAAAGTAAACTATTTTTCCAGGGTTTTTTCTCCCTTATTCTTCTTTCATAGAGTCATTTTCATAGTAAGGGTAGTTAGAACAGATTTCCTATCTGATTGGTAAATTTTCATGATAAATGTCAAGATCAATAATTTACTAATTAATTTTTGTTAAACAAGTTTATATATGTGCACTTTATATCAAGTTTTGTATGAAATATGAAAAACTGTCAGAATTAATGTATTTAATGTTTTACTGCTGCATTTAGATAAACAAATAAATATTAAAGGATTTAATGAGATGTTAATCCATAAAGACCTTTGCAATCAGTTTTTCACACCTTAGTGAGAGAATTATCACTATGTTTTCAGATAGGAATTTACAAGTGTTAGCCATCAGTCTGCGTAACCTTACACATCAGAACATAAATAGTGTTTACACTGATGGATTATATAGCAATGGCTTCAAAGAAAAAACATGTTAAATGAAGAGGTGTGAAGCTCTCGGTCAAAAACAAAATAGGAAACAAATACAAGCAGAAAGACTATTGTCAGAAAATCTATGTATACATGGCTAAATGCATACACTGCCTACAGGGTATTTTGTTTTGTTTCCATTCAATGCCTTATTTTAATACTCATTTTTCCTCTTGTGTTCACTGTGGAACACAGCCTACTATCATCTAGTGTGAAATTAGTTGGCTTGAATATCACAATTATTATGTAATTTGTCTGGCTGCACAAAGACACTAATACGGAATTTGAAGAGGAAGAGTGAATTGAAATAGTAAGTATATGCTTCAGCAATTATGTAAATAAGAAAGAGATCATTCCATTCCCATAATGCTGGAATCAGAGGGATTACTGATAGAGGCATCTGATTTTATTTTTAATTTATAAATTACATGGCACGTTTTAACTTTAAAATATGAAAACAGATAATTGTTAGTGAATGTTGATATTGGGATAACATCAGCACAACATGAATGCCAAAATCTTCAGAGTGCATGTGAGATTTTTCTATTTGTGTAGGTAATTGATCTGTGAGCCCATGGGTTTTATATGGCAGAAGACAGCCATTCACATGGTGAAGCAGCTAATTATCTCCTTCAAGTTTCTAAGAATGGTCTTGCTGAGTACAATGTTATTCTTGGTCAGATGCAGCCAGATATTAACATCTGTTCTCCAGAGTGAGACTTCTGAAACATGAGATCTTCTGTGCTGGTTTCACAACATGACAACATCACAACTAAAAATGGGTGAATGGTGAGAAGATATATTTGTAATTTGATCCAATCATGACAACAGTCTTTCATATTCTATTACATTTTTTTAAAGATATTTGAGCAACTGAGTTTTGTTCATATGAATGGTTGGGAAGAAGGTTTTATTTCTGTTTATACAAATATATATAGAAATTAATTAGCTCTCAAGCATATAAGAGTATTTGATCTGGAATTGTATGTCTGGTTGTCAAATACACACACGATCAGAATCTACCAATAATAAAAAAAACAAGAGAAAACTAAATGAAAAATCTTCAAGACAACCAATAAATTTGACTTCTCTTTCTCTTGTCATTTTAAAATCGGATGTCTTTATACAAAAATCAAAAAATAATATTCATTCTGCGTTAAGGGGGAAAGGAAAGATTTTAAATTATCTAAAATAGCCAATATTTAATTATTGGCTACAGTGTGAAATTCTGTCCTCTCAATAGACTCAGCATCTGAATGATTTCTTCAGGTACTACTTCTCTTCGCAAAGATTAGGCCAAGCTAACTAAGGGATGGGAAAAGAAAATGATTTACTTGTAGTGTAATTGTTCTCCCAGGTGTGGGTGCATCTGTGTATTCCATGTGTGTGTAGGGGGGGAGGGGCACCCTGTTGCCCAGCGATATGCATAGTGACAGTGCTCACACCTTATGGCTCTAGTCCCTCCCTGGCTATTTAAGAACAGCATTGTCTGGTCCCCCCTCAGATCTTTCACATAAAAAAATCAGGAGTAGACTCCAAAGCAGAGGGGATGGAGGGTGGATGGTGGGGAAAAAATATCTGCACCCACATCTTAAAGAACAACAGTTATAACACAGGGTAGTAACTGTCTTTTCTTTGGATGGCTGCAGATGTGTATTCCGTTCAGGGGTGACCCTTAAACAGTGCTTGTAGGAGGTGGGGCTCAGAGTCTGCTCAAAGAATGGCCCCATAACACTCACATTACAATAGATAATTTCCCATTTAGGTACTATCACCTTCTCATCAGTGTTGGAGATGAGTCGCATCCTCTCTGATTTAATTAGCACTGATATCACAATCTCTAGATCCCTTTTTTTTCCTTTTTCTCTTCGGCATCTGAGGAAGTGTATTGTAGTGCCTGAAAGTTAGTCTTTAAATTTGTTAGTCTTTAAAGTGCCACTAGACTCATTTTTGCTTTCCCAAAGCGTGGAACTGACCTAGACACACGGATAATCAGATAGTGTCTGTTAAAAGTACATATAGAAGATCAGATAGCAGCCCTGCTAATGTCCAATACTGAAACATCACTGAGGAATGCTACAGATGTCACTTGGGCTCTCATCATATGAGCCCACTATCTCTGTGGGGCATGATCTGAACTACTTTATATGCTTCAGAGGGGTAGTTGTGTAAGTTTGTAACTGAAAAAACTCCATTCATCTGAAGAAGTGGATTGTGCCCAGGAAAGCACATGATACTATCTATGTTTCTGTTAGTCTCTAAGGTGCTGCAAGACTATTAGTTACTTCATAGGCTATTAAATCACACTTGTCAAAACAGCTTCTGGGCATTGTTCCTCCTCACCTAGCAAGGTAGCATTAATGCTGTGAGATGTAGAGTGCTGGATGTAAAACTTCACTGTGATGCTGAGTTAATAGGTTGGATGGAAGAGGAAAAGAGGTAAAACCAAGAAGGTCAGAGAGAACAGAGTACTCTCTGTTCTCAACAGCAACACTGTAGCACCATTGAAAGGACCCCAGGATCTCTGGAAGAATTTGGACATGATTGTCCAGAAAATGACAATTGAGGTGATAGACCAACTTCAACTATACTTGAAGAGAAGCCTTGCATCCTAGATGACATAAATGAATGCAGCCATCTCACGTAGGAGTTTTAAGGTTTAGGCATAATCAGGCTATAGTTGAAGGTTGAGATTATAATCCCAGAAATACATGCTAATTTATTGAAATCATTAGTTCAGCAGAAATGCTTTCTAACTCAGAGTAGGACATGACTAATAAATTTGATTTATTGAATCACAGAATCATAGAGGATTAGAGTTCGAAGAGACCTCTGCTCAAAACAGGACCAACCCCAATTAAATCATCCCAGCCAGAGCTTTGTCAAGCCAGGCCTTTAAAGCATCTAAGGATGGAGCCAAGCTGGTGTTTGGAACAAGTGCCTCAAATCACAGAAAACAATATGTCAGATTGCAACTGACCCTATAAATTACCGAGATTAATAATTTGATATGGAGCATACATTGTTGTTTTTATGTATAAATCTGTTATGATTCAGGACTTGTGAAATGCCTGTAAAGAAATGGGAAAGCCATCCTTTCAGTAGCAAATTCATCCTTTCAGTTGCCCATATTGCACACCTGTCCTGCTTTGAACTCATGTAAATAGATTGAGAATGTCAAAGCTGGGCATTATAAAAAGGCCAAAGTCTATACAAAATGGTATTGCTACTGTATTTCATCTGTTGCTTTAATGGTAATAGGATTGGTTTACATTCTCTGCAATCTACTTGTGGTTGCACAATGGTAAGGGGACATAGCTAAAGACAGAAAATGAAAAAGCAATGTTAACTCAACAGCATGTGCAACGTGGAGAAGTTTTTAGCAAAGGAAACACAGTTTGTGCTTCATCTGTTTACCTTGAATGCCCTTCTTTGTAGGATGACCATATTTTCCTATGGCAAATACAGGACACCTGATAAATTGCTCTGATTTAAGCGAATTCAACAACAATCAATCAGAACTATGCAGCACAAACATTCAAAATAGCATTAAGTTGATTAAGCCCCCATTAAAAGAAACACTGCATTATTATCTGTCTATATATTTTAGAAATGTGAATCTGTCTGTCCGTGACTCAATTTGTTCAAGAACTCCTTCTAAATGGTAATAGCTAGGACCACCAACGTTGGTATGCAGCTTCCTCTTATATAAGTTAAAGCACAATCAGAGGTTTGGTTGTGTCAGGAAAAGGGGATGTGCCTGGACTTCTATTGTTTTCCATAATATGGAAAGGCTGATAGGAGAAGAGCTATGCTGCAAAGTGACTATGGGGGGCAACCACACCAGCAAGACAGTGGCCAGATAAGGCCAGGGCTTACCATCTTGCTGGTCATTGCAACAGGTAAGTGCCTCCCACTCCAAACCCCTTCCCCCAGCCCTCAGCTACAGTGCCAGATGGGGAGTGCCCTATCAGCCACCAGCCCCACTGCTGTGTCCCCCCAGAGCTGGACATTGCAATCCCCCCAGGAGAGTAGAGGCCAATGGGTGGGCACTCTGTCCCGAATCTGTCCCAAAGGGGTTGTCCTGGGGGAACTGCTGGCCTGCTGGGGGAAATGGAAACCACCCCCACCAGGAGCCATCAGCTGGGGGGGATAGGCAGGCTGGCCATCTGAGGGGGAATCACTTGCTGGGGGGGGAGAGGGGGGCTGGGCAGTGCAACCCCAGCCCCCTGGGATGAGCCACCACCTCCCCACTTGGTCACACTCCCAGAGTAGCCGCAGCTGGAGCAGCAACACCATTGCCACAATGGGCAGCCATGGCAACTCCACCACTTCTTCACCCCCTGTTCTGAGCACCTCACCCTGCTTCCTGCACATCCCCTGCCCTGAGTGCCCCCTACCTCCCACTGCATGCCCTGAGCTCCCCCCCGCACCTTGTATTTATACACTTTTATGGCAAAGGACACCAAAACAACTAGAAGACAGTCAGCTGCTATTTGCAACAGTTCTACAAACTGCGTGAATGCCACAACAAAGACGAAAGATCTTTTAATCTAGTCTGACATGCAGTTTTCACTGTACTTTGTTTTTCCCAGCACTTTTAGCATCATTAAAATTTCTATTGGTATTGCCTGCACAAAGCTCAGCAAGCTTTTCACTAAGAGAAGCTTCCCAATCAATTGATATAAGAATCCACACTGCATATCAGAAATTTCACATGGTAGAGAAGAAAACTCAATAATGTTTGTGTTCACCCCACCAGAGGGAGCAGCTAGGCTGTGTGGCTAGGGGGCAGGGAGGGGATATCTGTAGGTTGTGTGCGGCCAGGGAGAGGTAGGGGTTGTGTGCAGACACGAGGTATCTGTGCCAGGAGGGCTTTTGTAGTCCCCCTGTTCCCAGAGGGCTCTGTTGGGCATGGAGTTGGGAGGCAGGGGGCGCTCAAGGCAGGGGACTTGCAGGAAGTAGGGTGAGGGGCTCAGGGCAGGGGGTGAAGAGGTGGCTGCGGCTCTTACTGGCTCTGTGAACAAAGGGGACTGGGAGCTGAGCAGCAGCTTCAAACCCCTACACTAGCAACAGCAGCAGGAGAGAAGAAAACAGCATTGTTGCCTGAGCCATGGCACCAGACAGAGGAGCAGATATGTCAACCTACATGGCTCTAGCTTCCTGCCTCTAAATTTGCCAGTGTGTGGGGAAGAAAAGGGTGGATCTATTCCTGGGTCTGCCCTGCACTTCCACTCAAGTTTGCAGGGGCAGGACCAACACGCCCTGTGGCGCCCAGCTCTGCCCATGGGCTCGGGGCTTTCTGCTGCATGGGGAGCACCAGGAATCCAGGATTCAGCCCTGCCACTTCTGGCTTCAGCTTTGGCCAAGTGGGGATGGGGACTTTTGTCCCTCATCTCCTGCTTTCAGCCTTGCAGGAGTTGCCAGAGTTTGTGGCTTCAACCCTTGGGGGAGGGGAGTGTGAGGGAGTGGGGCTGCTACCCGGGGGTGGGAGGTGGAGAGAAGTGTGCTGAGGATAATGCTTCAGCCTGGAAATTCAGTGGGTTCAGTCTGGTGATGCTGGGAATTCAGTGTGGGAGGGGCCACTAGGGATGAAGATATCAAGCCCTGCAGCAGATGCCAGGGATCATAGCTTCAGTTCCACAGTTGTGCATTGTATATTTACTCAGACCTCTACATCATGAACAAATCAAGGACATTTTGAGTTGTCCTATTTGATCAGATGTGTAGATTCCATTATCAAAAAGCATACCCGTACTTCCATGTTTGAATGTATACAGGTATCAGTGACAGGTCTCACTGTTTATTTAACCAACACTAACTGCTCTGAGTGCTCCTTTACTCTCCAAACACATTGCATTACAAGAAACAGTGCTAGACTATTCAGGACTTACAAGGCTCCCTGGGAGCATATCAGTTAAGTAAAATAAAAAAAATGCAAACCAGGAAGTTTATTATTTTTTCACTGACACATTTGACATCACCTTTGGTGAGTGAACAAAGACACACTGTCAAAGGGAGAAACCTGAACAAAATGTTACTGTGTGTTCTCCATGAATGCAGAGGTATATTTAAGCAAAAGAAAGACATTCCACTGCTCTCCTGAGACTTCCTTCATTCAACTGAATTATATCAAGTGCCACATTAACACCACCACAATTCAGGTTGTGTCAGCATTTACACACCGATTCTAAATTGCAGTAGCTTATTACTTGATCATAAAAATTAATGTTAGGCTGAAATTTAACATTATTTGATTGCCGTTCCAGAGCAATTTTATTGCACTATAGTTTTTTTTTTAAACAAAATGTTTCATCACTTTAAAATGGAACAAGTAGAAAATTCCCATCCTTATTTTACACCTCCAATATTATTCTGATAAAAAATAATATTTGATAAAAGTTTTGCCAATAATACAGTTTGTATTTTATCTCCTCTAAAAGAGGTCCATCACAGTACATTTCTTCCACACTTTGCCTAAGAGCTCATGCCCACCACACCTGGAACCACATTGCAGCAAGCAGCCTTTAAACAGTATTCCCTTCCGTGGCATTAAAAACCTCTCCATAATGGACCAGCCACTGATGGTTAGATCATACACCTTCCCTAACAACTGTTAACAGTTATGATAAGCAGTCATTGCTGCATGATAAAAAAAACCCACCCTAGTTACTCAGTGAGGAAAGAGCAAGCAAGATGGAAGAGGAGGAAGTGGAGCTTTTTGGTGAGAGATCAGAGAGCAACAGATTTGCTGTACAAGAAGATGAGCAGTAGGAGAGAAGGGCTCTAGGTGAGGAGAAATTGCGATTTGCGAGAAATTGCAAGAGGTGGGATGGCCCAGCACTGAAGAGCAAAGGGCAGTTGAGGAGAGAGACAGGCCAGTTGATTCCTTTTGTCAGAAACAGAAATGTAGCTTGACAAAGTGGCTTAGTCTTAAAATTAAATGGACAAAACCAGGACACTGGATGCATTATTTCACTATCTGTTTGAATGCTTTTATTAGTTGAGTAAGAGTCTGAGATGTGTCTGCTGAGTGATGTAAATCCCACACAGCTGTGGGCTTCCTACCTACTCATAATTATCAACATCTGCTGGCATGATGGAGCAAGACTCCAGGAATGAGATCCACATCTCCCATAGCGGCATGGGCAGTAAGTATAAGAGGCAAAGGAAGGAAGTGTCCAACCTCTCATCTCTTCCTATCCCTATTCTGATTCTCCCTGCAAGAGTCCACAGCAGCCTGCTGCAGCATGATGAATCTTCATCTGGGTGGGATCTAGTAACTTAAAAGTGAAAAGCCTTCCAACTTTCCAGCATAACATTGAAACTGTGAAAAGAGCCATTACATGGTAATGAAGCCATTTTACAAACATTTGCCAATTCAGAGATATATACTGTCAGTTTCTGAAATTACTGTCAAAAACAGTTGTGCATTGTATATTTACTCAGAACCTGTTAGTCTACAGAACCGTAGTTTAAAATTTGCTTTAAATACTTCATTAGTTTGTTGCTGAAGATTATAAAATCATGTCTCTCAAAAAATCTGTGCATAGATATTTAGATGTACAATCTGAGTATAGTCCCTTTACTAAAGGTGACTGAATTTTTTCTGGGAGGATCCTGTGTGCTGCAATCTAGCTCTAGGGTCTACAATTCCCATAAGCTCTTGAGGAAACCAGGAAGTGAAATTTTGTCCGAGGCTCTCCATTTTGGGAGAAAAGGAGCCAGGCTGCTGTGGAGGAGCCTTATCCAGTCCAGGAGCTGTTATGTTGCAGCTACAGACTTCAAAAGACCATCCTTCCCTAAAATACTCATTTTTAATTGCATTTATTGTAGTCCATAGTCCTCCTGTCCTTTTTATCCATCCTGGCTGCTGTAAGCTTTCTACCTTCACCCCCTATTGAAGGGAGCTCTTGAACAACATTTCTATTCTTCCAGATAGTGGACAAATGCATTTCCCTTTCTTTACTTCTATTTAATGTACTAGTTTTAAGAGAACCCACCACCAAAATCAGTGTCTTAGTAAGAGATAAAATCCTTTGTTATGCCTAAAATCTTTGGCAACATATTTTTAACAAACATATGGTGAATTTTCATAAATGTGTCTATTGTCATGGAGGTCACAAAATAAATTAGTTTTCTTTTTCTAAAAACAACGAACATCGTTATGTCAGAAAGCCTTTGACAAGGTCCCTCACCAAAGGCTCTTGTGTAAATTACAT
>JANRFK010001234.1:72038933-72052844 GCA_030068395.1 Apalone spinifera
AGATGGACCTTTGGTCTGACCCAGTACGGCCGTTCTTATGTTCTTATGTTATGAGCACACTAAATTCAATGTCTTTTGTTTCAGTGAGTTAAATATGTAATAATCTGGAATTATTACTTTATGAAAGCTTACGAGTATATTTAAAATATAAAATCAGCTTAGAAACACTGATTAAGAAAATGTAAAACAGAAGAGATGCATCATATATTCCACAAAATGTAATGTTGTATTAATCAGGACAATTGACTTGCCCTTACTATCAAGCTTTTGCAAGTAAATCTCTGACAAATTTCAGGGTACAATAAAAAAAAAAAAAATCTGTGACTGACTTTTTTATTTCTAAATTCAGTACTTTTAATTAGGTGCTTTCTGCATGTCCAGTCTTCACGATATGGCATGCAGGTGGAAAACATGCTCCATTATCTTTAGAAAAAAATTGTAGAAATGTGTTGGGTTTTTTTTCAAATGTCATTTACTACATTTGGGTTCAATGATTCTGTCTGAAGGGGATGAGGAGGGAGAAAAGAAGAGGGAAACAGTGGGGAGGGGACAAGCCTTGGGGTGGAGCATGGGCCGGGCTCACCTGCCTGTGTGGCAGCTTCTCTCATTGCCCATGCACAGCAGTGGGAAATATTAGCACAGGGCTTTGACCTAGACCTGCATTTCTAAAGAACAAATATCAGAAGACACCTAAGATGTTAATTTTATACAAGTCTATATTTTTTACCAAAATATATATTATACAATTAAAACTATATACACACTTTATAAGCTTATATGATTGTCTTTCTTTTTACTAAAAGTAAACTAAAAAGCCCTCCTACGGAATTAAATGAGTTAGGAAGCCAAGTAATAGTTTTTTCAATAGAGGAATTGACCCAGACAAGCTTTCCTCTCATTAAACTTTAATACAGAACCTACTGTATTTTTAAAAGTAGATCGGCTTTTAAATGTGAACTCTAATTCCAGAGTTTTCTATGGCAAAGTTTGAAAAACCAGTTATGCTGAACTGAGGCATACAGTACACGAAAACATAGTAATTGTGGTAAGTTAGTGGTCCACAGTGTATGTGAGCATATGGACTAGGTCTTATAAGTTGTAATTTAGTGCTAGTTTCTTATTTAGAAAAGTCATAGCATGCAGCAGGAAGCTGATCATCAAAGCTCAAAAAAGCTATTGATCTCAGAAATAGGAAGAACTGTTATTGCTTTTTTAGATATTCACTTTGGTCACAGTGCAGAGGAATACAGGAATGTAGTCAACAAATCAAAGTTTTTATTCAGAAGGTGTTGTCATGTCACCATAGCAAAACATTTCCCCCCAAAGATATGCTAACACCCCATAATCAAAATATATCATGTTTGAAGTATACAGATCAAAATACATTGAGAGCTGTAAGTCATACTGAGTATCCTTATAATGGTGTAAAGGGAAGTTATAGAAATATTTTATTAGCTTAAAAAAGCCTGCTGCTACTTGTGCCAACACCACAGATTAACTAGGTTGATTCATTACATTCATTGAAAGAAAAATTAAATCTTACACTGTACGTATCAACATTTTAGATTCTCTATTAGCTCTGCACCATATGCAACAAACAAGCCAGACAAGCAACACTAATGAGTCAGTCAGTAAGGCTTTAAGTTGCTATGATTGAGAAATTCTGTTTACTTAGGTAGCTGGCTGTATTCTATTAATTTTCAAATACTAAACTGGGAAGAAATCTAAAAAATACAATGATTTAGGGTTTTGCTTTAGATATAACAACCTGAGAGCTAAAAAATTAAAATTAATAGAAGACCTATTCCCTTCTAAAATGTAGTACATATAACTTTAGATTAAATATTGCAGAAAGTCTTAAAAAAACACTGTAAGGCAGGACCTCAACTCTGCCTCTGTCTAACATAAATGGGTTTGCACTTCTGTACAGAAATAGAACATAGAGCTGAGAAATACTAGTAATAAGCAGCAGGTTCTAACTAAGCATTGGCTAGATAACCAAGGTGGTCAGTCATGACTGTAGTAAGAAAACAAAATCCTTAATAAAACTATATCTATCTCTCTATCTATATATGACTTACCAGACGGACAAGCTTGGCTGTTTCTCAAGTGCAGAGGAAGTAAGAGCTTTTGCTCTTGTACATTCAGATCTTGTTTATTTAGCCCTTTTGAAGGTTTGCACTCCTAAGGTTTAAGTTTAAGTCAAATCCAAGAATCTGTAAAGAGAAAGAGCAAAGCGGATAAGAGAGTAAAAGAATCTCAACTGCTGGCTGGTACTTCTGTTCTAGGAGCATTTGAGCTATTTTCAGCAGCAGAATGCTTTGCCTACAATCAGAATGAAAATGCAAAACACTCACACACATATAAATCAGGAAACCCACAACAACGACTTTGTGCATTGTCCACATTTTAGTTTAAAGAAACAGAAGGACCAAGTAATGTTGATGAGGAAAAATAGTGTAGACTACATTACTTCAAGATTATATCACCTCTGGACTCAGTAAATGAACAACTATATTTTCTTTTTGCTTGGAAAAGTAGTTTCACGATTAATCACTACTGCAGATGATGTTCCATCTCTCCACAAGGGAGTCTCTCTGAGCTGAGAGGTCATTTGCTCTTTTTGCTTTCAAGTATTTATTATCTAGCTGGTGTCAGTGTCTGATGGCAATCCAGTCTTCTAGCAGTTTATTTCCAGCTTGCATCTAAATTTTCAGTTTCATCAAGTGTGCTATTTTTTGAGCATCTGAATATTTCGGAAAGTGGCCTGAGACTGTTGACACTGTAGCTGATCTGTCAGTAAAGACCAGGGATAATTCAGTGACATGATGGAGTTACCCACATACCTGCCCCCACTTATTGAAAATATGACAAAGAAAACAAAATGTTTACTGAGGTTGGGCTATTGATCACAGAAAAAACTTAGCTTCATGGTCATGCTATTCAGCTGCATGATGCTAATTTCTTCGGGGATTACAGATAACATTAATGAACAGAAATCTGTGAAAAAACAGTCATCATAACTTAACCTTCTTTGACTTCTGTCATGAAAAGGAGATTTTCAGGATGTTCTAAATCTTTTTCTTACCAATTGTAACAGGCACAGTTCACTGTGCGCCACCAAGACAACTTCTCACATCCCACCACATCACTAGGTACCTCTCTTGATAAGTCTTTTATTTCCATTACAAGGAAAAATAATTTGAAGCTACTAAGATGGACCCAAAACAAGTTCATGCTGGCTAGATTATAAAATGCTTTACTAAATCTTTAAATCTAGCTAAGATTTGTACTTAATTGGCTTGCTCATTTGGGTAGGTGGTTTTTATGAACTCAAATCACTGTGCAGCTTCAGCTTCTGATTTCTTGATGAATGGTATGAGTGTGGCTGGCATTGAGGAATGTTTTTCCTGGTGCCTGAATCAGGAAAAACAAACAAAAATACAGCAACCCAATAAAGCATCAATGTGGTAAAACAAGTTTAAACTGGCAATTTAAAAAAAAACCACCAGTGACAAATGCCCAATTAAAAATAACATGTTCTTAAACCCTAATTCAGCACCAAACACAGTGATGAAGATATTAAAGTGTGAAAATGAAAAGAACCTATTCTTCTGTGCAAGGGGAAGGACTCTCTCAAAACTGATCTATACCATCACAGTGCCCCTGTTGTTAAGACCAATTGCTAACTAACAACAATAACGACTAAATATTTGACTGCTAAGTTAAGCATTATAAATTGCTTCATTCCAAGTTGTCAGTTCCTATTGACACACACATGATTAGAATGAAGGAAAAGTTACTAAAAGGAAATGCCCAGTCACCTTCTCAACTGTCTGAATGTCACCCAAATCAATCTAGGACTACTATCTTAACCACAAACATTCACCCACAGAGGCACAGAAGAGTTAATCTCTATCACACTATACAATCACTGTACAAGTAAAGGTTTAAAAACTTCCAATTCTTTCTTTTTACATTTATTTTTTAAACTGGATTATTGAGATGGATGTTGAATCAGATACAAACTTGTGACTCATTAAGAGCCTGTCAGTTGGAACCGAATCTAAAATGTAAATACATAAGCCAAATGCATTAGGCCATTAATGTGTCACTTTTCTAGACATCACATACTCAATAATACATTGGCCTGCTAGTTAAAAGGTCAAACCATTGAGTACTGATACATATAAATTAATCCAGATATCACATGTAATCTCACAACCAAAACTCATGACATTGAAGCTATGTCTGAATGTCTAATTATTACTCAAATACATACACTAATGCTGCTGCTATACACACTATATATATCTTTCGTGAAACAATGTTCTCAGAAGACAGCCATTCACTACATCAAGCTCCCTGATTTATCAAGCAGCACATAATTCATGTCTGGCCCTTAATGGTTTGTTTATTATATGTTCTTTGCAATTTATTCCATGTAAATCTTAACATACCTAATTTATGTAATTTATTAACCATGCTTAGTAGTTCTGTTTAGTTGTATTTTAATTGTTTATTTCAGTTACTGGATATAAATCTTATCAGATGATGATTGGTTGTGAGAAATGTGTTATAGTCTGTAACTATTACTAAAAAACATACATACCATCTGGCTCTTCTCAAGGCCAGCTCAGATCATCCCTATGTTTGTTAGCAAAACATATACAAAGCACAAAGGCAGAAGGCAAGAAAAATCATAACTGAATCCTTGTCATTGTTGCAAAGGCTGTTGTTATATTACACTTTTCAGAAAATACTATTTGCACTATTTGCTTTTTCATTAACATTGGCAGCTCCCAACGCAAATTTATTTTTATAGTTGTTTTACTGGAGCATTATGATCCTATTTAAATGAATAACCAGTACAAACAAATCAAAACTAACTGAAAATAGTAAAAATACATGTTGAGCATAGACAATTTGTTCAAGGTATCACGTAATTCCACGTTTGAATAGCACTGAAGAAAGTTTTACAAGTTATTCCAGTATCTTAAATTTACACATTAAGAATCTGGACAGATTAAAACCATAACAAAAGGGTGACCAGGAGGTAAAATAGTCTCTTCAAAATATCTACATATCTTCTTTTAGTGATAATGGAGTTCGGTGCTGTTATTAAAGAAAAATATAACAGAATGGTAAGAATTCACTAGAATCAGTTTCGCAGACCTACTTCTCCAGATCAGCTCCTAGACAAGTCAATGGGAATTGTCTTTATTCAATGGGTGGAGAATTGTTCCTCCTTTGGGAAGTTTTCTAGACTAGTTTGAAAGCTGTTCAAATCCCATAACTTAGGCACATAATAAGTGGGTGTAAATTATTAATATTATTACTGTAATAGTTTTACACAACTTTGTTGTCACCTTTGGAGAGCTATTGATCTAATTCCCCTCTATGTGACAGCAGGGATGTCCTTAGGATTTATTGGGCCCCATGCAGTACAATTAAACTGGTGCCCTTATGCCCAATGGCTATCCAGGGTGGTGGTAGTAAGTTGATTATTTTTTAGCGATGTGATTTTATAATTTCAGCAACATACTAATGAAATATTTAAAGCAATTTTAAAATTAAGATCCTATAGACTAACATATTCTGAGTAAATATGTAATATACAATTGCTTTTGTCAATACATTAAAAAACTGACAATATTTACATGGGGGTTGGCAAATGCCTGTTAAATGGCTTCATTACCACTTGAATGTCTCTTTCACAGATTTAACATTCTGCTAACAGCTCTGGAGGGCTTTTTCACTTTTAAAGTAACTAGATCCTCTCTGGAGGAACTAAAGCCATGGAACACAAATAGGAAGAGGAGGGTTGGGTGAGATTAGGACCCAGAGGTGCTCCAAATTTTTGGACGTCCTGTGTATTCTGCATATGGAAAAGGACTGCCTTATTTTCGTGCATAAGTTATTTTAGCAAACAGTAAAAAAAAAAATCTTTGGGGGCAAATCCCCTACCCAGTTCTGTGCGTTTGGGTTACTCTGACCACAGAGCCTAATAAATTCTCATTCAAGATCTGGAGATAAGCCCAAACTTGCTTACTTTCATGACAATGACAAAATAAATTCAGTTACTTTACAACAGGAGCAGAACTAGGCCCTGGAATTTATTTGTAAGGATAGAAGGTGGTGTGTAAGTAGCTTTCTCTTTCATAGAAACTGGCTACTATTCCAATCCTCAGTACAAGCTCTCTCTAAGGGTGAAGCTGGGATCACATTTTTATCCATTTCTGAAAAAGAGGGGAAAACAACAACAGGAGTGGAGGCCACAGTATACCCTCTGAAAGGGCATCAGAGCTCTCCTGAACACAACTCTTCAGACTCTTTTTCCTTTCTAGTGAAAGTGGCCAAAATGCCTCTGGACTCCCCTACTGCTGCCTAGCCTCTCCACATATGCTTCCTTCCCCCATATAATTTGTGGTTGAAAACTGCTCTTAGCTCCAGTAAGTTTATAGGCAGGTTGGACTCCAGTGGGAACCAGTGATCTTGGATTATGTTGCAAAAATGTGCCCCTCATCTCATTAGGAAAGCTGCCATTATGACTGTCATAGTACAGGGGTGGACAAGAGGTGGCCAGCAGGCTGAATCTAACACACCAAGCCATAGGATCTGGCCAGTGGCTGCCTCACAAGGACCATTAGGCACAGAGCAGCTCAGGTTTAAATGGCTGGCTGTTCTCTGCTCTGGACGCTAGGGTGAAAAAGGGGGAGATTTCACACGCTGCACCCATCCCTCAGCAAACTCTCTCAGCTCCCACTGTCCAGTTTATGGCCAATAGGAGCTGAGAAATTTTACTGGGGGCAGGGACAGCGTGTGAAGCCTCCCTCCCTCTCACCCCCCGAGCAGAACCACGTAGATCAGCATTGACAAGCCTGGGACTTCAGCAGACAGCTTGCCTTAGGTTCCTGCAGGTAACCACCACCCAGACTAAGTGGATATAAATTATTATTATTATTACTGTAATACTTCTACACAACTTTGTCATCACCTTTGGAGTGCTATTTTTGATGTAATTCCCCTATAGTGACAGTAGCCTACCTCTGGTATCCACCTCCTCCCCGCCCAACTACCTGCCACAGGCCACTACCCAAACCATCTGTACCCCTTTCCTCCTTCTCCCAGGTCACAACTCCCTCCCAAGCCCTGTATCCCTCCCAAATCCTGTATCCTCTCCTGCACCATACCCACCTAGACTCTGTACTCCAAGCCCCTGCCCCAAATCAAACCACCTCTTTCACCCAAACACCCTCTCAGACCTGACAGCCCCTTTCTACACCCTAGCTCCCTTCTGCAGCTAACCTCCATCCCAGATCCTGTACTTCTTCCATAGAAGTGTGGCCTTTGACTGCTTGTCAAAATCTTGGAGTGGCTCCCCATTAAAAATGATTGCCCACCCGTTATAGTAGAAGCTTTCTTTTGAAAGAGGACACCTGAGCAAAAGTTCTGTGCTTATGTCCACCAATGGAGCAAGACTTTTACTTTGCAGGGCACTGTGACATTTGTTGAGAGAATGTTTATGTGATATATAGACATTTTGAAGCCAAGCCTGCAAGCATCTCATATGGAGCCTGGCATATGTTACAACAAATGTTGTCACAATCGTATGCTCCAAAAGTTGTAAGCACATTCAGGCAGATGTTTGCAGACTGTTAGTCACCACTGCAATTAGATTGGCTAAGGTAAGAAAGCATTATTGGGGTAAGCTGTCTGTTGCTGTGAGACAGCTGAGGTAGGCTCCTATACATTCTAATTACTGGACATGGTGGACTTCTGCACATTTGTCTGTAATCCAAGGTCCATGAACAAGGTTATAGTGGTCTATGTGGTGTTGCTTCCTGCCTGCTGCATTGGTGCTCTTAAAAGGCAGTCTAGGTATGGGAAGATCACCACCCCATCTGTGGAGATGGGCTATAATGAAAATGAGGACCTTGGTGAAAATCTTTGGGGGAAACTGACAGGCTAAAGGTAGTGTTCTTTATTGGAAACGCTGGTGACCTAAATTAAATCTCAGGAATATTCAGGTGAACAGTAATATGAAAATAAGCATCTAGGAGGTAAAGGGCCAAGAGCCAACCTCCTTTCTCTAATGACGGAATTATTGTGAATAGTCTCACCAATTTTTAAATGTCATGTTCTCATGAATTTGTTGAGTCTTCATAAATCCAGAATGGGTCTCCAACTGTTGGTCTTTTTCTAAGTATGAAAGTAATGGGAATAAAACCCTCTCCCTGAGCTGAATTGATACAGGTTCTATAATGCCTAATTGTAGGAGGTGGTTAATTTCTTGTTGTTGTAACAGGTGCTTGAGAGAGGAGCCCCTGAAGAGGAACAGGGAAAGGAAGAGGATTGGTGGTGACCTATCTAGGTGTGATAGGCAAGGCTATTACTCCAGCTCAAGTCAACTGGGAGCAGGTTGACTGCACATGCTAGGTGATTGCTTGGAATGATGTGAAATGCCTGCTGATCATGTGCAGCCAACTGGGCACTGCTACTACAAATCTCTGTTTACAGGTGATAAGACACCTAAAGTAGAGCACATCTCAAAGAAGTATATACATTTTATATAGAAATAAAATATATATAAATAAGCACAAGTTCTGCAGAAACCTGGCACTGAACTGGATGCTGGACAGTTAAGATGTAATGGTTAAAGAGCAATGCTAAACCTTGAATTTCATGTACCTTTCAATCTCTGCTGGAGCTCAGGACTAGTTCAGAAAGGTGGGTCATTTAGTGAAAAATGAGCAACCAGTTGTTCTAGCTGCTCAGAAAGAAAAGAAGAACCATGGAAATACAATGACAAATATATATCAATTCATTGAAAACCATAGGGCAGAATGTGTTCTGGAGTGTTGGCAAACTAGAGTATGAAGCCTCAAATTTGTTGTGATATATATTACATCCCCCCACAAGGAAAACCTTAAGCTTTGGGGGGAAAAACCTAAGACTTCATTACTTGGAGTGGCAATATTATTATGGAATCCTTCAAAACTTTTAAGTATCTCTTCAAATCATAGAACAATGTGAAGATGGATACCATTGTTCCATAGGTTTTATAAAGTATAGGGACTGAACAGCTACTAATTAATGTCTTTTTCCAAATAACACCATTATGTCCATCTGTTCAGAAGATAGTGGTTTTTTTTTGTTCACTGGCTAATCAGAAGGGGAGAAAGTTGGTGGTGGTGGTAAAAAGAGCTTTTAAAAGTAAAACAAAATCTCTTTTGGATCGAATGAAACACTTTTTTGTTTGTTTTACTTTATTTGAAAAAAAAATAAATACATTGAATTAAAAAAAAAGAAATGTTTTGATTTTTTTGAGTCTCACCTCCAACCAAAACAATCAGACAAATTTGTCTTGAGTTCACAAATGTTTGGATCTATCTTCATGTACATTTCTCTGCTAAAAATCTTGTCCAAAATTTTTTGCTATGCTTTACTATTTTGTACCATATTACAGGTTGGATCTCCCTGATCTGGCACTCTTGGAACTTAAGTAATCCCAAACAAAAGAATTTTTGCTGGACCCCAAGCCTGCCATCAATCAGTGCTACCAGCTTGCTAGTACTCCAGAAAGTCCCCTCTACCACCCCCTCTACCACTGGCTGGGCTGCTTACCCCACTACCACCAGCTCTGTGGCTTAGCCCCACTGCACAGTCTGTTGGGAGCTGTTGTGGGGTTCCAGA
Source organism: Apalone spinifera (assembly GCA_030068395.1). Taxonomy (NCBI): domain Eukaryota; kingdom Metazoa; phylum Chordata; order Testudines; family Trionychidae; genus Apalone; species Apalone spinifera. Next base: position 72,048,630 of record JANRFK010001234.1, read on the forward strand.
CCCAGGCCACCACCACCACTGGCCCTGCTGCCCCCCATCCTAGCCATCCCTTATCTCCATTAGTCCTGAGAGCCCAGGAGCCAACAGATGCTCCTGAACCAGACAGACCAAAACTGGGTTGCTAGTTTTCGGAGGTGCAACCTGTAGTGACATGGCTGAGTGTGCAATTAAATGATATATCTGGTGCTGCAAAATATCTAGTGTTGCAAGGTATGTTTCTAATTATTTATTACAGTAGACAGTATTTTATACAGCTATTGCCAGGGAAAACAACAACAAAAAATGTCTTGAAAAAAAAGTATTGGAGAAACAGTCAAAGATATCTACACCAAGTGGGAATGATGGTTTGCAATCTGTATTAATGGTGCCAACATGATGATGGATAAGAATAGTAGCCTAGTCACATGGATTCACACACTACATGCAACACCTCACAGCTTTAGCTTTTTATGTGCTCCCAAGAGCTTGTTGCCTAGATGTCTGAAAAATATTGTTATTACAGAGGTTATAAAGTAATGAGCTTCATTAAAGGCCATGGAAAGTATTTCTGATTTTTTTCCATTACTCTCTTATCACAATGGAAAAATCTCTTACAATCTCTTACAATCTTCTCCACTTTCAGATGAAGTGAGATAGCACTTAATTTCATGACCGCTAATTCAGCTCTTTAGAGGAGAAGTGAAGGTTTTTCTCAATGATCAATCTCCCTTTGCAGATTCCATCAATAAGTCATTTTGGGTGGTACTGCTTAGCTCACGTCTTTGAATGAGCTGAGCTTTTTTTCACAAGGGTTGGAACAGGAATGGTCTGTCCATGCATGATTCATCAGAAAACTTTGAATTTGGTCTTCCTGAGCACAAACAGGAAACATAGAAGTTTCCTCTTGGCTCAGATTTTGTGAAGGACATTTGAAGAGCCAGCCAGGAATTTTCAGGAAGCAGCTGACCTCTGTGAGTGAGTGTTTGAGGGAACTGCAGGCCCAGGTGTGGTACTATTTTCTCCAGTAATTCCTTTGTGAAAAAAGTGGATCAGAAGACGCTGCATCCAAGATGTTATTAACACAGCAGCACTGACAGAATCATTGTAAGACAAGTTGACCAATACCTTACCAAAAAAATGTCTGTAGTTGACTTTCTCTAATCATCTAATTTTCTTTACAGGCGCATTGAAAGTGCTGTTTTCATTTTCCTCTTTGTACTTGAGGAGACAGATTTCTCTTTGATGCTTGCAATAAAAATAAATTCTATTATTTCCTCTATCCAACCTTATATGGAACTGCTTTTGTCTATAATTAAGGCTCAGCCAACATATTAAATTGTATCTCCTTTATAAACTTTGCTCTTTTGACATCTTATTTAACTTGTCAGAATTACAAGAGTTCACCAGCTCACAGTTTTGATTCCTGTTAGACACACTCAAAGATCCTTAATCTGGAAAGGAGTCATTAGATCTGAAAGCTTGAGAAACTGTTCTTCATGGTCTCTGAGATCTCACACATTATACTGGCACCACAGAGAAAAAAGCAGACCGTTTACTAAGCCAGCATACTTTCAACATCCCAAACTCCTAGCCATGTATCACTCCACTTGAGATGGAAGAAACAGGTCTTACGACACCTTGGATATAAATAGTAGAGAACCCTGCCAATCACATTTTCATCAAACCAGGTTTAGGATGAAATCTTGGTCCCATCAAATTCCATGGAAAAACTCCCACTGACTCCATGGGATGAGGATTTCACTCATGTTTAAGGAGTGGGAATGATATCATTTAGGTAGCCCATAGACTCACTGCACTAGATGTTTTGGATCATTATAAAACACATTGAGATACTTTCATTATGACATTACACAAGGATACCGATCTCTAAAAATTATGATATCATAACTCCCACTTCATAAACTGACATGAATGCCAAATAACTGCATTGAAACAGCAAAGGAAAGTCTCAGGGTGATGCAAATCAAACACCTTTCAAAAGACTTTTTTTTTTTAAAAAGTCTGTTAGGTACTCCAAAAATATATAGCATATCCTCTATCTATGATAATCGGCATGTAGTGCATTTAACTGGCATCAGTCTAAATTATTCTTGTTTTTACAAAGTGAAAAAGCTTCATTAACTGTAACTACAATTGATAAATTGTACAGACATAATACTCCAGTTGTCTTGCTAAAACAGACCTACCTCTGCTTCAATGTTAATTTCAAGGGATTACAAGAATACACAGAGGGCATAAATATGCAAAATGATTTGCAGGAAATACAATTTAGGAGTCTATTGTTCATCAAGTTTTGTGTATTTACCGCCAGCCCATTGTTTCAGGAACTTTGTACAAGGTCACTATTGTTTACATGCTCTCTTTTCTGCTTGAGCTATGATCACTTATTGTGTTTAACTGCAGACAGGGGCTTTGAACCCATGAGGTACACTGAATCCAATAGGAGCTGAGAGAATAGAGCAATTTAAGGGCTGGGCCCATGGTAATATGGGAGGAAGGAAGTCACCTTTGTGTCAGGGGTTATGCATAATAGATCAGCCCTACAGTGTGCATAAGCAGAAACAAGGTTGCATTAGGCCATGGCCCTTTACAGAAGGGTAATTTTCACACTGATATGTTTAAATAGAGCAATTATATGTCCCTTTAGCCTTCATTTTATAAGGTTAAACAAGTCACACTCCTAAAGTCTCTTCTCATAAAACAGGTTTGCCATTTCTCTGATCATCCTATTAAGCTCTTGTCAACATCTGTTTCAGTTTGAATTAATCTCTCAAACAAGGCAGACCAGAACCACACATAGTATTTCATGAGATCTCATTAGTGCCTTGTATAATGATGATAATACTCCCACCTACAATGCTTCCTATCTCTACTGCATCTTAGGATTCTCATAGTCTTTTTCATGGCCACAACACACTGGTGGCTCATAGTTCTCCTGTGACTGATAAATACACCCAAGTCTTTTTCCTCCATCACTTCCAGCTGGCAAATCTCCTGCTTATAGCAAAGACTCCTGTTATTGGTACCTAACAACATAACCTTGCATTTGTGCATTATTAAATTTCATCCAATTTCTGCATAATTTCCAAATATTTTTGTATGACATTCCGGCCTTCTCTTAGTAATACCTCCCAACTTTGTCTCATCTGCAAATTTTATTGGCACACACCCACTTTTTGTCCTAAGGTAATTAATGAAAACGTTAAATAAGACTGTGCCCAGGACTGATCCCTTAGAAACTCCAGCCTGATAGTTCATCTTTCAATGTGACCCACTGCAGTCTCCACTTTAACCAGGTCCGACCTACCTTTTGATTTTAATATCAATTCCCATCTTCTTCGACACAACTAACAATTTCCCATGTGGAACTGCATCAAATACTTTACTGAATAGAGGTAGATTAGACCTAAACAATTTCTAAACAAAGAAAATGCAGTATCTTCTCAAAGAAACAGATCAGGTTGGTCTGACACGATCTAACTTTGCAAAAACATGGATTTTATCCCAATTACTATTGATTATCACTATGTCTTTAATTACTCTTTCAAGATTTGTTCTAAGGAGTTGCATCAACTGACTTTAAGCTAACAGGCCTGTAGATTCCTAGATCATTTTTTGTTCCTCACTTAAAAAGAACTACTGTATTTGCAGTTCTGCAATGGTAGGTTACATCTACACAGCTGTATTATTTAGGAATAACTGATGTTACTCCGGAATAACATCGTCCGTGTCTACACTACAAGCAGTTATTTCGACATAATGTTAAAATAATGACAAACTGGAGGACTTCCCATAATCCTCTGATTCCCATAATCCTCATTATACAAGGAGTATATTGACATAGCTCAAGTTGCATAGCTTATTTCAGCTTTAGCCTTGCTATGTAGACGCACCCATAGGGCATATAACCCCGGTTTTCTTCAAGACAAAGTTTTCACACAATTTCCTACTTGGGTTTGACTGAAGTACAAGGAGGTCAAGCAACTTTCTAAATGTCATCAAATGAATCACTGGCTTACCAGATGCTAGAAGAGCTTTGGATCCTTTTAAGTCCCTGTCATTGTCCTCTAAAACTGTTTTATACTACACTGTATCTTTCACACAATTTAAGCATGCAGTTATTTACCCTCCCACGTCCAGGGAAAGTAGTATGTAGGGCCTGATGAACACAGAAGTAACCTTAAAGAAGAAATCAAATAAGAACATAAGAATGGC
>JANRFK010001234.1:72057423-72082357 GCA_030068395.1 Apalone spinifera
GCCTTTCTAATCTTGCCCTTGCATTCCTGTGCTGTTTGCCTATATTCATCCTTAATATGGTAGCAGTTTTCAATTATCTAAAAGGGTGTTGTCATAAGGAGGAGGGAGAAAACTTGTTCATCTTGGCCTCTGAGGATAGAACAAGAAGCAATGGTCTTAAACTGCAGCAAGGGAGGTTTAGGTTGGATGTTAGGAAAAAAGTTCCTGTCAGGGTAGTCAAACACTGGAATAAATTGCCCAGGGAGGTTGTGGAATCCCCATCTCTGGAGATATTTAAGAGTAGGTTAGCTAAATGTCTATCAGGATGGTCTAGACAGTATTTGGTCCTGCCATGAGGGCAGGAGACTGGACTCGATGACCTCTCAAGGTCCCTTCCACTCCTAATATTCTATGATTCTATGATCATTTCATAGATTACTCAATAATGGGGAATTTCAACATATTGACTGGGTATAGTTACCTCAAGATGGGTGCATAAATTCATTTTCTACACAACAGTAATGATGGTTTGTTGGAGCAGTTAATCCTGGAACCCACAAGCACAGAGACAATTCTTGATTTAGTCCAGGGGTGGGCAATAATTTTTGATGGGGGTCCACTCCAAGATTTTAGAAAGTGGTCAAGGGCTGCACTCTTCCATGATATTAATGGAGGAGATGTGGGGTCTGAGATGGAGAATAGATTCAGAACAGATCTCGGGGGAAGGGATTGGGGTGCAGGAGGGAGAACAGGTTCTGGGAGGGAGTTTCAGTGAAGGAGACAGTTGTGACCTATGGCAGGGGGACTGGGATGCAGGATTTTGGGATGTGATCTAGGGTAGGAGGTGATCTGGGGCAGGAGACTGGGGTGCTAGATCTGGAAAGGAGTATGAGTGCAGGAGTGGGCAGAGGGTTGGGGTATGTAGAGGTGGGACAAAGGGTTGGGGGGGGCTGGGTTGCCAGCAGAAACCTGGGACTGTCTGCTGCAGACTGCTTGTTGCGCCACGTGACTCCACTCCAGGCCTGAGAGAGAAAGGGAGGGCGGGGGGATAGAGGAGGAAGGGCGAAGGCTTCGTACACTGCTCCTACTCCCAGCAAAAATTCTCAGCTCTTACTAGCCAGGAGCTGAGAAACTGGCCAATAGGAGCTAAGAAATTTTGCTGGGGGGCAGGAACAGCATGAGAAGTCTCCCTCCTCCCTCCCCAGCTATCTGAAATGGAGAACAGCTGGCTTTTTGAATTGTGAGCTGCTCGCTTCCTAAGGGTTTCGGCAAGGCATCCCTGGGCTGGATCCAGCCTGCTGGCAGCCTCTGACTCACTCCTAATTTAGTCTTAAGTGGCACAAAGGATCTGCTCCAAGAGGTTCATATAGATGAATTGCCTGGTAATAATAATCATGATGTAATTCCATTTAACATCCTTGTGGGAAGGAAAAGTGAAATGCCTTCAAACTGCATGGGAATTTTTTTAAAAACACTACAAAAGAAGCTCTAATTAAATATATGCTCCCCCTCCCCCCCAAAAAAAGAAAGGACCAAAAATGCCTAAACACCATAGTAAAGAAGATAGTGACAGGCAAAACGAAAAAACCATAGCCTTGTAAATAAAATGGAAAGCAACGAACTCTGGCAAGTCAAGTATAATTAGGCAGGCCAAAAAAGAATTTGAAGATCAACTAGCAAAAGACAAAAACTAAACAGCAAAAACTAAATTAGAAGCAAGAAACCTGCCAAACAACCAACTAGGGTGCTCACGGAAGCACACAAGGACACTCAAGGAAGACAAGGCCATTATTAAGAAGTTAATTGCATTTTTTTTTCCATTGACCTCCACTGCAGAAGTTGTGAGGGAAATTCCTATTCCTGAACCATTCTTTTAAGGTGACAAATCTGAGGCACTGTCCCAGACTGAGATGTTGATAGAAGGTTTGCAATAAATTGATAAAATTAAAGAATAAGTAGTCACGAGGATAAGATTATATTCACTCAAGAGTTGTGCAGATACTCAAATATGAAATTGATTGAAACGATAGTATAAAACAGAATTGTCAGAGATAAAGATGAACATAATTTCATGGGGAAAAATTAACATGGACTTTGTGAAGGGAAATCATACCTTCTCAATCTCTTAGAATTCTTTGAGTGGTTCAACAAACTAGTGGACAAGTTCGATCCAGTGGATATAGTAAACTTTGACTTTCGAAAAGTCTTTGAAAAGATCTTTCACCACAAGCTCATAAGCAAAGGAAGCCAGCATGGGATAAGAGAGAAGTTGCTCTCATGGCTCGGTAACTGGTTAAGAAATAGGAAACAAAGAGTAGGAATTAATGGTCAGTTTTAAGAATGGAGAGAGGTGAATAATAGGGTACCCCCCAGAACCAGCACTTAGATCAAAGCTGTTCAGTATATTGATAAAGGATCTGGAAAAGAGGGCGACAGTGAATCCACGCTTGCTGATGATACAATACATTACTCAACATCTAGTCCAAAGCAGGCTATGAAGAGTTACAAAAGGATTTCACAAAAATAGATGACTGAACAACAAAATGGTGGATGAAACTCAATGTTGACAAATGCAACGTACTGTATACTGTAAAATGTAATCCCCACTAGTCATATAAAATGGGGTCTAAATTGGTGGTTATCACTCAGAAAAGAGATCTTAGAGTCATTGTGGATAGTTTTCTGAAAAATACCAGCTTGATGTGCAGTGGCAATCAAAAAAGTTAACAAATGTTAGGAACCATTAGGAAAGGAAAATATAATACAACAGAAATAATGATAATGGCTTTATATAAATCCACATGTGTACTCCTGGTCATCTGATCTCAAGAGATATATTAAAATTGGAAAAGTCCTAAAATATATGTACGTTTTTCTGACAAGAAAGAGAGGAATATAGGAATTGCTGTACCTAATTAGACCAGGATCCATCTGGTCAGTATATCTTCTCAGACAATGGCCAGTATCAGATGCTTGCAAGTCAAAAGAGTAAGAAACAATGTAATGGACAATTAGGGAATAACCAGGCTATAAAGCAATTTTTCAAATTCTCATCAGTTAATGATTGACTTATGATCTGATGCATAAGGGTTTTATATGCCTTATTAATTTTAATCATAGTTTAGAAATCATAGATCTCACAATTTATATATACACATCTAAGGTAGGAGTTTCCAAAGACAATGAGGGGGAGTTCGAATTTTTAGACACCTAATACCCTCCCCAATTAGAAATCCTAATTCAACTGAACTCTTGATTTCCAGGATAACCCATGAAACTCATTGCCACAGTGTAAGTAAAAAAATCTTCAGTTTAGAATTTGTTGCCTATTTTTTATGATATGAGAACAACATTTAATCAAATTAAAAGGCAATACGAGAGTCCTATTTAACGTTATCCTTCCTGCAGTTTGGTTCCACTTTGCTAGGTTTTGATACGATTTCTCGCTTGAGTATGTTGAACTTAGCCATATTGGGGGCACCACTATTTAGAGGCTCAATTATAATTATTTCTTGAAAAAAATTTCAGCATTATTTAAGACTCAGTCAAGACTAGCCTTTCCAGTTTTATTCAAAAACTAGTTGTTCCAAGAAGCAATTTGATGTTAAAAAAAATGTGTGCCTAAACCTTGATCTGTTCTAAGATTCAATTGGTCTATTCATGGTTAGTTGTAACTATTGTAAGCAACTCTTATTAGACTTAGTTGCTTTTTTTATATCCCTTAACACAATGCACTCCATATTCTTTTTCTGGTCAGAAGGCCAATAGAAAAACCTCAACACTATATATTTGTATGTGTAGTTCTTGGTATTTATATCTCTACAGTTTCTGCTAAATACAGTCCACTCAGTTCATGTTTTAATCTCAATGGATTGTATAGAATTTTAGATCTTGTTCTCTGACTCCACCATTACACCCCAATCCAACCTTCCAGTATAGTTTATATTCAAAGATATCAGTATGAAATTACTTTGTATCATTTTACCATGTTTCAGAAATGTCTTTATCAAGGTCCTCTTCCACAGCTAATTGTTTTAGTTAGCTCAATGGGAGTTAGGCACCTAACCCATTAAGTGCTTTTGAAAATCCCACTTGGTGCCTAAATGCCTTTGAACATCTGTCACCAGTTGCATATACATCTATGAATTGACCACATGACACAATTGTACATTCTGTACCCTTGTCACCCATTGTTGACATGGATGTAGAAATAAAGGGCTGTGCTAATTAAGACGGCTCGTATATGCTATCTACTCATGGGTTATATCCAGATCACAACATTTTACACCAGTGGTGGGCAACCTGTAGCCTGTGGACCCTCTATCTGCCCCTCTCACCCATATGTCTCTCATGCCAGAGACCTGAACCATTAATTGCCTGATCCTTTCACTGTCCCCACTCCTTCCCAGAGCTGGAACAGCTGTGAAGAGCTGATTTGCAGCTTTCTAGTTCTGGGAGGGAGGGACAGAGTGGGCACCGAGTGCGAATCAGACGATCCATGTGCTCCAAAAAGGCTGGGAAGGAGTGGGGTGGCATAGGAAGTGCAGGGATCTGGTGCCCCTGTGAGTGAGAGGCCTGAGAGTGACACATAAGGGGGTTGCAAGTGGAACCCTACTTAGCCATGGGCTGCTGCAGCCCACAGAGGTGAAAGAGGGACACTCATGCAATACACTCCCTATTTTTGGTTGCCCATTGCTGTTCTACCCAGTGTCTTATCTATGCCTACAATGAAATTAATGAAAATATTCACATATTTCTATGTAGCCACCTTCTTTTCACTATGTAAGTGGGACCATCTGCTCTTCCATGGAGTCCTGCTTGGGCTATAGCAGCTTTTTATTTAGCAGCTTTTTATTTAGTCTGAGATGTAGTAGAAGCCCTTACCTGTTTCACTATGGTGAAGACTATCCCGGAATTACACCACATAAGCACATTTCATAACTAGCCTGTCCTTGCCCCCTCCTTGATATTTGTCCATATGAGCTGCACTACACAATTTTGAGCTATCTATTGAGCTACAGCTGGCTTGTATCCTGAACTTCCATTGCTAGAGTTGAGACAATGATTGGAAGTGTCCTTGAACTTTCCACCTACTTTGACTGTCAGCTTCAGTTGTTGATGTTCTGTTAATGGGATTGTAAGTCATATACATTAATGGCTCTTTAATCACAGATTCATTTTCAGTTTTATGTGCCTGCAGGGGTTTGGTTCCCTTTATTTTCTGTTATGGACATTGTAGTTATTGATTGTGCTCAGCAGCTACAGCACTTTTTCTTCCCTTCACTTTCCTTAGGCATATCTGCCTTTTCATGACGGGTACTGGAAAGTGAAAGGGTATGTTAGAAAACACTACTTACAACCCAAATAACCTAAATATTGACTGTTGATTGACTGATCAACTATTTGTGTTGTATGGGGCTTATTGATGTTTAATTTCTTAATTGCTTTAAAACATTTTAACTGTAAAACAAACACTGCTTATACAGCTTGAAGAATAATATTCAGAACATAAATATGGTGCCATGTTAAAATAAAGTGTTCATTATCAAAGTTAATTCACAGATTAAAAAAAAAATCATCATCCAATGAAATGATAGCCAATTTATGATTGGAGGATTTTTCCCTCAGGTTTTATATACTTTTTTTTTTTTTGCGAAGTCTTTGAGCTCTCAGGGCTCAATATTAGAGTTTTTTAAAAAAGTATAGGGCTGCAATATTTTGCTTTTCAAAAGATTTTTTTTTTAAATTCTAAAAGGCTGCCTAGAAACTCCAGTAGAAGCATCAAAACCTAGCTTATAGTCATAGCCAAATGTGTGTTCTTCAAGGGAAGCCCCTTGTTGAGTAAGACTAGTGAAGTTTTTATATGTGGATAAATCAGAACACTACCCAGACTGAACTCAGAAAAAGTGACAAAATTAATTGATTTAGAGTGAGGATTTGAAAATAACAGAAGGAAAGTCTTTCACTTTGTTTTAGAATTTCAAGTTTCACAGCAATATTAGCTATGATGTTTTTTGTCATGGCACAACATGTTTGAACTGTCCTAAAATACTGAAAGCAGGGTTTTACTTTAGGTCAAGAATCATATCATTTAAAAATGTTGTTTCCATTCAAAGCTTTCTTTTCTAGCCTGACTCAGGACTCTTCTTAAGCATTTACTTCTCTTTACTCTTCCTTTGTCGTCTTCCCCTATTCTCAGTCATGGCATTTTACATCACATAATTCCCTAGAAACTATGTTTAGTGGTTTTTAAGTTTTTTGCTTTTCTTTACCTGTTGATAGATTTCTACAATATATTACATTTAAAAATCTATGTAGTTTTTATATAGGACTAGAGAGAAAGATCAGAAACAAAGCAAAACAAGCATAGCTGTGGCATGCAAACTAGCAAAAAAAGATGAAAAATGGCAAGGGTTTTTTTGGGGGGGAGGGGGAGAGAAGTGAAGAGAAAAGAAAATAGGAAGGAATATTTCATGTTTGGGGAGTCTGTTTTCAACAAATCAGAACATTTTGAATTTTTCCATAAAAGGGAAAGAAAATGAAAATATTTCACAAAGCATTTTTTTAACCAATTCTAGTGGTAGGCTTTTATTATAGCTTTTTGTACAGGAAACAATTACAAGTTTAGATGCCATTTGTAGTAAAAATGTGCAGTAACACAGATCTGTAAAAATCTACTACCAAAGTATGTTGCATATATTTGTACTATGCACAGCATTCTTATGAACAAATGTAGTAGCTTGCAATGAGTGTAACAGATATTAATGCAATATCAATAAAATACCATTGGAAAGGACACCTATACAGAATAATGCAACAAGATGGATATCAGTATTCCCCTTAGACACAAATATTTACATAAGAACAGACCCTCAAATCATCCCCCAATCAATGACACAGACAGTCTCTGGAATAGAAATAGCAGTTAACAATCAAAGTTGAGATGCTTTATCTATTCAAGAACCACATAATCATGGGTATATCTTATTAAATATCTATTCTTATTGGCATATTGGACTACTAAGATAGGGGCGGTGCTGCAAAGTATGATGTTTTCCAGATGTGCTGACTCTATTATACTGATGCTTGAGACTGATTTGTATGCATATGCTGTTATCCATCTTCATTCATACTGGCACTTTACTTTGCCCTGTTTGCAAACATACTACACTTCACATACCTAAGCAGTCATTTCTTTATGGTGTATGTATGACATGAGTTACACTCATTCTTCATCCACTATGTTCTGGTATTCCTCAGCCCACAATGGGTTTCTGTTGCTGGTTATTGTTCTGGTCACATCTAATAACATTTTTAAATAGGAAAACACCAAATAATTGCTGTTATTTGATTCTGCTCTTTCATTTGGTCATCCCAGTTTTCCTCACTGACACTGTTCTTGCACCTACTGCGGCTATGGTAAACTATGCTTGGACAAGGACTTCTCATGTTAAGACTCATTTGTCTGATTCCATTTTGGTTTACTACATTAGCTAAGTGATGTGGTCACGAGCAATGTTGACACATGGAACATGCTGGTTCACTTTATCAATAAGGTCTAGAAATTATTGTAGTTTGATATCAACATAATTGGGAAAAGATTCTGCAGATAAAATATGGCTCCTGTGGTTTGATTTGCACAACCCTGCAGATACCCAAAATGCTTTTAAACCGAGGGAGAAATCCTAGCTCTATTAAAGTTAAAGGCAAATCTCTTAACTTCTATGAGCCCAGGATTTCAACCTTAGTTCCTATGTGAATTGCTACTATTTGCCCTGAACTAACATTCAGAGCAAATTGATATCATCATCATGTTCTTCTCCAAAGATTATTTTATATACAACTTTTGGCCATTAAACCGAACAGAGACTTTCCCGATTTGATTTGAATATTGAATTATCTTATTTTACACCCACACACAGCACTGAATTTGGTTCATTTGCATATGATGTTCAGTTGAAATTCTTCATTTAAATTCCTACTGAAGAGACACTTCTGCTACGCCTGAAAAGCACTACGTGAAAGTCATTTACTTATCTATCTCATTTATGTTTCTAAGCAAATTGCTCATCAGTGTGGATAGAGGGGGTTGAAAGTCAGCAAGGAAAGATTGTCTGGAGACTGGCATGGGGGAGGGGGGCAGAGACGAGGAATAAATTGCTATGGAAAAGAAATTTAGTGGTTTTTAATCCCACAAATGTGTAATAAATAAGACATGTGCCTGTCATTACTTAAATAACCAGTCCTCATTTGTCTGTCTTTTTAGATAGTCACTGTCTAGAAGAATGTACAGTTGCCTGGCTTTGTGATTGAAAAGTGCTAGCATGTGCTGGTTGCTATTGTTATATGTAAAAATATATATAAATGTTTACATTTTGCATGATTTATCATGACGACCCGCAATATTTTCTTTAGATGCTTACAAAGCATTTTACAAATGTTGAGCTCCACCTACTCTCCACCACTTATTTAGATGACTGAAGTAATCTCACACATATATTCAGTTAATTATAAATACTTATGTAGCATTGAAAATGTACATGGTACTTTACAAAACATAGAAAAAGGGCATGGTCCTCGCATCAAGAACTTACAGTGGTATTCCTAAAAGACTCAACACAGAACAGTAGTTCAGGTAAGGGAGCTATTTCAGGGATAATTAGACAAACATTCATGGAAGAGATGGCTTTTCTGAAGGAACGATTTATACGAGGCAGTAGGATAAGAGATTTCTATTTCTGCAACAATGTTTTCAAACATAACATTTAATTCTGTGTGCATTGGCTGGACAAACTCACTTCGAAAACCATTTGGACTTTGGCTCTCAGTTACTGACCACTTATACAATAGTGACTTGTTACTTATTTACCTTTGCAATTATGTACTGGAATTTGTAATGATTAATCTCATGCCCAGTCTATTGTCTAAGTATATGAGGTAGCACAGCATGATTTAAATCTATACAACTGTTAAATACAAGTTAATGCAAACATTGCATTAACATGTTTTCACAATAATAAATATAAAATTTGATGCAAGAATCAGAATTCCTGGTGGGTTGTCAGTGAATATTAATCCATTTTCCATGTTCAATATTATTATGAGCTGTCAAAAAGAGATGGTATTCAGTAGGAGCATTCTTAGTTTATTAAGGTTGAAATGCTATGGATTAACATAATTTAACCATTTTCAGATCACAGGCTGCACCAAAGGATTGTAGTTTTATTGACCAAGTCCAATCCACATAACTGCTGTCTGTGTCTGAGACTATCAGAGTTCATATTACTCAAGGGGCAATTCTTTTTGGAATTAAGAGTCTATAATTTTACCATAGCCATTTTCAAGAACCATTCTACTTAAATATTTCTGTGCATCTGTCTTGGTATTTTTATTTTATGTAGCACTCTCATCAGCTAGCATAGCAAAGAGGTTGTGCAATAAAAGAAGTTTAACCATCTTATACGATAGCTATACTTGTGCTCCATGTGGAGTGCTGGCTTCCTTTCTTTTCCCGAACTCCAAATTGAGGGACACAATGGGTGTGTTGTGTTCTGTGCTCATGGTATGTGTGATATCTTTGAAAAGGGGTGTGAGTGGACGCTATTACCTAGACTCTTAAAAGAACAAGTACCAGAAACTAACCTAACACACAGCACTAGGGCATGCAGTTCATAAAAACGAGTGCAAAGCCTGCTTTTTATTATGACCTACATACTGCACAGCAGCAGTTGGACAGTTTAAATCTAGTTTTATTATTAAGGTTGAACAATGCATGTACAGCAATACGGATGGAGTTGATGATTTTAAGGTTTTTCAAATAAAATATTCACAAGTTCTATAAGGTTTCATATCCCACATAATTCCTACAATACAGGTCACATAAAATCCCCATTGTGTGTGGGTAAAATGTATGTATGTGACTTTGTGGACTATTCAAAATGAAATTATTTCAAAATAGCAAATATTTGGAGGGATACAATTTTTGACACAATCTGTAAAACGTTCAATCAGTATAATTACAGATTCTAAACAAGTTACTGCGTAGGTCACATTTTAATGGTAAATATTTTATAGATCATTTTCACTTGCATGAAGTTTTGCTTGATGTATTTACAAAACTGAAAACAAAATAAATGCTTACCTCTTTCACATAAGTTGAGATGTACCTTCTCCGAATAAGTCCACAGGCAGATGCTCCTAAACCAACAATTTGTTAATGGGAAACATGTAAACCTGGTTTGTACAGCCTACAATATACAGCCCATCTGAACTGCACACCTGCTTCTTCAGCAGCGCCTGCTCATATAAAACAGCAGCACTCAAGAACAATGTTGAGAGAGGGCAACACCCTTCTTTTGGGTCAGCAGCTTTCACTCCGAGCAGCTAGCAAGCTGTTGAGATAACATTACAGAGAAACCTTGCCTTTACAAGTCAAAAATCCTACTCTACTGCTTGTTAGCAGATATGCAGCATTATCACTCTGCATTCCACCCTCTCAGATCAGCTAGTGGCAGCAGCAACAGCCACCCACTGGTCAAAATGGCATCTTGAGGACATTCTCAGCTATAACAACTGTTCATTAATATGCCTGTCCTTCTGTTTTCTGCAAATGGATTTTTGTTTATTCCGTGGTAAAGCACAGCATAACGTGTCACACTCTTTTCCATAAGCAAAATGGCTGGTCCTTTCAGCAATGCTGCAGACAGCTCATTGGGTTCCACTGGCTTTTTGTAGCCATAGCAACAACCAACAGACAGACTTATCCAGCAAGCATGGCTGATCATGTGCAGATCTCCAGCACAGAATGTTAATTTATGGGGTTTTTTTCTTCTTCTGTGCTGCAGTTATTTTAAATTTTTCAACATTTTATGCAAACATTTAGATTTTTTTTCCATTTCCTTTTTGGGCTGTACAGAATTTGTGTTAAGTGGGTGAAGGGCTATATACACCATACAGCATGTTTGTAAAAAGTGAAACCTCATTACAAATAATCTATGCTAATAAAAGGCAAATTGTCTCAGTCCCATATCTTTGATGTTCAGTGTAACTATGGAGGGCGTTTGAAGTTATGAAAAGCAATATGCAGTTATGACAAGTAAGCCTTTAAAGAAAGGTCACCTTATTAAAAATAAATTTGGAATTACTGATATGCACTAACATTACAATTCATGACTGCCACTAAGAAGTCAATGTTAAGCATAATTTGCCACAAAAAATTGCCACAAAAAATAACCATTACAATCTTTACAAATTGTACTTGGCATGTTTAACTAATATTAATGTGGATTTTTTTCTAAAGAGAAAATAATTTCAGGTAGTAACAGCTGTACCTGAGGTATTACACTAGTATCCTTTACTTAGTATAGGAGATGAAACTAAACACTTCATTATATCTCAATTTCTCCATAGGACTAATGATACCTGAAATTGTAAAATTTTAATTTCACATTTTACCTGTAGATTGAAGGAGATCCAATCATATCAGATACAATTCAGTAACACTGGCAAACACTGGCTTTCTAGTAGTGACCACATCATACCTAATACCTTTTATCCCCAGCTACTTATGTAGATGTTTCAGATTTTTTAAAATAATATATTATACACATGCTATTTACATGTATTTTGCATCTAATCTAATTAGAACCTGCATAAGAATTTCTGGCATATGACATGTACAAGGGTGAGATTCACCCTAGTCTGCATGTGCCACCTGCAGCTGAGCTGACAGATTAACCCTGGGAGAGGACATCTGGAGGTATTGTTGAATTCCCATTTTGTTCAGAGGAAGGCAGCTTTAAATCCCATTCTAGTTTCCTTAGGGCACATTAAGGCTGCTCAGGATGTGCAATGTATTAGCCCCATGCCCTTTTGGGTTGCAGCAGATAGCTTCAGACTTTCTGGTGAAGTCTAGGAGAGGTTGTACTGCTGCACCTCTATTCTAACTGAGTTTCTACTATTGGGACCCAGCTGGGAATTTGCCAGTGGATTATGTAACCCACACACCTCCTGCATGTGGTATACTGTCCAATCTAGTGGCACTGAGACATCTTAGAAAGAGGTAATGAGTCTGCTCTGCAGTCTTAGCTAACAGGCACAATGCTTTTAGCTCATGCAGTAAAGGCTCACGTATTTATCTTCAGAGATCCCACATTTGATCCCTCTCACCAAAAACAGGGTCTGTCTATGTTACAAATGCAAGCAGAGAAGCAGGCCCAATGTGTTTGATTTCAGACATTTCTTCCACCAAAGCCTGATTCCCTCCTTTGCAGGGTAACAATATTCACACTGACTTCAAATCTTTGACATCAATGGGAATTATACATTGCAAGTGAAGAATGGACCACGGGGGGCTACTGATCATCTTCAGCGCTCTCTGCAGCTTGTCCTTTGCTTTTATGACTCCTACAAAGAAATGCTCCGTGTTTAGAAGGAATGTCAATGTGTCAGATTTCAAACACATTCTGGCACATTTGAGTAAGATGTTGTATCATTGACCATATTCTGAACATCAATCCTAGTTTATTGATTTTTCACCTTCTCCATTAACTTTCTAGAATGGAGAAAGAATCCTTTGCTCATATTTATTAATACATTCCCTAGGAAACATCATCTGACGCTAAGGTCCCAACTGCCTTCAAGTGAACAGTGCAGTGACTCAAGCACAGATTCTTAGTGTCATGACTACTTTCCAAGGTTGGTTCATTTTTATCAGAAAGGGAGACAATTTGCTGATTTTGCAACTGATTCTAAAGCTGCTGGCTGGAAAACATTAAACCTCTTTAAGAATGTGTTACAGATGTGTACTGAACATTACAGCAAAATTACTCTGCATCACTAAAATATCATTTCAGTAACTTTTTCTTTTCCAGTCTCAGAGAGGTAGTCGTGTTAGTCTTTAACTTTAAAAATAATGAGTAGTCCAGTGACACCTTAGAGACAAAAAAAAAAAAAAAAAAAAAAAAAAAAAAAAAAAAAAAAGAAAAGATATATAGAGTATCAGGAGCAAACCCTACTTCCTCAGATGAGATGTGGATACTGGGTCCAGTTTTCCATTTACAGTTGTTTAACACTGCTGTAGTTCCATTTACATCATTGGAGTTGTTCTTGATTTACAGCACAGTAAGTAAAATCAGAATAAGATTGTTTTTCTGCCCATATATGGGTCAATGCATGAACATTAGATCATTTATAATTGCTACCACATTTATTAGTATTTACATAGACTTTACTGTAAATTGAAAGATACATCTTTTAATCCTTTTGATATGATTGCCCATGTCCCTGACTACCTTAAACCCGGAAGAGAAGCGTAATGTTTTGGTCCATTTTTTTTCTTTAGGTTAAAGAATGCACATATGGGATGCAGTCTGCAGTGTTCAATGTTAAGCATCCAACTGTATATTCTTCCAGGAGGCATAGCTCCAGTGCTAGTCAGTAGAAGTTTTTCCTAAACAAGGAGTATCGTACTAGAAGTTTTTCCCAAACTAGGGAGTAAATAGTTAGGTGGAAGGCAAGGTGAGAGACAATATAAGACCCTGAATATGGTTCAAATTCAAGAAAGCACCGCATGTGAGATCCTTACCACCACTCAAGTCCCTTTTGTGCGCCCATAACTTTGACAGGCTTAGGGTCTGTCTAAATTAGGGATATTAACAGGTAGTTGACTAACCAATAAGTCTAAACTTGTTTAATCATCAGTTAATCTTGTCAACTACTTGCATTACCTCCACCCCCCTTGCTTCCTCTGTATCAGGGAAGCAGGAGACGGTGCTGCCTGCCTCCCTAGCACTGCTGAAGGGCATGGGAGGCTGATTTGTGGTAACAGCCTCTGTCCACCGAGAGTCCGAACTCCCCACAGACAGAGGCTGCTCTGCATTCCATGGAGCAGCCTCTGTCCATGGGGAGCTCAGACCCATCCCCCCCATGGCTGTATCAGAAGCAGCAGCACAAGGTGGCAGGAAGCCAGTCCGCAAGGGGAGCTGTTTTTTTGTGCAGTTACATGACTATTCAATTACACGATAGCTAACATCCCTAGTCTAAATTATGTTTCAGCCCTCACCAGTGTCTGAAACAGTCCAGATACAGAAGCCTGTAAAAATGGCTTACACATAGTATTGCCAATTACTTGTGCATAGTGGACATTTGTTCAGGTCAAAAGCCACCACAATTTGGAAACAAGTTAGCAGACATTGAATGGTGCTTGTTCCTTCATGGTTTACCTAGGAGAGTGCTCTGACATGTTACTTTCAAGACAGAAATGGCAGGCATTACTCACAACTTTATCTGTAGAGATACCTTTATCAGTGTATCACAGACAGCATTGTAATTCACATCCTCCAGTTGCTATTTTTCCTCCACATATGGTAGCTTCCAATTGTCTCAGACCAGAATGATTTAAGCACTTACAAAACTATTCACTTTCCTTCACCAACATCATAGATTACATTCCTGGTGGATTTCATAAATTAGTTCAACAAGGATCACTCAAATGTATTAATTGTTTTTCCACACAGCAAAAGTATAAAATTTAGCTTCCACATTTAACACCAGACTAATTGTTAACTGTAATCTTAAACTGAATTTTCATCCATAAAACATAAATGTGAACTGTATCAAATTTCAAATGCAGTTAGCACCAAACGACACCAAAGGTCACTAGAGCAAATCCCTCCTTAGAATCACAGGAAAATAAAGTTATCCTTCTTGATATAGAATTGATGTAATTATTCTTGGTGATGTAACTGAATACACAAACAGAAAAACAAACAAAACCTAGCATTCAATTATGCCTGGATATCATTAGCAAAATCAGAGATCTTTATGACCTTGTTTCCATTGCCCTAATCATGTGCATGGTAGGCTTAAATGAAAAACACATCCATGCAAGAATAGTTGGGCTGCTGTGATAGACAATATTGTTTCTCAATTTACAATGAAAATGGGAGTACTTTGCCTAATTTGCACATATACAGAAATATTGAAATGTACTTTATAAATATGAGTTACGCAATTCTCCCAACACTTTTTATGGTAGGTAAATATTACATCATTTATAGATAGGCAAATTGAAACACGGATTATGATTCTTCCAAGGTCACACGGAGTCAGTGACAGAGTCAGGAATAGAATCCTATAGTTTGACACACATTCTTGCCACTACAAAAGAAGTCTCATAATTCAAAACACTATCATAACTAAATGTATATTATATAATATCTGTGCAAAAGGGATTGGAAATTAGAACACTGCAGAGCTAGAGTTAATTTTATTCTGTGCCAGACTTATTCACAGCTCCTGCACCTGTTTGATTATTTGCTCTACATATTTTCAAGTTTCTAGCAGCAACATTCCTGAGTGAGAGATTGCTTTTATAGTTACTTTTACTGAATAATTTGTGAAGGTGTTTTGATATGTGTTACTATATATATATTGTACAGAGAATATATAATAAAGAGACAGTTTAAGAGTTTTTCAAACTGCACATGTGTGTTTAAATAAAATACCCACAAAATCACTTCAAAAATGTTTGGTAGAGGGCATTTGAGTAAAAAAGAATTCAAGGAAAGTGGTCCTCTTTTGAAAAGAAATATAATCATGTGGATCACAGCCAACTTGCCTCTAAGGCAGGCAGTTTATACACAGTATGGGGTAAAAACCCCTTGCAAAAAGGAGCAGAACACATTGATCCTATTTTATCCTTAAAAGTTTATAGAATTTTCCAAGAAGACCTCCAAATTACCCTTGTAATAAAGCAGTAAGGCACCATAAACTAACTGTTCTAAACACTAGTAATAAATTTGCTAAGTACTTCAAAATTCTTTATTTCATTTTTAGACATATCCACTGTAAGGATATATGTATATAAAATAATCTATCCCCTTACAGTACTAGTCAGGTTCTAGCAATATATTTACTTAAGTAAAATTATGGTCAGCATCAAAACACTGTCAAATTCAGCGCCGCTACATTTTATTTCTAAAAATGGATAAAATAATAGAGCCCCATAAAAATTAAGTTAAAACTGTAATTAGAGCACTTTTGTCTAGACTTCCATTAGGCCTTTGATTCTGTGCATCAAGTTAGTTTGTGGAATCTGATAAGGCGATTTTGCATCCCTGGGAAGAAAATGGAATTTGACAGAAGAGTTCTATAGTGTACTGGAAAGCTGTGGTTGATTCAATGGTAGATACACAGCTTGGTTTCCCGTCTCCACAGGAGTTTGGCAAGATTGCATTCTGTCATTGTTCAGTATCAGCACTGACTGACTGATGTATGAGGCTGAAATAGCAATTGTTGGGGGGTGTTGAGCTGAACGATTTGTTTTGGGATCTCAACTACACTGGGTTTTTTGGCTTGGTTTGGTGAATTACTGCAGTGATCACTCATCTGGTTGGGTGAGAATCAGTGCATATTGGTTTGGTTATTAATCCAGATAAATAATAAGTCCCTGGTCATTACCATCAAGTAGCCTTGTGCTCCAAATTACAACCAATTCTGAATTAAACCGTGCAGATGGGACACTGAACAAGTGGCAGTTGTCAGGTGTCTAGCAGCATCATAGGCTGCACTGGAGGATACTCAAAAGCTGTGGATGCTTGTATAGCACCAGGAGTGTCTCAGTTTAGCCAGTGGCCTCTGAGACTCATGACATCAAATATGGTACCAAGCTGTAGATTTTTAGAGCTCTGCTTATACCAGCTCTCTGGTAGGGAAGTTGAACATGGACATTTAGGAAAGTTGAGGAACATGGGATAGATGTTTTCAATTCTTGCCTTAATTAGCTGTTCCATATCAAATGGCAAGACAAGATCAGAAATGAGGATATTCAAAGCTCAACCAACCAACCCAACACTGGTTTGGTTTCAGCAGCTTTCCATATTAGAATGGAAGAACAATGGATTCTAAGGTGTGTGTTTTACACAGCCAGCAATCTGTGGGACTTAAGATGGTCTGTTTTTTGGTGTTCATCTTAAGGACTTATAGTGGCACTTTATCTGCAAAGAAGTCATATTCTTTGGGATTTGTCACTATGAAGAAGCTAAAGCAGGGGGAAATATAGAGAGAGGGGCTCAATTTTTTTTTTTTTTTTTACACACATTACTTTGCTAGTTATGAATCTTATTTATGAAGCAGTGATTTAGCATAACTGACTACTTTGTCATCATGGCTGTCAGTATCAACAAAATGTTTTAGGTTTTCTAATGTCTCAAGTACATATCAGTATGAACTGTGGAATAGATCAGCAATCTATTTTAAGATCTCTGGGACTGAATTTTGAAGAGGACAAGAATGAATATGAAGTCATATTGCCATACAAGAGAAGACTTAAGGAACTTGGCTTGCTTAGTCTAACAGAACGAAAGATGAGTGGAGCTATGATAGCTTCTTATAAAAATATCACAGGGATAAACACCAGGAAGGGACAGAATTTATTTAAGTCAAGCGGCTATGTGGATGTAAGAACAAATCGATATGAACTGGCCATAAATACATTTAGACTTTAAATTAGACAGGGCAGCCGATGGGGGTGAGCAAAGAGGGCAACTGCCCTGCAGCCTGGTGATTTAAAAGGGCCTGGGGCTCACAGCTGTGACAGCAGCCAGAGCTCTGGCTTTTAAATTACTGCCAGAACCCTTAGCTGCACATTTCAGGAAGTGCAGAAAGGATGGGGGGGGACCTCTCTCAGGGGCATGACATTTCTGTCCTCAGCCCTAAAATTTGATGATGGTTTCTAATCAGCAGAGGAGTGAAGTTCTTGAACAGGGTTCCCAGGGAGCCACGCGAAACAAAACCCCTAACTTGTTTTAGTACTGAGCTTGATATGTTTATGGAGAGGATGTTATGAAGAGATTTCTAGTAGCAGTCAAGGATGCCCCGTACACCATGAAGGCAATAGTTCCTATGGCTGGCGATGAGACATTAGATGGGGAGAGCTGTGAGTTACTACAGAAAATGGTTTCCTAGATGCCTGGCTGGTGACTCTCACCCACATGCTCATGATTTAATGGATTTCCATACTTTGGCTCAGGAAGGAATTTTTCAACACATCAGATTGGCACACACCCTGTTCTATTTTTTTCCCCAAACTTTCCTCTATATCATGGGGTACAGGCCACTTGCTGGTTTGAACTAGAATAAATGATGGATACCTTGTGCCCCTGGAATGAGTGGGTGAGGTTCTATGGCCTGGAAAGTTCAGGATACAAGATCATGATGATCATTTCTGGCCTTAAAGTCTAGAGAATATAGTATATAAACATTAATATACTAGTTTTTCTCCCCTCCATGCCCCAAATTAATACTTTAAGTAAAGGATAAACTTAAAAAACAACAAATGGTCTGGTAGCACTTTATAGACTAACAAAACATGTAGATGGTATCATGACTGGTCATCTGAAGAAGTGGGCTCATGATACCATCTACATGTTTTGTTAGTCTATAAAGTGCTACCAGACCATTTGTTGTTTTTTAAGTTTATCCTGTACACACTAACTTGGCTACCCCTTGAAGCTTTAAGTAAAGATTCAGTTTAATCAAAATACAACAGACTTTCAGGACAAAGCTTCTTCAAGGTGATTGAATGGTTCCAATAAAATAAAAGCCATGTTTTTGTCTCCTGCATTTCCAAATGTCACTAAAATCAGAACCTAAACCAAATCAGTTACAACTAGAAACAGAATTGCCAACATCCTGTAGTGAAGGATGTTTCACTGTGTTGCCAGAATGACTATGTACTGGATGTCTCTGGGGACAATCTGCCTTTGTAAGATATTTGGTCCTGATCAGCAGAACAGAGCATATAGGCTAATTTTCTTAAGAACCCTCAAGGTTGGTAATTAACGGAAGTAAAAAGAATCTTTGAACATCTTGAAGTTTCTCCATCACTCGTACCACATGGGTAAAACCCTACCCCCCCTAAAATCAATGCCAAAACTCCCACTGATTTCAGTCAGGGGCAGGATCTCACTCCTTGTATTTTGTGAAATGAATAATGGAGGCATTTATATAATTTTAGAATTTTTTTTGCTATTTACACACTTAACAGAAGTTACACTATATTAGCTCACTTTGATTAAGTTCTAACCCACTGTGACAATCCCCTGCTGGACCCAGATTTGTAAGGCACCATCATCATTTCCCTTTGTCTGTTGCCTGATATGGATTAGCTCCTGGAAATCACCAGTCTTTGGAAGCACAAGCACAACCTTACAGGCCTTGCTCTCTCTGTACAAGTAGTGATAGATATACACCAGCCCCACATCCTCTGAGCATCACTGCAGTGTCCAGCCCCTTAGCCACTGAACATGCACAGAATTTCTAGGTCTGCTGGTCTCAAAGGAATAGTACACACCAGCTTGTAAGATTCAACTCAAGACCAGCACTTTGCTTAACACCACAGCACTTAGATATATTTAGAATTAAAACAAGAATATGTGTATTACCAATAGAACAGAGATTCAAGTGATGCTAAGCAGTGTTCCCTATAAGCTGTGCACGTGTGGCCACCCAGTGATTAGCAGAGTGCTCACAGGTAGGGTTTTTGTTTCTACTAGTAGCGCACAATCTTTGATACACACACAAAAAAAAAATGTATTCCACAAATGGCTGGAAAAAAATTAGAGGAAATATTGGAGCTAAATAAGGATATTGGAAAAAAATCTTACATATAAAACACCACCACCACTTTCTGGAGGCTTAAACAGGTTATCCTCTTGTTTAAAGCTTATCTCATCCAATGTTCTATCCAGCATTTTCAAACAAGTCTGGTTGAAATCCTTTTTTCATAAATTTGCTGTCAATTTACTTGCTAGGTGAAAAATGACAGTGTTCTCTTTCTCTCTCAGATATACTAAAACAAACCTTTGATGTGCACCTCAAGATAGGAAAAAGAAAACAGCAGAGAGAGGTACAGAACCTGTTGCTTTTTGTTCTATGAAATGTTTACAGTCCTTTATTAACATTTTGTTCAGACTGGTGAGAGGAGTCCCATTGTGAAATATACGATACATGTAAATTAAGTAAATAGAAAGATGAACCTTTCTTGTCTGACAGAAAACTTGTTTTTTTGTCTTTCCTGGTCCCCAGTCCCTAAACACAGACTTTAGGAATATAGTTTCCAGTGTAGACAACTCCTTAATTTTACACATGAATTTTGGTATTGATGACCAGTGACACACCAGGTTTTACTTGAGACCTCACATTACACTGTTACGCAGTTTGCGCTATGCAAGTTGTGTATCTTATTTCGAGGTAATTTTGAAATAAGATTCTATTCTGAAACTTCCTTTTACCCTCGTGCAATGAGGTTTCAGAGACGTTGGAATAGCAAGCCCATTATATTTCAACATAACGGGCTTGCTCTTAAGACATGGAATAGCTAATCTGGGATATTGGAGGTATCCCAAAATAGCTCCACAGTGTAGATGTAGCCTAAGCCCTGAGCCCCACACAGTACTGGCAAAGGGCAATCTCTGTGCTCCTGAGTGGCAATCTCTAAGCTCTGTAGTGGAGGGGGAAAGTGATTTCCAGCATATTTGTGCCCCGACCCTGCAGCATTCACACAGCTCCCAGGGCAGAGGCTTAGCACCTCTTCACCTGCCTTTCCACCCTGGATCCTTCCCCCAGGGAGCATGGGGCTGCCCTGTGCCCTAGGCAACCTCCTCAGTTGAGCTACCTTTCAGGCCTAATTCGCTGAAGCCCCTGCAGTCATGTTTCCTGGGTCCTGGTACACAGTGCATCCATATGGTTTAACCCCATCCTGCCCATGCTGCTCTGTCAGATGAGATATGTCAGTGGCTAGCAGCAGCCTGGAGGCATAGCTGCCTTTCAACACTGTGCAGGCAGGCAGGGAAAAGTTACTTCCAGCCATAGGTGAACAAAAGGGAAAAGAGAGAGATGAGCTTTGCAGAGACTTGGGCTGGATGCTCCTTCATCCCCGGTCACCTTCTCCATGCCACTCTTAGCAGCAGCTCCCATTCCTTCCCTTCTACATAGTGCCAAAAGGATGGTACCGCCCCCATTCAGGTGTGAATCCTGGCAGAAATCAGGGGAGGGGAAACATGTAACCCTGCATGCCCTCTCCCATGTGATGCCTTGGGAAGATATCAGGAAAGGCAGATATTAGGCTTGTAAAGTGCAGAGCACCAGGAAGGGAGGGTTGTTAGTCACCATTCCATGTGTTACAGAGGTGTATAGGAAAGGGTGTGTGTGTGTGTGTATGTTTGTGGATGGTGTCACCTCTCCCCACGTGAACCCTAACGCCTTAAAGATAAGTAATTAAAAACAATCCAGCTATGAAGTATTTATTTTTAGCAGGGGCTCAGTCAGCTTGATGTTAATTTGAACATTTGAACTACATACTTCTGTTTGATTGCCATTGAACTTGATTGAATATGAGCAGTTTTATCAAGTGTCCAATATTCAGCATAGAGAAACATGGTCTGCTGATTTAAGACCCATTTTTGCAACAGTGTGTCCTAGTTACTTTAGTCCCTTTTATGTTGTAAGGGCCATGTTACCACTTTGGTATTCATTTTATTTTAATCTCTAGGTCTGATGGGATATTTAGTAGCTTTCTTGACATTGTTGCAGGAAACAATTAAAGTGACACAGTATTAGATAAAATCAATTAGCTGAACTGAAGTCAGAAAAAAGTATGCCTCCAGTATAGTTTAAATGAAGGCAAAGCAAAGAAACGGTATTTTTAAAAACAAAATCAACAGAATTCATTACATTTCATAGGTCTTCCCCAATCTATCTCCCCAACCCAAAATCATCACTATTTTTCCAGGATAATACAGCTAGGATTTCTTGCTTGCAGTGAATTTTGGTTAATAATACCGTGGTTACAAAGGAAATCAATTTGTTCAACACAAGAATCACTCTCTCTGCAACATAAAAAAAAAAAAAAAAAATCATAAAATATTTTTTAAAATCCTGGCACACACTTATAAATGTAGACAATATTTTAAAGTGAGGTCAGAGTGAGAAAGAAAATATCCCAATAATAACCGTGCTATCTTCACATTTAGGATAATGACAGACAGTTGGCTTGGTGAAATGGAACCAGTGTAATAGGGTCTATTGGGAAACTGAAGTTCAAAAGAGATTAGGTTCTGATACCAAAGCCAATGACCAAATTTGCATCTCAGGGCAACATGAAAAATGTGAGTGGGTCCTACTAGATGACCCAAATATATTACTCATGTGGTAAACACTAAATTAATCATACAGCTCTTAGCACAGTGCAGACTGATAGTGTCCACGAATATGGGGGGAAACGGGGGGGAGTAAATTAGGGCTTGTCTACACTTGCAAATTAATTCATATCAAGGTCGAGCATGAGTTTAAAGCACAGCCACCATTCCTACATGTCTGACACTTTGTAATATGAGTGCTTTGATTCTGTTTACTCAACTTTGCATTAAGATAGAAAAACATGGTACTCATTCCAGATTAAGAGAGTGTCCACACATGGAATTATTATGGAATAACTACTCGGGAATACTTTAATATGTAGACAAGCCCTAAAGAAAAGCTATGCTGCCTTTTGACCATGTGCATTATACCTGAATGTATATAGATTCAGAAAGTGAGCACTATCACACCAACACAAAATTCAAGTTTGCACTGGGGATCTCCTTTGAGGCTTGAAGTTGAGGAAGAATCCTGAGACCAGGCCGTTGTAGTGTTGTTGCATCAATTTCAAGGCTGGAATAGCCTCTGGGATTTTTGCATGCACATGAGAGGGTGGGCAAAGAGTTGTGGATCCACACAGTGACAGACCAAACCAACCTCATTCTGTCCCAGAATCACCACTATTCTCCATGGGGTTGGGCTCCACAGTGCAGAGAGGTTGTCCATCCACTCCCCAAATCCTACCCCACTTTATGCAAAAGGGATACATCAGTTCCGCTGGCCAGCCACACAGACTGATGTTTGTTACTCATTTTGATCTCTGAGAAATCATTCTGTTGAACAGAGGAAAAATAAAAAATGGTGAAAATATTTCTTTACTGTCTTCATCATTCTAGATTCCTTGGCATGGTAGAGATACCCTTCATTATCAAATAAGTGGCATACACCGTCTGCCCTATGTCCTCTGCAGACTTCTCCATATCTGTTAGTCATCAATTCTCTTGTCTAAAGCTGCCTCCAGATATTTCTCTTCACGTTCACAAGATATCTGATGTGTTTAAAATTCTAATATGAAGACGTGCAGCAAGATTGATACTAACATGTAGATGGTGCACGAGGAGAGGGGACTCAGGATATGCCATACAGACAGCAAAAGACAAAAGAAGCTATGTCCCAATAGGCCATGGACAAAGTAGCCCACTGGCTATTCAGGATTCTCTCAGAGATGCCTGAAACCCAGCAATACACTTGGCCAGGGCAGGATCAAAAATGCCCTGACTTCAGCTTAGAGAAGGCAACCAGCACCTTGTGTGTATGAAGGCAATTCTCATTCCTATACTCAATAGTGATATGGAAACCCCTGGGGTTAAAACACCATGTTTCTTAAAGCATGAGATCCCATGTCAAACCATATGGTTGTCATCTGCATGAAAACAAAAGTTAACAAAGACAGTTAAGTCCTGGTAGTTTCATCAGAAGCCAGATAATTATGTGGCTAGTTTGTATGGAAAAATATGAAGATTAGCAAGGCAGGCTAACTCTACCATAATTCCCAACTTAAACTTTTAGTGGGACAAAAACAAAGGAGAATATTTTCAAATGCATCTAACTTTGGGACAGGAGATGTCCTACATCAAAAGGTCAGATAATATTAGACTCAGCTATATCACTACCCAATTTTCTCTTAGTAACTTGGAATCAAATACGTGTCTCAAGAAAAACTGAGCCAGTAAAATGTACCCCTCTATCAACTGGACAGAAACAAGGAAGATGAAGACAGAAACAAGGAGCTACTCGGTGTAGCTCAAAAACTTGTCTTCTGCCAACAGAAGTTGGTCCAATAAAACTTATTTCTTCACCTGCCTTATTTCTCAAACATCTGGGGACTAACACTTTAAACAGCAGTTCGACAGGCCAATTTAGGGTAAACAAAGTCCAGTTTAAACATAAGACTATTATTCCATAAATAGCCATATCACATATGTAGTAAGATTTCATCAGGCATAAAATGAGTTGGCGTAAGTCACTATTTGGATGGGAGGTTTCAAGAGCACTCCAAAATGCTGCAGGAAATATTACTCAATCAATACCACTGAATAGAATTATGGGACATTTTTTGAAAAGTAGCAGTCCTCCAGCTGAAATGTAAAGCTGAAGTCTTCTTTATAAGTGTATGTTGACCCAGCAAAGTGGGTCTAAAATTCTGTCTCAGTTTCAGATGGACATGAAATAGTCCACTTAGTTTAGGATACTAAACTGTGGCAATGTGTTGAAATGCATTGTGAAATTTTTATTGTATTTGGGTGATTTCAATTGAGTTGTGGGTGAAGTGATTCCTGCACAGTTTGTAAGCTTTAGAATCTTTCTACATATTAATCATACACACCACCGGGATACATAAATGAGAAATTTTAGGTCCTGGAAAGAGCATAATAGTCTTGATAGACTACAAGTAATAACAGATCCACAAAGAAGGATGCAAGTAATCTATCATCATAATTACATCCAGAACAACAACAACAACAAAAACCCCAAACCATCCATTACATGGGTTGAAGACAATGTACATAGAATACATGACCCAAGCTTGGCCCTAGATATTATTTGTAATAATTATTGCTTGAAAAGAAAGCAGCTTTAATCTACTCAAGTGAATGAAATAATTTTGGTACAATGCACATTTTAACAAAATCCATTTTCAGGAAGAGGTCAAGCAAGCTTTCCCATTTATACCTTGATATATATTTCAGGAGACTCCATGCACTGGCTGCGTCTAGACTGGCATGATTTTCCGCAAATGCTTTTAACGGAAAAG
>JANRFK010001234.1:72091279-72107568 GCA_030068395.1 Apalone spinifera
TGCTGTGTGCGACATGAAGGACAGCAGAGTGACTGGTTTCACGTGAAGACAGGGATCAGACAGGGCTATGTAATTTCACCTGTTATCTTCCTTGTGGTCATCGACTGGGTGATGCGCAGAGCCACTGAGGGAAGATCAAGGGGAGTGGTATGGGGACCGACTGCTCGGCTTGAGGACTGTGACTTCGCAGATGACCTGGCGCTTCTCACGCATGATCGGCAGGACAGCCAAGAAAAGACTGACATCGTTGACTGGACAGCCAGAAGCGTTGGGCTCAGAATTCACCCTGGCAAGTCCAAAGAGATGAAACTGAGGACAATTAACACCTATAAAACCACCGTCATGGGTGAAGAGTTAGAGGAAGTAAATGACTTTGGGTATCTCAGCAGTTACATCTCGGCGGACAGCAACATCAATAAAGAGATCGCCGCTAGAATTGCCCTGGCAGCGCAAGCCTTCCAAAAGCTTAACAACATTTGGAAGTCGTCACTGTTGCAGACAAGGACTAAACTGAAGATCTACAGGTCGAATGTGCGCTCAGTCCTGCTGTATGCTGTAGACACTTGGAGGACTAAGAAGAAGATTGAGAGCAGACTCAGAGGTTTTGAAGGATGGTGCCTTCGTCGCATCCTCAGAGTCCGCTGGGAACAGCATTTAACCAACAAGGAGATAAGCCAGCGCACTGGCATCAACAATGTTGTGGACGAGATCAAGCAGAGACGCTGGAGACAGCTGGGGCATGTCCTTCAGATGAGCAAAACAAGACTCCCTCATGTGGCACTCAGATGGACTCCATCTGGAAAGTGTAAAAGAGGGAGGCCGTTGGGCACCTGGAGGAGGACTGTGGAGGAGGACATGAAAAGGAAGGGCACGACCTGGGAAGAAGTCAGCCAGCTTTCTCAGGACTGTGAAGGCTGGAGAAGATTCGTTGGCGCCTTATGCTCCATCAGGAGTGAAGAGGATTAATAATAAATAATATCCTTTCCTTCATGAGAACTACCAATAATTGCTGTAGGCCTTGCATGAAGATGAATATGCCTATAACTTTTCTATCTACCCTAGAAAGCATAACTATAAGTCTTAGTTTTATACATTTATGCATTATACATGAGGCATAAAACTAAAAAATAAAGTATACCCACTTGTCTATTCAACAATTGGCCTCAATGATTTTCTGAGACACTGCATGGTGTAATCCATAGGTTGGCCATTTGTTTAATAGAACAATTCTCTAATTTCAATTTCTTTTTTCTATTTTAAACTTGTTACTTTTATAGTTTCCGTCTCTGGGATTTCCCACCCCATGTAATATGATGCAAGTACATTTCATTTTACTAGAAATGAACCTTGTTAAGTTTTCAAGTAAGCTCCCAAGTGAATTATGGCAGCAATACTGGAGCTTACAGAAGGCTTCATTCTACACATTGAAATGTTAACATGATTTGGAAAAATGCAAAAGTTCATGAGCTGACAAGTACCCGTTACACATACACATAGCACTGTGCTCCAAACAATATCATAGGACAGCTTTTTACAAATACTGCTTGAGCTATTCTATGCCTTAAAAAAAGGCATATCCAGGAACACTATTAGGCACTTACAGTTTTCATTCCTTTAAATTCTTTAGGCGATTCCTCTTGGGTATCGATCCTTCCAAAAGTGGTAAACAGTTCTGTGACAAACAGACTGGTATCTAAATATTAGCCTTCTAAGATGTCAAAAAGCTCCATATTTCTAGGAACACCTAGAAAGTGTCAGATATATGTGCCCTCTGGATAATGTACACAGTTTTGATTAGTGAACTTTTACAATAGTAAAATGCCCAAGGAGCAATACAGCTATCTTAAATAAACCAGAAGTTATGGTACACATTCTTGTTGGTTTTGTTCCCCATCTAGCCTCAGTACAGTATTGCATAGAGCTGTTCAAGCTTTAGAGAATGCACTGGGAACTTTGATTCATGCTTTTACAAAAAGTTTGCAACAGGATACCCATTCTGTGTTCTTATTTCTTTTCAACTAAGAATCAAAGAGCATTTGTGACCAACCCCCCCCCCCCTTTTTTTTCAAATGGAGAGCTCAGTCATTGTAAACAAACCCATTGAAAACAATATGAACATATTACAACATTCATAACTGGCTATTTTGTACATCTCTAGAATAGCAGCATTCAAGACATTTGTTCTATAGTGCATCTAGTCTTAATTCAGATACTGTGAGGGTCCAATGCATAATTAAACTCCTCTTTCCCTACCTCTATGACTTTTCTCTGGGAGAATCATTTGATGCTCTTCTGTTTATTTTAGAACCTGACAGCAGCACTGTATGTAGCTTCATCATTGGCAGGCGTGCAATTTTATCCTTCAGAATACGAAATTAGCAACCCATTATTGAAATTCCACCGAATGTGTCTGAGCAAACAGGAATTGATCCCATCTGGTCTTCTTTACTGGGGGGATCATGAAACAGGATAGACACAATCATTGACAGTAATGTACTATTTGAACAGCTTAATTTCTATTCAGGCTAAAAAGCCAGAGAGCAGACCTTAGTGCCAAAAAAATCAGTGGATAAGCATATGGTTGTTTAAATTACACAGCAGGAGAACACCTGGGGAGGGGATGACATTCAACATTAAAGGCACAAGTTGTCTATGTCACTTTTTAACATAGGTAAGACTGCTGTTGACAGCTTCAAGAATTACATACATTTTAACCATTCAGTATAAACTAGATAGAAACTTGGCTGTGAATTTTTCTGGTATTCAAAGGTTTCAGTGGGACATGAATAAAAGTAAACAAAAGGTTTTGTTTGCTAGTATGTGTCAATACATTTATTTTCTTTTTCTGGACTTAGGTATCTAACTTTAGACACCCAACTTTATATTTAGATGCCTGACCTGGAGTTTGCTGTGCTTCTGCAGCTTCCATTGATGTGAACAGGGTCAGTTTTATTGAGAGAGACCAAACAGGAAGCTGGGTATGCCAAATTTTCAACAGGCTGTAATAATTTTGTTTATTGTCCTTTGAAGAATTCACATACCTATACATTAAATAAATCCTGAAAATACTCCTGTGAGGAAGGTAATTAAGTAGTATTTCCATTTTATTGATGGGAAAATAGAGTCAGAGGTCAAATCATATGTCCAAGGCCATTCTATAAACCAGTAGCAGACAGCAGTGGAAGCTTAGAGCTGCTGGTTCTGAGATCCACGATTAGAGCCTTGCAAATCTGCAGATATCTGGTTTATATCTATGGGTATCTGCACCCATGGATGTAGATGCAGATATCCAGAGATTATTTTTGCAGATGGAGATACAAAATGTTGTTTACGCACAGGGCTCTATCAATGGTCACTCTACTATCCCATATTGTCTTTGGTAACATGAAATGTAGGGCGAGAATTTCTAGTTTTATGCCATGCTCCAGCTGTATCTCTCATACCTAGTTAAAATGGATTTATAGTTAATATGACTGAAGTATGGAACAAGAAATCTGATTACAGGTTAAATCAAGTTTGGGATAACCAAGCTTTATATCTCCTTTTGAGTTACTTATTAAACCCTCAAACCTAGGCTGAAGAACACAGTTCTGTGGCAGCATTACCATCCAAATACACAAAGAGAAGATTATCACAACCATCCTTTTAAAATAAATACATTTGCCAATTGTTTTCACTCCCCCAGCCAAATATAAAACCAAAGAGCTGTCCACTGGAATGAAGAGAGCATCTGGCTCTGGAAGTGTTTTTATTAACCATCTCCTGCAAGATCCATGTTAGTAAAGTTAGCACATTCTCCAGATGGTAGGTAATCTATTAGAGCATGTGTTAGGGCAGGGGTCTCAAACTCCTGGCCTGAGGCCCATCTACAGCCCAAGCACTCCCCAATCTGACCTGCAAATATTTTGGAAAAAAAAAGTTACTTAATCAGGCCTGCACAGATGTCAGGCCAAGGGATGGAGAGATGGTGTGCAGGGAATCACCTAGCAGCACCCAAACCCACACAGTCCTGGCCGCAGAGTGCGCAGATGGGGAAGCTGTTTTGGCTGCCTCTGACATGATGTGAACTGTGCTGGCTAGGAAGCCACCTGATCTAACATGCTTCTGCAGCCAGTAGGGCAGGGCTAGTGGGTTTCAATTTCAGTTACTCTAGGCAGAGGTGGGGTTATGTAGGCAAATGTAGTGCCCATGTTTTAAAAAGGGAAGAAGGTCAATCCGGAGAACAACAGACCAGTCAGCCTCACCTCAACCCCTGCAAAAATCATGAGGGGATCCTCAAGTAATCCATTTTGAAGCACTTGGAAGAAAGTAAAGTGATCAGGAATAGTCAATATGGACTCACCATAGGCAAGTCATGCCTGACCAACTTGATTGCCTTCTATGATGCAGTAACTGGCTCTGTGGACACAGGGAAGGTGATGGAAGTGATATACCTTGACTTTAGCAAAGCTTTTGATATGGTCTCCCACAGTATTCATGCCAGCAAGTTAAGGAAGTATGGATTCGATAAATGGACTGTAAGGTGGCTAGATTGTCAGGCCCAATGGGTAGTGATCAACGGCTCAATGTCTGGTTCGCAGTCAGTGTACAGCAGAGTGTCCCAGGGGTTGGTTCTGAGGCCTGTTTTGTTCAACATTTTTATTAATGACCTGGATGAGGGGATGGATTGCACCTCAGCAAGTTCGTAGATGACACTAAGCTAGGCAGGAGAAGTAGATATGTTGGAGGGTAGGGATTGGGTCCAGAGTGACCTAGACAAATTGGAGGATTGGGTCAAAAGAAATCTGATGAGGTTCAACAAGTGCAGAGTCCTACACTTGGGATGGAAGAATCCCAAGCAGAATTACAGACTGGGGACTAACTAGCTAGGCAGCAGTTTAGCATACAAGGAGCTGGGGATTACAGTGGATGAAATGCTGGATAGGAGTCAAGACTGTGCCCTTGTAGCCAAGAAGGCTAATGGCATATTAGGGTATATTAGGAGGAGCATTGCCAGCTGATCTAGAGAAGTGATTATTTCCCTTTATTCAGCACTGGTGAGGCCACATCTGGAATACTGTATCCAGTTCTAGGCCCCCCACTACAGAAAGGATGTGGACACATTGGAGAAAGTCCAGCAAAGGGCAATCAAAATGATTAGGGGGCTGGCGCACATGACCTACGAGGAGAGGCTGAGGGATTTGGGGCTTATTTAGTCTGTAGAAGAGAAGATTGAGGGGGGGATTTGATAGCAGCCTTCAACTACCTGAAAGGTGCGGAGGTTCTAAAGAGAATGAAGAAAGGCTGTTCTCAGCTGTGACAGATGGCAGAACAAGGAGCAATGGACTCAAAGTTGCAGTGGGGAAGGTTTAGTGGGGGAGAGGCAAGATCTCAGTGCAAGAATGTTGATGTTAGTGGGTGGGCATCCCAGCATGAGAACATGGAGGTATCAGGGGGAGGACTCAGTTGCAGGGCTTTTGTATAATCATGGTCTCAGTCTGGGCTCCTGGACACAGGGAGCAACACTATCAATGTGCATATACTCTGTTGCCAGCCCCAACTGTTCAGAACTCATGAATCTGCCCCCTCACTCCCCAAAAAGAGAATGGCTTCTTGAAATCACGGATAAAAATATACTTGGGGATCTTTTAATCTGGCAACTGATGTTTGAGGTGTCTGGCTGAACTCGGGTCCACAAGCCATGAGACCTAACATCTTCCTTTAAAAGGAAAAGGTGGCTAGGATTCTATTCTAGTATCATACACCAAACAACAAGCGATCACAATTGATAGTGATGCATGTGGCATCAGGTAGTGAAGATCTGGCTTAATTCTAATAATATGGCTGGAACTTTCCAGAAAAAAGAAGCCCCAATTATCAGGAGACTTGTGATCAAATCAGAAGACTGGCCAGCACTGATATCTAGTGAGTTTCACATAGTGAGTTAATAGTTTCACAGCTACACCAATGAAGAGGACAGCTCCACGCACACATCCCTTGGGCCACAGGGGCACACTGGCAGCTGCATGGAGCTAGCAGCCGGAAACCACTCTAGCCCTGCTGCACTGCTGTTGGTGGCAGTGTGTGCCTCCAGCGGGTTTTAGATGATGCAGAGTGGCAGGCGGGGCCAGGGAACATGTGGTGTGTGTGTCTGTGTGCATGAAGGGAGGCAGGTGGGACTGGGAGATGCAGGGGGGAAGAGAGAAGATGACAGCAAGAGGGAGGAATGTTGTGCCCTGCCAGGTAGGGGGAAATCTGCTGGCCTGGTAGAAGGATTTGAGGAATGCCACTGGTCCTAAGTAAATTGAGTGTGAAACCCCTGTGTTAGAGCTTACGGTTGGAATTCTATAAAATCTGTAAAGGATTTAGGAATCCCAGTCCCATTGATCTTGTTGGAACTAGTGCTCCAAAATCATGCAGCCACTTTTGAAAGTCTCCCTCATAGCCCTGAGTTCTCATATGATTGTCACACACTTTACAAATCATGTCCTGTAGAGTAAAATCCTGGCTCTCTATCATCACAGAGAGTTTTATCATGAACTTCAGCAGGGGCAGGATTTTACTCTGTTTGCAAGTACTGTGACTTCGTGTTAAAAAAACCAAGTTAATGAATTTAACGGGAGTTTAGCTGGTCATGAGGTTAGAGCTTTATGTTTTGCAAATTATTTTTTAAATGCTTCTACTGGTTAAGCAAATGGAAAATTCATACATATATTGTCAGTGATACACTTAGCAATTTCAAAAATAGATTTTTTTTAGGGGAGATGAGACTATAGAGCATTTGCTATTGATGGATCCTAATTGAAACATGGAATTCAAAGCATTATCTCCAAATTTGGGAGCTTGCTGCTCGTTTGGCCTGGGGAGTTGGATCCCAGCTGCTCTCTGCAGTTTTGCATAGAATACCAATCCTGAATATGGGGGGGCGGGGAGGGGAGAGGGGGAGAAGAGAGGCTTTCCTACTTTTATTTGGCAGAAGGAAATAGTGGAGATCACAGTTCTTGTTCCTTTCTTCCACCTAGGCCCTGCTTCTGACCAACCCATTGTTCCTCCCACGCAAACAGGTCTTGCTAGTACCCACAAAAGTCAGTAACCATTTTTGTGGGTGTATGGTGCCTGGTAGACATTCATTCCTCTCCAACCTTTTTCATGTTCCTCAGAGTCCAAAGAAAAAGATGTTGGAAGGCCACTCCCCACCATGGAGCGGTAGAATGCGTTTTCCCAAATTAAAATGCACTCCTGTCAGTGGGGGCTGGTATACAGAGCCCCCAGGCAGCAGGAAGCAGTTGTTTTCTCCTTGATGTGGCCACCCTTGAGGACTGAGATTTTTCACACCTCTGCATTTATGTGGATAAATATCGAGAGATGAGGTTGTCTTTTTTTAAATCATATTCCTCCTATAGCTATGTAGAGCTTGCTATGTAGAGAGTCAAGATGGGTGAAGTGGTATCTTTTACTGGACCAATTTTTGTTGGTGAGAGAGAAACTTTTGAGCTAAACAGAGCCATAGGACAAAAAAAAGGGGGGGGGGAGGAGGGAGTTAGCGGGTTGTAATAAGCACAAATCCAGTGTCTTTATGAAGACCATGATTTTTATTGTTTAAAGTTAGGGCAGCTCTCATTTGGGTGTCCTTGTGTTGCAGGGCAGGGGTGAACTCTGCACAAGTCCATGGAAAGGGTCTTTGTGCATGTGAGAATTCTGTAGTCACTGCTTGTCGTTCCATACCTGCATTACAACACAAGCCCACCACTTGGTGCTTGTTTCCCTGAGCCCATAAGCAATGGTTCACTCTGTGCAGCTGCTCACTGAATGCCAACATCAAATCAAATTGTTTACTTTCCGTGGCATATAGCAGCACAGTCACCATGGATTCCTGGTCAGACTTGCCGCTTGTGAAATACCTGCAAGATCAGCTATGTTGTGCTCATAATACTTATCACAAGACTGGGGAACAGTGCAAGAGCTATGATTTCAGGCAGAAATGTGCACAAAGCTCACAAAAACTCTTGAAAAACAGCATGAAAAACAGTCAGAAGTCTTTAGAATTATGGGACCAAGAAAACTGCATCTGGTATGGTGATCTCACCCCCACGATGCACTATAATCTATTTCCAGACCTCCTTGTGGTGATCCATTGCCTGACCTAACAGGAGAAGGCGGCAATTAGCACAGTGGGATAGCTACCGACAACGTACTGCTCCCTCTGTCAGTGCTAGAGCACCAACCATGGATGCATTCTACTCACATAAAGAGCGCTGAGTGAACCTGCACAAACAATGTCATTTTAGGGGTTTATGATCATCTACTTAACTTAAGCTGATTTACTGCTGTGGTGTAGTCATGGCTGTCTCAGTGAAATACATATTTCACTCTCAATTACACTACTTTTGTATTAGAAATTCAACTATAACTATTAATACATTTTACTCATGCAAATAGTTGAGATATATCATTTTTAATCTAATCTTAATTATAGGGTAAATTTATGAATCCCTAAAGTAAATGTAAATGAAGATGACATTTGAATATTTTCTTATTAAAATTACCAAAGGGAATAGGATATGAAAAGCATGATTCATATACTAGTAAAGTAACTTGAAAGTGGTGGTTTGATAATTATTTAGTTTTTATTCATTATGAGGAACATTTTCAAAGGATGTGAGGGAGGTAAAAATTCCCTTTACTAATCTCGAAATTTCTCCCTGCTCTCCAGATTCATTAAGAATTCATGCAGTTGTTTCTGTCCTTAAATCTATGTAGTTTCTCCAGAAGTGTGGAATGCACAAATGATCCTCAAGTAAATCATCTAGGCAAACCCATTCTTCATTTGCATTTACATTTATTTCTGGGATTCTTAAACCTCTCCCATAATTAAGACTAGATTAAAAACATGATGTTTCAACTATTTGAATTAGTGAAGTGTATTAATAGCGATAGCTGAAATTTTAGTATAGAAGCCATGGTGATGGTAAGAGTTTCTTATTCTTTTGTCATTCTTTTGTCCACTTTGTTAGACATAATTTGACACTAATTTTGGTTCCTAGATTTCTGTTCTTCTTGTTTATCTGTCATATAACCACCACACTCCTTGAATGGTGTCAGTAGAGCTTTTCTGTTTCAATTAACACATTCTGTCTCCTCAATTCTTTATTTATACAGTTATGTCACAATGATTTGTTATAATTCATGAGCCTTTACCCACCTTACACCAGTTGAGCTTACAAATGAGGGTAAACCTTTAGGCCCAATTATCACAACAGACATGCAAAAAGGGGAGGGTTTCACTAGAATAGCTCAGAGAGGCTAGAGTGCATCACTTAACTACATCATAAAGACTCATGAAGCAAGTCAGGGAAAGGAAGCAGCAGGAATGGGAAGGCGAGGCTCAAAAAAGAAAAAAAGGGGGAGGAGGGAGTTCCCATTTCTTCCTAACTGAATAGAATTTTTGTAGGATATTAGATAGGTATTTTGGAACATTAAGATGCACGTGAAATAACATTTTTCAACTGCACAGGAACAACCAACCATAAGAGTTTAGGATCTGAATAATTAATAGATGCCCTTGAAAGAATAGAGTAGCCGCCATGTTAGTCTGGATATGCAAAAGCGACGAGGAATCCTGTGGCACCTTATAGACTAAAAAGATTTATTGGTGCATAAGCATTTGTGGGCAAAGACTCACTTCGTCAGATGTTATGAGACAGGCAGGCATCTGTATAGCATGTTGGGATGGTCAAGAGGTTCCAGAAAGAAAAAGGTTGAGAACCCCAGGATTATAAGACTGTGCAAGAGATGATGTTATATTACAATATTTAGCAACTCTTGGCCAGATCAACTGAATCACTTGGAAACTGTACAGTGAAGACTGTAGGTCTCACTGTTAAGACCTCTAAATATAAAATTGGAGCAGTCAAAATTCCTTATTTGAGGAAGAAGCTATTATGAATTGAACTCTCAGAC
This sequence comes from Apalone spinifera, assembly GCA_030068395.1. Taxonomy (NCBI): domain Eukaryota; kingdom Metazoa; phylum Chordata; order Testudines; family Trionychidae; genus Apalone; species Apalone spinifera. The sequence goes on from JANRFK010001234.1 coordinate 72,101,219, forward strand.
AAAAATGCAAGTCCAATCTTTCTTAGGCTAAGTTAACTACGACTGCTGATTTGCGTATGGGTTCAGTGAGGTTGTATCTGCCATGACAGATTTGCACACACAAAAAAAAAAATTCCAAAAAACCACACACCAAAGCTAGACAAGGGGTGTGTTGTTTACTGGTCAAGAGGCTTTCAATAAAGACAACCTTGTCAGAAAAACCTGTTCTGGCCAGTCCAGATTTTGACAAAATGTTTGAATTCTGTACAGATGCATAACACATTGTTTTAGGTGCTGTGTTAATGTACTCAGGAGATGTAACCCCCTCCCCCTTTCATTGCTTTAAGAAAGAAACTGATCCCCTATGGAATGGAATCACACCATCCTAGGAAAATAATGTGATGCTATAGTGCAGACAATCAGGCAGTTCAGACCTTATGTTTTTATTTAAAAAAAAACAAACAAACAAAAAAACCCAGGGATTTGACTGGCCTGCTCTGCACTGATTTGGTTGCACAGAAGGAAAGCCTCCAATTCCAAGCTGGCATGGTGAAGCATGATGTTCCAGGACTAGGACATTTAACATACTAAAGGGGAAAGAAAATAAGGTTACTGATGCCCTGCCCAAAAAAGAGGGTTCTGACCTGCTGCCTGGGGTCAGCCAGTGGCTACCTCTCCTGCATTTCTGTCAGGGGTGCGAAAGAATGATTCTAAGACACATCAGTGCCAGATGGCACATTGTTGTCATATTTATCACAGAGCTGACATGATAACTCATGAAAACTAACAAGACACTGATCATTAATATTCTTGTGTGATGTATGGATAGTTAACCCCCAATGAACTTTATAGATGTGCTGGAAACACATGATCAGCATGCTTAAACCAGGTCTGTCAAGTGCGAGTTGATTAAGAAGTTTTCTCCAAAGGCCAGAGGCCAAAACCTCAGACTAGGTGTGGCCAAAGTTAGTGAGCTATTAATTTGTAATAGGGATTGTGAGAAGAGAATTTTCATTGCAAAGACACACACCCCCCAAAAAATCACCACTGGAGGAGGAACTTATTCTACTTATTTAGCACATTTTATGGGTTTTCAATTTCATCCTTTATTCTCATCTCTGGCCAAGACCAGCAACGACCATCCTATTGGCTCAGTTACCAGTATTTTCAAAGCTTCATGAGCTCAAAGGAGTTAACAAATCTGAAATGTTTTTTATCCAGCACCACATTCACCAGCACCATAAAATGTTCTTTTGTGCTTCTGATGAAGTGTCTCTCAGTGAAGCGAGCAACTTGAGTCCTTGTGATGCAGCAAGATCAAGAGATCATAAAAACAGCAGCTTTGTTTTCAGTATCATATACAGCAAAGATTAGGGCAGACAAAACTAACATCAAGATGATCTATTGTGGCAGTTTTCATGTCACTGTCCATTATAAATAGAGTCTTTCTTGGTACTCACATCTCTACCTGTAATATTTGTTCTTTTTATGTACATTTTGTATTTGGCTAAGCTTGCGTGAAATGATCCATGATTTTCAGTTGAGTTATCATCTTCACCTGTTACGTTATTATGGGACTTTAGTGCAGAACTGTGCATACAGTTTTGCAATATATTTTAAGTATCAAACCCACAATCCAATTTTCAAATAAAGTCATGCTTTCTGTGGACGATTTGGGGTGCGATCACCCCCTCCTGGAAGGGGAGGGGGGCTCAGTGAACCTCTTTGCCCTTTTTTAACGAGGTCCTGTCTGGGGTCCCCGGTTGCAAGCCCCGTCAGTCGGGTGCGATCACCCCTTCCCGGCCAGGCCGAGGGGGGGGGGAGGGGAGTGCTCCGCAGACCCTGTGACTGTAGCCCGTCTCTGCGGGGTGGAGCTGGCGCTCACAGTCCGGTCCTTCCCTGGACCTCTATCTGGGCCAGCCCTACTGTCCGGCCGTCACCCTTCCCTGTTCTCGCCTGTGCGGCTACTGACCGGGATTGACTCCTCCTGGAGAATGGGGAAGGGGACCCGGTCCCACCCTCTCTCCGGGTCCCAGCCCGGGGCCCTAAGCGCAGGGGCTCACTCGCGCCCCAACGCGGTAGATAGGAGTAATTCCCTCCGTAACCAGTCTACCCACGGGTGTCAAAAGGGCCCTGCCCTGGGCTCCTTCCTCCCTTTCTAGGGTTCTTCGAGCGGCCGTACTGCTTCCCGGAGCCTACCTAGGTTCAGGAGGCCGGGTACAGGGTTGCTCCGGCGATGTCCCGTGGGCCTGCCCCCTCCGGAGGGTCCGCTCTCTGCCGGGTCACACCTTCCAGGGCCGGCAGGGTTGGGTCCAATCACCGTCGGAGCTAGGACTGGCCGACCGCCAACTGCAGCGGCCGTCTCGGGGATCCTTAGGTCGAGGCCAGGCCGTCTGCCGGCCTCGGTCCTGCCCTGGGTCCGTCTTGGGCTCGGGGGCTCTCCTCCCTCTCTGCAAGGAGGCTGCCCCCCTCCTCTTTGGTGGCGGGCCTTTTTAGAATGGCCCGCCGTGCCAGATGCCTCCCGGGGCTCTCCCACTTCCGACGGCATGCCGGCGTTTCCTGCAGCCACCCAGCTGCCTGTCTCTGCCTGGCCCCGCCTGGTGCTGCCCCTAGGGAGGGGCCAGCAGTTCCCCACTGGTGCGGGCACGGAGGCCGGGTCTGGCCCTGCTGTCCTCTCTCGCCCACGCTGCGGATGGGGGGAGGGGTTTGGTCTGCGCCTCCCCTTTCCACTGCCCGGCGGTCTGGGCCGTCACCCGTGTGGGCCGCTGGCGGCCCATCATACATTCATATTTAATGCATTTGAGACGAGATTTTAGTGGATTTTTTTCTCAAGTAAACCAGCAGAGTTGTTACTGTCTCCTGTACAAATAGAGACATATTTATAGGTAGCGAAGGGCTACTATACTGCATCGGTCTCTTTATACATTCTAACTAGCTTATCTGCTGTCTTTTGATAGTGCACTGTGTCATTACAGTCTGAGAGCAAAATTTTTCCAGTTGAGTTTGAAAGCTATACAAGACTGTTCTAGTCACACAAGGATTTTCTGTCTGAATCATCTATGAAAGTCCATATCTAAAGACTTTTGTGCAACTATGAATTCTATAGAGTTTTCTAATATGATCTGGGGGCAAGAAGCATACATCAATAATGATAAATGTCACTATTTATTCCGCCCATTGGGAGTCATAGTCATCAGCTATTTTGCTCAATGTAACTGCACAGTACTTCACAAGTCCCTACCACCTGAATGGAAGGAGAATCTCCTTCAGCTGTTAATAGCATAGATCCATAGTAGCTTCCAGGGAGCAATATTGTCAAACATACTTGCACAGGACTGATATACTTACCAATAGAGGGAAATATGCACATATAATATTTTATATATTTTACATACACACGCTAACCTGACTAGGGATGTAAGCGACTAGTTGATTATCCAATAAGCAAATACTTATCAGATAGTTGACTAGTGACTTGACTAGTTGTATTCCCCTTCCTTGCTGCCTTTAGCAGAGGGAGGCAGCAAAGTGGGGAGAGCAGGATCTGGTGCTGGGGGAAGCTGACTTAAAAGCTGGTTCCCCTCTCCCAGCACCATCTCTGCAGGGAGAAGGGGCAGAGATGTAGTGGGGAACTGGCGGCACTGCTGCCTTTGAAATGCAGCAAGAGCAGTGCTCTGGCTACACTTCAAAAGCAGAAGCACTGCAGAGAGCCTGTGGCAGCTGGGGACTAAAAAACTGTCCCCTAGTGGCCCTGTACTCCCTGATTTTGAAATGTAGCAAGAGCCGGGGAGAGGGAGGCTATTGTACATCTCAAAAGCAAAGTGCCGCTGGGAGCATGGGCCCAGTGGAGGCTCCCTTACTGGACCCACATTCCTGGCAGCACTTTGCTTTTGAAATGTACAAGAGCACTCCCAGGGCTCTTGCTACATCTCAAAGGCAGAGGCACCCTTATTGACTATTGAATACTCGATGCAAATTACATTGATTATTCCATTAGTTGATTAATCTAAATTTAATATCCTTAAACCTGACTTGACCCTGCTCTGCCCCCAAACACCCTCCCTTGAGTGACACTGCCTGGGGACTAGCAGGGGTCTGGCCTGGCAGTGGGGATCAGCCCCTCCTGCCCGCCCCCCCCCATTAGTGGCAGGGGGAAGTGGAGCAATGTAGCAATCACCCACATCACTCTGCTTCCCACCAGAGGTGGGGTGGGGGAAGAGTAGTCCCATCCCATCCCCTGAGTGATGCAGAAGGGGAGTGGAGCAGGCTAGGGCCATGTCACTCCACTTTCTCCTCCTGCTGCCTGTGAGTGGAGGGTGGGGTGGGAAGGGGACTCCTGCTGTGAATGCCTGTCTTTGTCCCAGGCCACTCAGAGATTCTGGTTCTGCTGGCCTTTTGCCATGTCCACCCAAGGCATGGGAAGGCACGTGCCCTCTCATTTCTCCCATTGCCCTCCAGCCCCCCCCCATATACCACCTCAGGTAGGGGAGTATCCCAACTACAAGATACCTAAATTGTAAAATCTGAAAAAAATCATTCAGGTTACTAAAGACAGGCAAATGGGTGCAGTGAATTCCCTAAGCTTAAAAAAAAAAAGTGTCAGTTTTATGCAATCATGCATCCTTCTATTCCAATGGTTTAAGAAAATCAGTAGAGAAACAAGCTACTGTGGGGTTTTCAAGAAAAAAAATCCTTCCTGTCTACATTCTAGAGCAGCTAAAAGCTCTTCAGGGTGACCTATCTTTTGAATATGCTAATGAAATCTGTATTGCTGACTTCCGTTACTCCCAAAACTTTGGAATGTCTAACAAATAACTATTTTTTATTCCTTTCATATGCTAAAGGGAGATGATTTCTCCTGCATGGCGCTCTTGAAGTCTTTAGCTAAGCGGAATCTTAATTTAAAAATATTTGCTTTCAGTTCTTGCAGCGCAGCTGGCATTCAAAATTGCCTGGAGAGCCAATGCATAAAAGTATCAACAACAGCCATCCTTTAACACAAATGTGAACACAAATGACAAAGCCATATTTATATTTTATGAGGTATTCAGAAACTGACTTTGTGCTACATTTTGAAACATTAAATAGCATAAAAATGCTAGACAGCAATGCAGTTTTGTCACTCCTGTCACCTTTCAGTGCATCATGGCCATTAAGTATACACCAAAAGGCTCAACTCCCCCTTCCAGTTTTGCAATAGAATTCCCATTTTGCACCTGGATGCTGAAGATCTATTAATAAATTGACATTGACATGTCTTTGAGATCACACAAGCTTTAACAAGTTACTATCGGCAAAAAAATTTTGTAGATCTTAGACAAGTTTTGGAGAAGAAGAGAAAATCACTCAGGAAGCTCCATCATGTCTAGTTGCTCACCTGCAGTAGAGAGTAGAATTAGATCGATCACAAACAAATACTAGTTGGAAGCCCAAACTGCCCTTCTAGGTCACTGTATAAAGTTAAACCACATATGCTGCAAAAATCAGATTCTGGAGTACTTAATCCCCAAGGTTCATGCTCTTCCTGAGAGGTCAGATTTTTTAAAAGTATTTTCTCTTCTTGTCTCAGTCATCGAAGACTTGCCTCCATAAATGTCCACAAGCTGCACTGGCACAGGAGAGTTGGTGGTGGATTTCATCACTGATGTCTGCATTACTGGACAGATAGCTTCCAAGAAAGGGGAAGCTGTTGACATTCTCCAGCACTTAGTCATCTGCCATGATGGTTGGATCAGAGAATGAGATGGTGGGTGTTGGTTGAAAGAGAACCTTGGTCTTTCATGCATTGAGAGCCAGTCCCAATCAGCGGTAGGCTGTGGTAAAAACATTGACAATTGCTTGGAGCCCATCTTCTGAAGTGGCACTGACCTGGGCATTGTCAGAGTATTCGAGTTCTACCTCTGACGTTGTTGTGTTCTTGGTCTTGGCTCTGAAGCGGCCCAGATCAAAGAGACTATTTCAACTCCACCTGGATGTCCTTTCCAACAGTCTGCAGCATGACTGCCAAAAAGATATTAAATAGTGCAGGTGCAATCACACACCCTTGTTTGGCTCCAGTTCTTATATCAATTGGTTCAGTTGTGTTGCCACCATAGGCATGCGCATGGGATGTGCCCAGGCACACCCTAATGTCTCGGGTTGGCTAGCCCGAGCCATTTTTGCGCCCTGGGCCCCACCCGGCCTGGCAGCACGGCATGGTCCAGCAGCACCGCGCAGCGTCCTTGAGGTGCCCAGGAGTGCCCTCGCCCAGCCCGGCAGCACAGTGCGGCGCCCTTGAGTGCCCCCGCCCAGCACAGCAGCAGTGCCCCGGGGGTGCGCCTCCCCGGCCCTGCAGCTTGGGCTGGCTCTGACTCCAGCCCTGCAAGCTGTAA
>JANRFK010001234.1:72107668-72165781 GCA_030068395.1 Apalone spinifera
GGATGAGGGGTTGGGGGGCAGCAGGCACCAGGGGAGTTGATGGAGCAAGGGGAGAAGACATGGCAGCAGAGGGGAAAGGAAGATATTTATTAATAACTTGGGTGCCACAGTGGCACATCCAAACAAGCCACATGAATTCGGTACTGGTGCACAACACAAAATGTATTCTGCTCATGGGAGGAAACTCTTAGAGGGAACACTTTTCCCCCCCTACCCCCCAGCCTCTTCACCCCCGCATTAATGTCACACACAGTGGATTAATGCAATTGCAGGATAGTTGCATGGGGGAGGGGAGTTGGTGGGGGCAAACTAATCCCTATTAGTAGGAGGATGGTGGGAAAAGTCCTTGGGTCGGAGGGGGTCACGTAACACTTTTTACTTTTGGTCATGTGCCCATCTTTCCCAGAGAGGGTTACCTCCAGGAGTGTGGCTAATGGGGGCAGGGGCGTGGTTAACAGGGGCCAGGGGTGTGGCTAATGGGGGGGTGTCAAAATGCATTTTAAAAAAATTCTTTGGGTGCACACCCTAATGAAATGTGCTGCACATGCCTATGATTGCCACTGTCGAGTATCACGGCCTGCATGTTATCATATAAGAGATGTATAATATTGACAAATTTTGGTGGAAAGCCATAGTGTTGCAGGATCTTCCAGATGGCCTCACGGTTGATGGAGTCAAATGGAAGAATGCCATATACAGAGGATGACATTACTTCTGACAGAAAAGACCATATTGGTTGTTCCTTGCCCTGGTCAGAAGCTGCATTGTAACTCTGGAAGGACTTGAGCCAGCGGAAGGAGACAGTTCAGAAAGACCCAGGCAAGAATTTAACTTGTGGTTGAGAGCATGGAGAACTCTTGGTAGTTTCCGCAGTCCATCTGGTCACCTTTCTTAAAGATGGTCACTATGATGGCATCTCTAAGCTCGCTGGATATGGTTTCCTCTCCCCAGATAATCAGAATGAGCGAGTATAGGGATGACAGCATGGATGGACCTCCCTGTTTGAATATTTTGGCGTGGATGCCATCAGTGCCTTGGACTTGTCTTTCTTTTTTTGGTGGCTGCTTGGATCTCACAGCTGGAGGGTTCACAATCCATATCGATGAGCACAGGGAGGCTGGTGGTTACATTGAAAATGCTGTCATCGATGATTGTGTCTCAGTTGAACAGGTGGCCGAAGTGTTCCTGCCACCAGCTGTTGATACCAACTTTGGTCTTAATAAGCAATGACCCATCTGTAGATCACAAGAGAGTGACACCCTGCATAAATTGATCAAACAGCATTGAAGAACTCCTGACTATTGTTGGAATTGGTATAGGCCTATATTTCCTTTGCCATGTCTTCCACCAGTTGTTTAAGGACTCTAATTCTTCATTGTACTTCAGCCTGGCAAGCTTATAATCATGTTTCTTCTGCTAAGATAAGGAGTTGCTATTCCAGGCTTTGAAAGCTCTGTCTTTAATATCAGTTAGGTCCTGGCTCTCCTTATTAGTATCAAACCAATCCTGGTTCCTTTGCTTTGTGTAGCCAAGGGTTTCATTATAGGTTTCCAGGAGAGCAGTTTTCAGAAAGGACCATGTCTGGTGGATCTTGGCTACATAGCTTGTCACTAAGGCTTTGTTGGAAGATGAACCTTGTCTCAGGGTCCTTTAAACCCTCTGTATTGATCTTCCTGCAGAGGTTTTTTTGGGTGAGAATATTCCGTGGTGCTAGTTTGAGTGACATAATGGAACGTATTAGTTAGTGGTCAGTCCAGCAGTCATCAGCATTGATCATAGCTCGAGTAATGCGGACATGAGCACTGTCCCAAGTCCGAACGATGACATAATCAAGCAGGTGACAGTGTCCCAATTGTGGGTGTTGCCAGGATTACTTGAAACTGCTCTTCTGCTGGAACAGGGTATTTGTTAAAGCGACAAGGAGCCCTGTAGCACCTTATAGACTAACAAAAATATTGGAGCATAAGCTTTCGTGGGCAAAGACCTACTTCGTCAGATGCATGTAGTGGAAATTTCCAGAGGCAGGTAAGAATCAGGTTAGAGATAACGAGATAAATTCAATCAGGGAGGATGAGGCCCACTTCTAGCAGCTGATCTGGAGGTGTGAACACCAAGAGAGGAGAAACTGCTTTTGTAATTGGCTTTGTTTAATCCTGAGTTGATGGTGTCAAACTTGCAGATGAACTGCAGCTCAGCAGTTTCTCTCTGAAGTCTGGTCCTAAAGTTTTTTTGCTGCAGGATGGCTATCTTTAAATCTGCTATTGTGTGTCCAGGGAGACTGAAGTGTTCTCCTACAGGTTTTTGTATATTGCCATTCCTAATATCTGATTTGTGTCCATTTATTCTTTTGCATAGGGACTGTCCAGTTTAGCCAACGTATATAGCAGAGGGGCATTGCTGGCACATGACGGTGTATATTACATTGGTAGATGTGCAAGTGAATGAGCCAGTGATGGTGTTGTTGGTGTAGATATGTGGGCAGAGTTGGCACCAAGGCTTGTTGTAGGGATTGGTTCCTGAGTTAGAGTTACTATGGTGTATAGTTGCTGGTGAGAATATGCTTCAGGTTGGTGGGTTATCTGTGGGCGAGGACTGGCCTGCCTCCCAAGGCCTATGAAAGTGAGGGATCGTTGTCCAGGATGGGTTGTAGATCACTGATGATGCGTTGGAGTGGTTTGAGCTGAGGACTGTAGGTGATGGCCAGCGGTGTTCTGTTGGTTTCTTTTTTGGGCTTGTCCCACAGCAGGAGGCTTCTGGGTACACGTCTGGCTCTGTTGATCTGTTTCCTTACTTTCTCATGTGGGTATCATAATTTCAAGAATGCTTGTTGGAGATCTTGTAGGTGTTCGTCTCTGTCTAAGGGGTTGGAGCAAATGTGGTTGTAGCTCAGAGCTTGGCTGTAGACAATGGATCATGTGGTGTGTCTGGGATGGAAGCTGGAGGCATGAAGGTAGGCATAGCGCTTGGTAGGTTTTTGGTATAAGGTGGTGTTTATGTGACCGTCACTTATTTGTGCCATGGTGTCCAGGAAGTGGACATCCAATGTAGACTGGTCCAGGCTGAGATTGATAGTGGGGTGGAAGCTGTTGAAATCGTGGTGGAATTCTTCCAGAGTTTCCTTCCCATGGGTCCAGATGATGAAGTTGTCATCAAAGTAGCGTAGGTGGAGAAGGGATGTGAGTGGACGAGAGCTGAGGAAGCGTTGTTCCAGGTCAGCCATAAAAATGTTGGCATATTGTGGGGCCATGAGTATTTGTTATAACAAGACCGTGGTCAGCACAGAGCGTAAGAAGAAGGTGACCATTGGAGTTCATTTTTCCTGCACCTTCCCACCCAATGCCACCATTCGACAGGTAGTACTCAATACCTACTCTGGCACTGAAATTCCTGAGAAGTACAAGCTTGTCCTCTATAGGGACACCTCTGAGGATGCTATCCTTAGTATCTTTGTCGGCTTGTAGGCTGGGAGTGTAAGCAGTAACTACTGTTATGAACTGGTTGTTAGCCAGCCTAAGACATAGTGTCATTAGATGTTCACTGACTCCGGAAGGGTGTTCACTGGGGTTACACTTTAGGCTATTCTTAATAGCAAAGCTGATACCATGCATGCGGTGCTCGTCTTCACGTTTACCTGTAGGGCAATGACAGCTGTTCATTGCTCAGGCCAGTCAGACTTGTCGCTGTCTGTCAGTGTTCTGACATTCCAGGTTCCAAATTGATGTATAAATGTTTTTCTCTTCTTATTGTTGCCCCTGTAAATTGAAAGGTGTTCCCCCTGGCCACAGTTACCACACAGGTTGGGTTGAGAGAGATTATTTTTAGGGCATTTTTTCTAGCCCACCTTCCCATTTGGGGTGAGAAGAGCAGACCCTAAATAGAACTGCTCAGTCACAGCTACAGCTACCGGAGTACACTTCTATCTCATCCAAGTGCACAACAACCATCTTGCAGCAGCTGCCTCCATGCCAGGTTGTGACTAGGAGCTGCCAGTTGCACACGCCTGCACCCCTTGTCACTTGCAGATTGCCGAAGGACTTGAATCATGGACACAAGTCATGAAAAGAGAAGGATGTAGAGGTGATTATCCAAGAAAGAGCCTGTGCATGGTAGTGTTTTATGTGGAGACACAATTGCACATCAGCAACTACACGATGCTTGACCAAGGCACTGTCTGGAACAAATGGCAAGGAGGTCCAAGATGATTGGGAGGCCATGTCTCAAAGCACAGGACCCAGCAGCTCATCCACCCGATGTCGTTGGCTGTCCAGGATGCAGCTCATCTGCCATCTCCACCAGGGACCTGCTGTTGGCCACTTGACAGAAGGATGGGAAAGGATGGTTCCCTTCACCAGCCAAAGAATCTTCGGCTGGCTGCCCACATGGTATTCATCTGATTGGCCAAGATCAGGAACCAGGGTATGCCCACCCCTGTGTCCAAGTGGCTACAAGGAGGCAACTGTACAAGTTGAAATTGATGTATGAACTAGTGCAGCTTGACCACCTGAAAAAGATAGGCATGGCCATCTCACTGTAAAGGTACTACCACTCCAACACCCCAAGCACCCCATCATGTGTTATGATCCTTGACCTGTGCAATGTGGAGGAACTTGGGCTTGGTCTACAATAATAAGCATTTACAACTACCTAGAGGTCTTGCTCCAAGCTGTGAAAAGTTCACACCTTGAGCATTGTGGTTAAAGCAGCTTATCCCTTGTGTAAAAATGTCTGGGTTCATGGAAAAGTTTTTCCATTGACTTATCTACCACCTCTTGGAAAGGTGAACTAACTAGACTGATGAAACTCCCCCTCCCCCCACTTTCTGTCAATGTAAGAAATATCTACACTACAGCAACACCCCTATATACTGTAGTGGCTCTAAAATGCCCTTTATAGCCCTAGCATCTTCATACCCTGATTCTCAATTGCTTTTATCATCATCTTCTCAAATATCTTGCTTAACACAGAATATTTTTAATTCAAGTGCACCATTAACCTCATCTATAATTTCTCTCTCTCAGCAAAGTCAGAACAAGACCAAATCAATGATTTTCTTTTATTTGACCTCCAAGTCCTCTAATTAATTTACTCCCCCTCAGTAATCCTAGAGGAGTGTGAAAGGTAAATTTGCCTTTCACAATGTCATGCCAACAGTGGTGGGCAGAAAACTACTAACTTAGGCAGTAAAACACCAATGAGATACCTGAAGATGCACTTAACTTTCCAAGTCAGTTGGTGGAAATGAGGGAAATGCTGTAGTAATGGATTGGAGCACCACAAAACATTCTATCAACCATTAAATTCTTCTTTTCCTTCACTTTTCATCTTTATAAAGTTATATTTGTACATGTGTTTTATTCATTTCTCAAACCTCAAAGTAAATGCAGCAGCATATCTGTTTACCTTCCCTTATTTGACAAGCTCTTGAATTTTTAAGTTCTAAGGAGAATCTCTTTAATCCTTCAAGCCACTTCTATAATTGATGTCAGTAACAAAAATTTCTGACCTTCGCTCCTATCTTGACTGTCAGCACAAATCCTGCCCAAGTTAGTAGTGGCCAAGAGGTATTACCACTGAACCCTGTTGGTTTTGAAAGGAGAGCGCAGTTTCAGTACAGATCCTGGTAGCCCCCCTTACAAAAACCACCAGTGCAGCTAGCACTACTCAGCTCTCTTCTCTCAGAAGAAAAGCCATAGACAGCAAACAACTTATCCTTGGTTCCTGCTGTCCTTGAAGGTGCTGCACAGACACCTTCTGTCTATACTGTTTGTTCTGTGAACATGGGACTATATGGTGTAACAGGCATTTTTGCCTTGTTTTCTGCCTTAGGATGAGATGAATAGTTTTGAAGTGTTACATACAATAATCAACACAGAATTTGTTTTGAAATAAAACACTAAGACTAAGTCTCTAAAAAGGTTTAATGAGAGCACATGTCCTTTTTTAATAGAATAGAATGGAAATGGGGTAAGAGTTGCTGTTTTTTAAGGGCAACAAGATAAGACAATGCCAATACTGTGGTAACCTCTTGTACTGTTAATTTTAACCACCATATCAATAAGCAGCTGCTTTTCAAGTTATAAAAAGGATTCTATTATCAAGCTGAGAATGAGATCATTTCTACAAGTAATGCTATGAAAAGCTGTAACAGCTGAAATTTGACAAGCTTAAAATATACCTAGGAATGAATTTATCCTTGTTCAAGAAATGAGATGAGACTTTTTTAAGTTATTAAAATTCTAATGTAAGCTGACCACAACCAGTGGTAAAAGCTATAGCTCCTTAGTAAAATATTAAGCTACTGTCATAATATAGAAAAAAAATCAAGCATCTGTCATAAAATAGTCAATGACATTTTGAGAGAAGACAGGAACCATTCCTAAGAGTGCTTTACTATTAGAAGTGGCTTTGGAAGAGCAATATCGTGGGATTCTGCATTTACTGTGTTTCACTTATTTTCATATCACATTTGCTCAGTTTACTAGTAAAAGGATTATTTTCCAAACTGCCAACTTGTATTTCCCATTGGTGTCTGAAAACAAAGTTAGACCTCTCTAAATCTTCATGATCCACTAGCTACAAACAGTGGAATTCTGCAAAGATACTCACATAGACCTTGGGTTAAGCACCTAAATCTCAGCTTTAGGCACTACTGCAATTCACAGAACTCCTGCTGAACCTCGTAGGTGCCCAAACTAACTTGGTGCCCACATTTTCAAAGGAAGAAACTATCTTGATGCTTGATTCTAGGCATCTAGCTGCTTCGCCCCCACTTCAGTTCTAGAGTGAATCATGAACTCAGGAAGCAGTTGCATTTTCCCATCAATATTTCATGATCAGTCTAGTTGGCATATTGAGAGGCTGCTTCCCAGATCAGCTCTCATTCTCAGTCTACAGGAGGTGGCAGCAGTTGTAATGCTCACCTTTTAACTTTCATGCGAGCGTTTGGGATGTGGAGACGTGCAAAGCCCTATCTGCCAGAGATAAGAGATTTGAACAGGATCTCCCTTTTCCCCTTTGGAAGTGGGAATTATGCCTAGGTTTCCCACATCTGGAGGCGAGTGCTCTAACCCACAGACAACAATTTTTGAGGTGGGCCCCCATTACCAGCTCCTCCAGCAATGTGTGTGTGTAGAGTGAGGCAGGCCCCTGTTTTTCAGGATCTGAGTTAGAACACCACAAGCTTAGGCACCTAAGCTCCTTGACTCCAGGCAACAGGCTCAGCAGGTCCCTGGATCACTAGCCGACATAAATGCCTTTCTGTGAGAGGGAGAGGACTGAGCACACTTGTCACTGACATCTCCCACTGGTTAGCTTAGGTGGCTCTGCACATACCTTGCTGGGTTTTATGAATCACATTGTGAGGCTTCTGTGTCTGCCCATTCCCTGCATAGAAAGCATAAGCAACTAACACAGGATTGATGAATCACAATGTCCTCCTGCCTATGTTGTTCTAGATGTCTAAAAGTTAGACACTGAGCATTGCAAAACCTAAGCACCTTTGTGGATTCAGGCCATGGATTCTGTAGGCCCAATGCTGCTCTCAGTTCACTCCTTTTCAACTTCATTGTCTTTAGACTGTGCCGTGAATCACTTATTGCTTTAGCAGAGTAGCAGATGTAACTGAGGTATAATTTGAAGTTAATGGCATTGCCCAGCTGTCACTGCAATTGGAATTCAGTTAGTAATTTGATTATATGAGACAACACATTTCAGTTCATTTCACCCTCCCAGAGTAGCGTTAGTTCTGCAGGGATGATGAGAGTAAAAAGTAGGAAAAATATATTTGCATCAAGCAGACATGACTGGGTAACACAAAGACCAGATTGGAGCAGTAGTTTATACATAACCATTTTAGAATCATACTTTAAACCACTCTACTTGTAGAAATGCAAAAGCACATATATGTGAAAAATCACCACCCACTGTTTTGGAGGACACTACAATATCACTCCCTCCCACAGAGTAAGTTAAGGATGGAAATTCAGTGTCAACTCTGAATTTTAATTGCATTTCTGGTTTTATGTCAAGCACCTAACATTAATTTGTTACATTTAATTTTTGAGATGGTTATATTTTTTGAAGGAAAAAGGAAACTGAAGAAAAAAGATCTTTGTGAGAACCTTGAAGAGACATGCTGTTTTTTTTTCTGGCAATAGAATCAGATGCTTGAGAGAAATACAAACATTGCTGACCTACATATAGGTTACATATAGGCTGTGCCCATGAAAGCTCATGATACCATCTACATGTTTTGTTAGTCTATAAAGTGCTACCAGACCATTTGCTTGCTGGTTTTTTTCTGTAACGGACTAACTCGGCTACCCTCTGAAGCTCCTACATATAGCAACAAAGAGCACTTGAGAACTCCTTTCTTTGTAACCCTTCTGCCTGTTGTCAGCAGCCACAAGGGTTGAGTTAAAACAGTTTTGAGAGTAGCCCCTACCTAACACTGGCTCAAGCCCCCATGCAGAATTTCTGCAGTCACTAAATACCTGCCATGACAGTCTTAATAGGCAATAGCTTTCCCTCTTGAAAGCACAGAGTCTGTGTATGAAACAAATAACATTTTATTAGGGGGGAAAAGAAGAGACAGTAATCTAGCTGTATGAATGATAAAACATTTGCCCATAATAACTTAGTCCATTAAATACACCTGCGGTCATGAACATCCAATATGCATATGTTCTTTGTCATATTGATTCCTCTTTCCCCATCCAAAAGTCGCTTACAGTTTGGTGTCAGCGTGTAACATAGTCCCAGAGTTCTGAAATATAGGCCTGTCTTAAGTCCCTTGGAAAGTGCTATCTGATTCCGAGCCTCTACTAATCAGCCTTTCTACAGGAATTTCAGCTTTATTTACTGAGAGTAGCAGCGGCCTCCCCCAGAGCTCACTCTGCTCTATACCTACAGCCACAGAGGACATCAAAGTGCCCTCTCTCTGCATCATTTTCCCCCAGAGCCCTCCCAATAGTGCAGATTCCTTTGTGGAAGGGAACCAGCAGCATAAAGATAAGCTTTGCAGAATACTAGTGTAATTAATGGATATTAATATTTCATTTTAAGCATTGTTTTAAATTTTTAGATATTTAAATTCTCAGTTGCAAAAGTTATGATTTCTCAGCTTTGTCTACATTATTGATTTAAATTGTCACAGTTGCAGACATTAGGAGGTCAGATAACTTTTTTTGTCTGTGTGTGGACAGTGGAGTCAACATTAACTAACATTTACCAAGACAATATCTAATTCTTTCTATACTCACTGACCATAGATCCTTTGAGTAGCACCTTTGCCACAAACTAGGAGCTCTTTCCTCTTCTTTCTCAGTTGCTAAGGGAATGATGTTGAATGGCCCCACCACCCACTAAAGTGTCCGTGTACCTATACCAGTCTATACCACAACAGCTATTTTACCAGTGAGTTTTTCACAGCACCAGCCAACTGACATGGTCAGCTGAATAGTTTATGAATGTCATTCTTGGAAATGCAGTTTTTAGGGTGAAAGTTCTGAGCAGGAGGGCAAATACACACCTGGTTTCACAGCAGGCAGTCGCAGACACATGCAGAAATCAACTGCTGTGCTTGGGGTCGCCGTCCACATCTGGATAAATCAGAATGTTTTTAGCACATTGAGCTTCTCTTTGTTAATGGTAATGATTACAATGAGAACACATTGTCAAGAAGTGAATTTCATGTTATTAGATCTGTCCTTTTGTAAAAACCTAACACTGCTGTTCTGTGCACTTCATTGCATAGCAAAGATATTATAGAAGCCAATCTGAATATTTTATATGCAAAAAAAAAAAAAAGCAGACACGTGTGGCAATTCCAATAGACCAAAGGGAGATAGATACCCCATCGGCTCAGACCATTTTTCTGATCTATTAAGTCTATATATTCTTTTAGAATATCCTGTGGAAATTCAAGTAATGTTTTTATGGTTTATAATTTATTAAGTAAATCACAGTAGAGTAAATGAGAAATTACTTAATTTTGCATCTTAATGTTCCCCCTCATCTTTTCCAACCATGTGCAGAATAAATATTTTAGTGTGCACCAAGGTATGCCCAAATATGCATTATCAGTACAAACTAAAAATCTAGCTGTGGACACTCTGCTAAGCAGCTGGGTGGCATTTGAATCTCTCTAGAGTGACTGCACAAGTGCACAGCTTACAGAAAATACTGCTTAACAGCTAGTAGAAGAGAATGGTGAAAAATCCATGGAATCCTGCTTACAAGGGTCGGCACACCATAACATTTTTCCAATCACTATTACTTATATGGTTTGTACTCCTAGCTTCGTTATACGCATCTTCTTTAGATTAACATTTTCTTCCTAATTGCATGCAGGCTTCCATTTACAGGACTTTGACTACTAACAGGAAACAAAGGTTCATTGTTGAGAATTAAAATGCTGCAGTTATTAACATTAACAAGACACACATTAGCTGCACATATATTATGACCATCTGTTTGCATATCCATCACTGAGATTATATTGCTAATTATTAACAGCAACAAGAGTGCAAAATGAGACAGCTCCTCTCTTCATCCTTTAGTCTGCATAATGAAGTGGGAGGGAAACGTTTGGTTTCAGGACAGATGTAGGCCATTCTGCTGCCACAGAAATTGAGGAAAAACTTGCAAGAGGACATGCTTTGCACACTGAACCCTAAACTTTTGAGCATTCTGATTTCTGGCTGTAAAGGGCTCCAAAACCTGAAGCCTGTCATTGAACTCCTTCAGTAGCAAGCTCTAACAGTGACTATGAAAGGAGATCATCTGTGAGCTGGCCAGGTTCTTGCTTGTTGGGGGCTTTAAAAACTATTCCCAAGACATCTAAGGCTTGTAATTGGAACTACAATAGTTACCTTTTTGGGAGCAAGATGGGCATTAGAGCATACCCAATAGGTAAGTGCATATTCAAATGCCCATTTAGAGGTTATTTATCTCTACAAATAAACTTTTGCATAGGTGGTCATTTTAAAAGTGTAATTTTTCAAATGTAGCAAACATGCCTTTTTGAAAATCACAGACTGCCACATCATTTAACAAAGGAATCTATGAGGAAACAATCTGCATAAAACAAACATCTTCAGAATATTCTGTTTTTTCTGTACAAGTTCCAATCACATTCTGTGCTCTCCTTACACTAGGCCACATGCCCATTGATAATATTACCTTTCCCATGAAAATATTTGATAAAAAAGGAAAACAAGGTTTTTTTCAGGTACCTTCTGCTGCCAGCAAAGCAGGTTGTATGGAGTGGCTCATGTCCTGGAAAGCCTGGAGCTGTCAAAATGCATGTTATGGGATTAGGCAAGTACAGCCTTCAGACACAGGTACTACTTGTAAAGGCAAGTTCATAGCGGACTATGGTTGCAGAGGACAAGACACACACACAAAATATTTACCTGACAGTACTAAACAGCTTATTAGTACTGTTGAGTGCTTTGAGAAGTGATCAAGTGATTGTAGGAGGAGTCACTGTTAAGGCAGAATGCCATAATATATACAGCAAAGACAAAAACAAAACCCCCACAGCGCCTGTGAAGTCTAATAGAAAAAAGTTCCTGATTTTTCTGAGCCACAGCCAGTAGAATAAAAGTATCCAAAGGCTTAAAAAAATTAGATATCCTTCCATTAAAAAAAAAAAAAAGCACAAAAGTGTAACTATAATATGCTAACATGCAGATGAGGTACCCAAAAAGAAATATTAGATACACATGAACACACAAACCTTTATATCGTTCTGCTCAAATTACAACAGGTTTAGACTTCACTAGAACTACAAGCTTATATTTAAAGTCAAACATGGGCTTAAATGCTTTGCTGGATTGGGTCCTTAAGATAGATACATTGATCATTTGCCAACCACGGCCTCAGGTACAAATAATGTATAGCTAAAATGAGATAAGTCCAGTTTGGAAACTCCCAGAAAGGAAAACAAAAGATCTGATGCCTGGTAACTATCAGTTGCATGCCTACAACTTTTAATGAAGTCAATGGAAATTTAATAGGAACTTCATGCACACAGTTCATGGGATGATTGGGTCTACAACAGAAATTAAGCATTCAGAATCCAAAAGAGAGTCTCGAGTTCCAGTGTTTCCTCTAATTTTTCTCCACTCATATGCAGAATGAATCTTACAATGTGCACCACTATGAAGGTGATGTGTGATAAATCACCTCCAGATTGGTGCACATAAAGCTAACGGGGTGAGGTTGAGGGGTCTGTGAGGGGGCTCAGAGTAGGGTAGAGCATGTGAGGGAGGAATGAGGATCCTGGGGCTGTGTCTAGATTACAAAGAAAAGTCAGAAAAAGATATGCAAATTGCGAACCTCAAGTTGCACATCTTTTTCCGCTTTTCTTCCAAAAAGGCTTTTCCGACATTTAGCCCATCTACACTGGGCCAAATGTCAGAAAAAAACCCTCTTTTGAAGCATCCCTTCTTCCTCATAGAACAAGGTTTACAGGGATGCCAAAAAAACATGTCTGCTTTTCCCAATTTTTTTCCAGAAAAGCAGACACGTTCCTGGGATTCTGCAGAGGTTTTCCAGGATACCTCCAGTATCCTGGAAAAACTCTTCAGTCAAGACCTACCCTGGGATGGGACAGACTCAGGTTTGGGGCTGTGGCAGAGATTCAGGGCTGGAGTAGAGGCTAGGTTGAGAGCTGGGGATGAGGAGTTTGGGGTGCAGGCTCCCCGAGGCTGGGGCCAGAGGACTTTCCACAGTCCTCTCCTGGCCAGCAGCAAGAAAATCAGGGGAGAGGAGGGACCTTTCTCCCGCCACCAGCAGCACAAAACTCTGGGGCAAAAGGAGAGGCATGTGGAAGCCCTGCATGCCCCAACTTGCTCCCTTCCCCCGTTCCTACTTATCTTCTCTCCAGGCCCCTGCTTTGCAGCCTTTTAGAACTGCTGCAACCACACAGTTTAGAGAGAACTTAGATCTCCACCTTAAGCAGTGCCAATGGACCCAGGTCATCAGCAGGCGGATTTGAACCTGGTAAAAGCAATGCAATCCATGGATCTCAATGAAGTTGTGCACTAGTGGTGCCTTTTGCCCTGTATAGCCTGTAGATCAGTGGCCCTCAACCTTTCCAGACTTCTGTACCCCACGTTTTACCTCTAGAGTTGCCAGGTGTCCAGTTTTGAACCAGACAGTCTAGTATTTGAGCTTTCTGTTCAGGAAACAAATTGAGAAAATATAAATGAGAAAATATAAATGTCCAGTATCTTCTAAATAAGATGTAATGTAGATTGTGATGTAATGGCAAGTGTGTCCGGTATTTTTGTTGCAACCATCTGGCAACCCTATTCACCTCACAAGCAAACATGCGTACAAAATCCAACAAAAATACAGTGTGACCTAGCAGCATATTACATTGTCATATGAGAAGTAGAAATGAGAAGTAATCTAATTATAAAATAAAATCAATTGTAATACAAATATTGTACTTACATTCCAATGTAGAGTATATAGAGCAAGCCATTGTATGAAATTTTAGTTTATACTGACTTCACTAGAGCTTTTTATTCGTCTATTGTTAGATTAGGCAACTATCTAAATGAGTTGATATATACCCTGGAAGATCTCTGCATACTCCCAGAGGTACGTGTATCCCCTGATGGAGAATCACTGCTGTGGATAGAGGTCAAAATCCTGACTCTATTGAAATCACTGGGAGCTTTCCTACTGGCTCCAGTGAGGCTAAGAGATATTATAGATCGCTCAGTTTCACAGCTGATACCAGCATAAACTAAATTAAATGCTTCCTAAGGCCGTCCACAAAAACTTCAGACAAATTCATCAAAAAAATAATTGGAGACCAAATTATAGCTCCTACAGAACTTCTTACGTAAATCTGTTAGAGATGCAGCGAGGATAATTAGGTTTCTAACAAGACAGAAGACACTGACAGCAGCTGCAAATCCAGTTCAACATCTCATTAAGGTCAACATGCTGACATAGTGAGTTCATTGATCATTCAGATATAACCAATCAAGGTGTGTCATGAAGGCTTTGTGCTCAGATGTTGATACAGCTTCCAACAACCTATTAAAAGGGGATGTATACGCGCACATATCCCATGGCAGTGATGTGTGTCTTGGTCCTCTCATTGCTGGTGAATACTTAATTATTCTACACAGATTCAATATTTCTGGGGAGTGGAGCTGGGTTGATGAACAACAATTGTCAGGGTTTGGTAAAAGCAGCATGTTTAATAAATATTCATTAACCAAGACCAAGAATTTGAACATTATATAAATAATGTTGCTTAGGGATGCTGGATGGTTTCAACAAAAATACTGGACACACTTGACACTACATCACTATCTATATTACATCTTATTTAGAAAATACTGGACATTTATATTTTCTCAATTTGTTTCCCTGAACAGAAAGCTCAAATACTGGACTGTCTAGTTCAAAACCAGACACCAGGCAACCGTAATGTTGCTTGCAAAACTCCCTAAGGCAAGCCTGGGCAAAATATGGCCTATGGGTCAGATCCAGCCTGCCAAACCACCAAATACAGCCCATGGAAACTGGTAGGCAGGCAGGCTCCTGCTTGCCTCACCCCACCCACATACCACTCAAACGCGGCTGCAGGGCAGTTTCACTTTAAAAACTGAGCCCACAGGGTAGGGAGGAAGCTTTAGAAGCTGCTCCCACCCCTAACACAATCCAGTTGGCTGGCTTCTGGCCAGAAACTAGCCAATGTGAGCTGCCTGTTTCAATAACAGGCAGCCACAAAGCACAAGGGGCTTCTAGTTATTCATAGAGCACATGGCTGCAGTCTGGCAGGGCGGGGTAGGCATCAAGGCTGATTCAGGAACAGGCTGCTGGCTGGTAAGTCTCCTAGCCAGACTCTGACTCTGGCACCTCAGCCCCTCCCTTTCCCTATCTTGGAAAGACAGCTTAATGACAGAAAACAGAGGACAACTGAATTTATTACATCTATTTTGAAAAATGTCTGACACGCAAGTGGTAGTTTCACTTGATGAAACAAGATTGTCTTTATCTTTCATATTTTATAGATGTTCTTACTTGGCCTCAGTTTTATTGGATGGCTTAGTATGCTATTAAATAGTCTCCTGAAGCAGTTCTTGCTAACATTATCTTGCTAACATTAACATTATTATTACAGTTTCACCTTTATTTACATTAGCCAGTGGAACAAAGGTAAGGCCTCAGTTTCCTTTAGCAACTGAAATTTTTGGGGAGACTGATTCCATTAACCTGAATGCTACAATGCTCAGAAGAATGATTCACAGAATGAAATTGCACAGGCAGACTGATGCCACTTTTTGCACAACATATTACATTTTAAGCAAATTTCTGGGCTTGTGGCTAATCTGCTCAAAAACAAGAAAAAGTCTACTTAGAGTTAAGTAGGATTTCAGTTCCTTCTCCCCCAAAGTTTCTTTAAGCACATGACCAGAAGAACACTGAACCCTAAAAACCCTACAAAACAATACAAAGTTGAACTGCACAATTTTCATTTAATTCCTTTAAGAGAACATGTGGAGAGCTCTCACACTTTTGTTTCGTGTTTAGTTGATACACACATTTGATGAAAAAATAGACTCTACTATAATTTTTCTTTTTATTGCAAATTGTGGACCGAGTTCTGTTCTCAGTTATTCTATTGTAAATGCAGAATAGCTGCAACCAAGATAATGGAATTATTTTGGATTTACAATGTGATGGCAGAATCTGGCCCTCTAATGCTACATGTGTAAAAAAATACTAAGGTGTTTTAAAACATGCAAACATCCAACATCTGTAAGGAAAGGTTGAAATCTTTAGAATGGGCCCTCTTGCACTCTGTAGTTCCCAAGTTTGCCATGACACCTACCTTTTCTCCACTCCCTTCTCACATAATTATATTCCAGAATCAAAGTCTGTCATTAAAAATTGTTTCTAGCCTTCATGTTCTGAAGATGATACTGCATTAGTTTAATATGTGGGTTCACATTTAAAGGTTGTTTTCTTGAGTCTTGACACAGGAAACTTGACACAACAGCCCTGAGAGTGTGAACTTTTAAATTGATTATCATTTTAGCAGAATAATTCAACCTAACAGACTTATCCCTTAGTATTAAAATGCTTTCACCCAACATTAAATACCAAAAAACCAATCCAGCTGCCAAAGGCCTTCAGCTTCAACTCTGACATGATGTAATTACACATTTCATTATATTGGTGACTGATGTATTGACAAACTGAAACACATGAGGACACTTCAAACATAACTGGATTTAATATCTTCACAAGCTACTATTGTGCTGATTATTGTATTCACTTTCATATTTCATTAATTATAAAGGTCATGTCTTAAATTTAAATGAAGCTGATTTAGACTTTCCAGGCGGATATAGTAGCATGCTACAAATCAAGGGATTTCCCCCCCAGGATTACAGGTTCACAGAGTTCATGGGATTATGCCTTATGAGGAAGGGATAGTTGACAGAGCTGTATAAGAAAGGATGGTATTAAAGTCACCTGACTTCCAGGCAGAATAAACTCTTCGTGTTTAATTAAAACAAAAATGCTTTTGGCACGCACACCATCCTGGACGGTTTTTGAAGGTGCCTGGGAACATTCAAGAATCCTGTAGGGGACCATTTTAAGCTGCCTGAGCACTAAATGAATTTAAAAAACAGCCATTTGTCTACAAAAGAATTTCACAAACTACTACAGAGAGTGTGTGGAATTCACATGCAAATTTGACATTGTTTCTCTTGGCCCGAACAAAGGCTTGAACTGAATGACCTATTGTAAAACCAGCTTTCCTAATATTCAACACCCCATTGACATCAAAAGCTAAGTATGGGACACTTTATTATACATATAATTTTACACACACGCGCCTCTGTAAATTCCACTCCAATTTATCTGATGAAATGGGTTTTACCCACAAAAGCTTATGCCATAATACATCTGTTAGTCTCACAAGATGCTACAGGACTCCTTGCTGTTTTTGCTGAAACATGACGCAAACTTCATAAAAGGTGCAAGCTTATGCAACTCAAATCCATGTAAAAAAAAAAAAGGGAGGGGAATCCAAGAGGTTTTACACAGGCTTTAGTTATAACGTGGATGACATGAAAACAAGTAAGTTTGTGTGTATGCAATTTAATGGCCTAGTGAAACCTAAGCACCTGACAGCTGAAGAAACATTTATGGGGAATACTCTAACAGCATGAATATAATTCCTATTACTATCATGCTACACAAGACTCAGTAAGTCACAGCATTAAAAATATTTTCACTGCCTGGAACAGAGTTCCCATTTACTGCTAGCGTGCCTCTGTATGTCTAAATCGGGCAGAGTAGCTCTTGTGGCTTTGGGTGTCCCCTTCTGCTGCCTGCTTGTTCTGCAATAGTTTTTTATATCTTAACCCTCCAGTCAAGTCACCATTTGCTCCATCTCTTCTGGGGTTGCAAAGTCCAGCAAACACTGTCCAATTGTTGCCTTTGATGGTGTTTTGCTTCAGCTCTGTGCCTCTATACAAATGTCTGGCAGGAAACCTAGGTCCACCCTCAGATTCTGGCCCAGGGACCTATAAACAGCAATCCAGGGCTGCTGAGTCCTTATCCCTGTTGCTGTTTCTCTGGGCTCTTGTCTACTCAATTTCTCTTCCCTTGCCTGTTTCTAGGTTTACCATGAAAGCCTGCTGTATTTCCTAACTACTTTATCACTTCTAGCCTCTTGCCAGACTCCTCAGCTCAGGAAAAACTTAAAAAACACAACACATAATCCAACAGCAACTTAAAGATTAACAAAACATATAGAAGGTATCATGAGCTTTTGTGGGTACAACCCACTTCTTCAGATGGAGTATTAACAGTCCAATTTCCAAAATAAATAGGGGATGGGTTGGGAGAGGGAGGGAAGAGGGGGAAAAATAGTGAATTAGTGTTCATGTTACATGAAGCTGATAGAGAAGGTGAAAGTTGTTCTGAAGTACCCATTGTTTGGTTGGTTAAGTCATTAGGATGTGGTGTGTTAGCCGGGTAATGTCTTTATTCATATCTTTGTGATGGGTCCCAAACCCGTAAAATGAAGTTAAGTTCCAACGCTTCCCTATGTATTTGGCTTGTGGAATCGGCCTGAAACAATACGGTGTCTTTGAGATCCATTAATGAGTGCCTGGGCAGGTTAAAGTGTTCTCCAACAGGTTTCTGTTTGTTGCCTTTTTGGATATCTGACTTATGTCCATTAATTTTTTCCTGTAGAGACTGTCTAGGTTAGCCAATACACATGGCAGAGGAGCATTACTGGCATAGATCACATTAGTTGATGTGAAGTTAAATGAGCCTCTGGTGTGGTGGGGTCTGTAGTGTGAGCTATAGATTGGTCTGCAGGGATTAAATTTGTGGTCCACTAGGCCAGCCTTGAGGACTGCTAACGAAAACATCAGGTGTTCTTTATCAAACAGCCTTCACCAGCCTAAACTCCCCTTGCTTGCTAACTGAGAACCTCATGTGGGATAAATAACATGACCTCAGCTCTAAGCCCCGAGGGGAATATTGAGAGTGGCATTAGGCTAACTCGTGCACACTCAGTAAATAGCTAGAGTATAAGACCTGCTGGGGGTCCCACCCCTCTGGGAGTTCCACCAGAGATCTTTTACCTCAGAAGGTGCCCTGAGTCCCTCAGCTGGAGCCACGTCTACTGCGGCCTGGTGCGAGGTGACTCGAACAGGACTCCCCACAGTCCTGAAGGGGCGTAAGCATTTCCAAGTGCCTGTTGCTCATTTATATGCATTGCTTTGTCTATGCTAATTATTTGAATTAGTTTGCAGTAGTTGTGTATTTGGCAGTATAAAGCCTGTAATGGTAGCGATATAGTGAGATTTATATTTTGTAGTAGCTGTGTAACTATTTGGCAGTATTAAGTCTGTCTTTGTAGTGAGATTAATAAAAGCAACTATCTATCCCTAATTGACTCTGTCTTGAAGTGAATCCACAACCCTGTTGGGCTCTGGCCCTGTGACTTGACAGGGTCCTGTGATGAAATCGCTTGTGTAGATGTGTGGACAGAGCTGGCTCCAGGCTAATTGCAGGGGTGGGTTCCTGGATTATTATGATGGAGGTGTGCTGCGTGGTTACTGGAAAGAATTTGAGGTTGGGGGTTGTCTGTAGGCGAGGATTGGCCTTTCCCCCAAGGCCTGTGAGAGTGAAGGGTCATTTTCTAGGATAGGTTGTAGATTGCTGATAATGCGTTGGAGGGTTTAAGTTGTGGGCTGTAAGTGATGACAAGTGGAATTTGGTTTTCTCTTCTTGGCCTGTTTTGAAGTTCATGTTTATCTGTTTTTTCACTTCCCTGGATGGGTATTTCAGTTTTAAGAATGCTCAGTCTATATACATCCTGTAGGTGTTTGCCTTTTCTGTGGGATTGGAGCAAATCCGATTGTATCTTAGGGCTTGGCTGTGTATAAATAGATTGAGTAACATGTCTGGGGTGGAAGCTAGAGGCATGACGGTAACTGTAGTGGTTGGTAGTTTCCGGTATAAGGTGCTAGAAATGTGCCCATCATGTAATTGTACTGTAGTGTCAAGGAAGTGTCTCTCTCATGTGGACTGATCAGGCTGAGGTTGATAGTGGGGTAAAAGTTGTTGAAATCCCTGTGAAATGCTTCAAGGGTCTCCTTTTTGGGGTCCATATGATGAAGATGTCTTCAATGTAGTGTAAGTCGAGTAAGGTTGCTAGGGGGCGAGAGCTGAGGAAACATTGTTCAAGGTCAGCCATAAAGACTCTGGTATATTATGGGGCCATGCGGGTCCCCATGGCTGTGCTGCTGACTTGAAGATACAAATTGTCTCTGAGTCGGAAGTAGTTGTGGGTGAGGACAAAGTCACAGAGTTCTATAACCAGTGGTGCAGTGCTGTCATCGGGGGTGGTGTTTCTGATAACCTATATTCTGCCTTCATGTGGAATGTTGGTGTAAAGAGCTTCTTCCTTCGTGGTGGCCAGGATGGTATTTTCAGGAAGATTACTGATATTCTTTAGTTTCCTCAGGAAGTTGGTGGTATCTCGAAGATAGCTAGGTGTGCTGGCGGCAAAGGGTCTGAGGAGAGAGTCAATATAGCCAGATAATCCTGGTATAAGTGTGCCAATCCTTGAGATGATGGCTCGTCTGGGATTTCCAGGTTTGTGTATCTTGGGTAGCAGATAGAAAACTCCTGGTTGGGGATTGGGAGGGTGTTTGTGTAAGTTCGGTCCTGAGCAGAATCAGGGAAGTTCATGAGCAGTAGTTTTATGGTTTTTTGGTATTCTATAGTGAGATCAGAAGGTAGAAACTTGTACATTCTGGTGTTGGTGAGTTGTTTGGTCACCTCCTGTTCATAATCTGTTCTGTTCATGATGACTACAGTGCCCCTCTTTGATTATGATGTTAGAATTGTTTTTGAGCATTGCGTTCTGCATGACTCAGGTCATATGTTATGGTTTGCTCACAATGTCAGCCCATGCACATTTGCGGAAGCAATCGATGTAGAAGTCAAGATTCTCATTGCTACCGTTAGTAGGGTTCCACATAGAAGACTTCCTCTTGTGGTATTGGTTGGGGGGAGCTGCAAGGTCAGTGTGTTGTACATTGATGTGCTGGAAATATTCCTTTAAGTGAATGCAGAGTCCTCAAAATAGGACAGATTCCTCTGCCAGCCTAAGAGTGTGGTTGGATAGGTTGACAATGTTGCTAGGTGAGAGAGTCTCAGCTCAGGTCAGCATTTTAGGGCTTATTCCTATCCCTTCCTCCATATTCCTGATGCCCCTCCCTCATCTCAGAGCCTCCTTCCCCTCTGCCAGATAGCCTGAGATACCATTAGGTTCTCATAACTCTATGAGAGCTGATGTGAGGTACATGCTTCATCATACAGTCTCAAAAGTATTTCATAGTTCAGCACTGCTGTCGCCTTTTGGACATATACTTGATTTCAGTGTGGGGAATGGGTGTAGATAAGGAATTTGAATGTGGAATAAAATATTGATTATGCAAAGGAGTGGCTTATGCTGAAAAGCAGAATTAATTATTTCTTCATATACTTTGCTTTGCTGTGCAGGCAATCCTGTAAGAAATGATAAACACTAAAAGGTACTTAGCAGCCCCTTTGAAATCTGTGGGAACCAAAGATGCCCAGCGTCAAATTTTCAAAGATGCTGAACACACAAAGATGCAGGTAGGTATCAATAGAGAACCAACGGTATCTTGGTGCCTTCACACTTGTGAAAAATCTCATTAGGCAGCTACCTGCATCTTTAGGCTGTTAAACATATTTTAAAAAAATCTGGCCCTCATCACATTGCAAAATTAATCCGGAATTGAACATTCACATTGGTGCTCTGAATAAGCTGTGATGTCAGTCAACTAAGTGGAAAGTAAATGCTATCAGATTTATTTTCAGACAAAGTGGATATCATTTTGATTCAAGAAGAATCAATACTATAAATGAATCTTTTGGGGATTGATGAGTGCCAATTGCTAGTCCTTATATATTATGTGCGTGCAGATACTAAACTAAAAAACTACAGCTTTTAAGATATTAAACTAAAACTGCAACTTTTAAGAGCCTGGATCTTTGGTTTACAATTAATTTTAAAATCAGTTCAACAGCATGTGCAATTTTATTTTATCCAGGTGGGTTAAATCCTTTCTCTCTTCTGTGCTAAATAATCATTTACATGAAATATAATATTGCATATTGGCCATGTGCATGAAGCTGCTTACAAACAATCAATTTGGCTCCTGCCCCAAGGGACTTTGAGTCTGATATTGACAAAGCTCATACAGAAATATACCACCAACTGTCCAGGGTATGTTCACAATCTGGAACACTGCAGTTTTCATATGGCTAATCATCACTTAGAAAAATTCATGACAGTAGTATATTTTAAGAATGAACTTGAAAGAAGATCAGAGCAGTAGCTGTGTTAGTCTGTATCTTTAAAAACAACAACAAGTAGTTCTGTGGTACCATATATAATCAGGACTTGACAAGCAGCGGCGAGCCCTGCTTGCCAGCCGCACGGTTTGGCACGCACCGGGCTAAAATCTATTCACCATGGGCGAGTAGATTGCCCTAATTGTCGAGCCCTGTATATAATTATATTTTTGTTAGTCTCTAAGATGCCACACTTGTTTTGAAAGAAGATAGTTGTCCTGCATGCAAAAAGTGAATGCCACAGGTAACAGTGATAACAATGGAGAAAATTATGAAGGAAGCTATTAGGTAGAAGACAAAAGCAGAACAAGGGAATGAATAGGAAACCAAGAAGCTAAACAAATTAATAAATAAGAGCAGAATTTTGCAGATTAAGGTCTTTTAAGTCCACAAGGGATCAATATGGTAATCTAGTCTGCCTGCCTGCATAAAATGTAACCTGGAATACATCCCTAAATTCTGGTTGTACTACAGCATTCTCTTTAGAAAGACACCTAAGGTAAGGATCAAACATTTTAAACAAATATGCTCCATGTATACTTACCGTTTAGGGAGATTTTTTTTCTGTCCATAAGCATCAGAAATCACCTTTGATGTCTTTTTTTAGACTAGGTTTCCAAGGTAATTTTAATATTTTTTTTAACATTTAATTTCCTTGCATCTTATATAGGTTTACTTTAGGTGTGGTGATTTTTTCTGGCTGCATTTCTCTCAAGGCTCAACATTGAGCGCCTACTGAATACAACAAAGGCATGTCTGTTTCCCCTGAGCAGGCATTTTCTGTTTACTGAGGATCAGATTCTGTTGCCCTTTTCCACATTGAGCTGTACCAGAATCCAACCCGAAATAGGCATAAACTATTGTAGCACCTTTCCCCTCCCATGCCTATTTTCTGATGTCCTTGATGATTCCATCTCCTTCTCTCTCCTTGCCAGTCACACCCAATGCCTGGAGCAGAGCCACCTCCAGCCAGCCTCATGGCACAGGAGCTGCCATGGTGCCAGTAAGGACCCAAATGAAGTGCTTCCCCCTCGCCACCTACATCCAGAGACTATTTATAGTTTGCTATCTGGAGACAATTTGTTGTTTGACTGAAATATACTGTGTGGTCTGTTTGGGGGACTGTGTGCTGACCACGTGGTGCTAAGCCTAGCAGCCTAGTAGGCAAGGCTGAGATCTTTTAATGGGGCTTTGATCCTTAAGTTGTTTAGCACCCATCAACCCTTAACCAGCAGGTGGGCTACTCAGGAGGACCAGGGCTTTCAAAAAGTCTGCTCTTAATCTAGCAAACAGAAGTGGCTAAGAGGGGAGTTCTGTGAGGGAATTCTCCAGGTGAGTTTAGAAGGGAGTAGGGGGCTAGATACACTTAACATTCCTTAAAATGTAAAGCAAAAAATAACCCAAATTAATAAAAATAAAAATAAACAAAGGAATCAGTTTCAGGAGTAAAAAGAGAATCCAGGCAGAAGTCCAGCAATGGAGTGGGGGCTGTCCAGTTTATTGCACCCAGTGCAGCACATATTGGCATTTGGCATGCATGAACTTTCAATGCAAGGAGCTCCTGGCCCTCAGAGATCAAATATGGGCTCTGGAGGCCAGATTGGCTGAACTGAAGGAGCTAAGAGACAGAGAAGTACAATATCCCAGAAAGTCTTATCTACGTAGAATGGTCCCACCACTGATCTGACAGCCTTTGTACTGTTGAGGAGGATGGAAGTCTCAGGAAAAGAGAACATGCAACTGGGGCAAAGGGAAACTATCCCATTTAGACCCTCCTTCCAGATGATGTTATGGTATCCTCTCACACTGAAGATATCTCTGCAGGAAAGGCAACTTCATTTATTAGGAAGAAACAGGTAACTGTTACGGGGGATTCAATCATTGGAAGCAGATATCTGGGCATGCGATGATGAGGACAACCACATGGTGACTTGCTTGGTGAAAAGGTAAGGGTGGGGAACCTCAGGCCTGGGGGCCTGTTGAGCCCCCCTCGCTTGCCTGGATCCGGCCCCCAAGGCTCAGCATTCAGGAGCCTGTGCTGGCACTCTAGCCCCTGCCACCCACCCGCAGGGCTGGAGCACACAAAATTCCCTGTCCTGGGCCCCCCTAGGCTCTGGTGTGCAAGGGGAATGTCTTTCTCCTTCTGAATCAGAGGCTTCTCACTTGTGTGCAGCTCCCCAACTGATTTTTCTGTGGGTAAGTGGCTTTTGACCCAAAAAAGGTTCCCCATCCCTGTCTTAAGGCATCAAGAGATAGAGGTATATGTAGTGCTTGGGAGGAGCTGGTGATCATATGATATGTAGGTACCAATGACATAGGGAAGGATAGGAGAAAAGTCCTGGAGGCCAAATCCAGGACCTCCATGTTAGTGTTTTTTGAAATGCTTCTAGTCCCCCACACAAGCCCACTTGGATAGGTAGAACTGCAAGGTCTCAATGTTTGGATGAGATGATGGTGTAGGAAGAAGGAGGTTAGATTTATTAGGAACTGGGGAAACTTTTCCCCCTTTTCCAAGTCTATGGAGGAAAAATGGGCTCCATCCAAAACAAAATGGAACAAAATTGCTGGCACAGTTTGAAAACTGCCCACGCTTTTTAATTTTAAGAGGTGAGGGAAATCAGAGAAGTGTGGAAGAGTATTTGGTTTGGACAGAGACATCCCTAAGGGGAGGATCTATTAATGGGGATTCTCTATGTCCTAGTAAGTAGGAGAGAATGTAAGATTTAAAAAAACAAAAACAAAAACAAAAACAAAAAAAACCCACCCACACACAACACACCCCACAAGGCAAGATCTGATGAGAAACAGTCAAATGAAAGAGTCCTTTCAATCTCATCATGTAAAGGCAGACAACCAGACAGTGACAAGTTTTTAAAGTGCTTATATACCAATGTTGGAAATCTATATAATAAGATAGGTGAAACAGAGAGTGCTTCATATTGAATGAGGTTATCAATATAATAGGCATCACAGAAACTTGGTGGATTGAGGATAAACAATGGGACACAGTAATGATAGGGTACAAAATATATCGGAAGGACAGAACAAGTCATGCTGAGGAGAGGTGGGTGGCGCTATATGTGAAAGAAAGCGTAGAATCAAATGAAGTAAAAGTCATAAGTAACCAAACTGTTCTGTAGAATCTATATAGAAAGTAATTCCATGCTCTAAGAATACGAATATAGCAGTAGGGATATATTACCAACCAGCTGACCAGGGTGGTGATAGTTGAAATCCCCTACTACTGTTGAGGGTTTGTTTTTTTTTTATTGGCCTCTCTATTCTTCCTGAGTGTTTCATGGTCACTATCTCCACATTGACTGGGTTCGTGCCACCTCAGGACATGATGCAGAGATAAAATTTTCTGACACCTTAAATGATTGCTTCTTAGAGCAGCTAATCTTGGAACCTATAAGAAGAGAAGCAATTTTTGATTTAGTCCTAAGTGGAGCACTGGATCTGGTCCAAGAGGTGAATATAGCTAGACCTCTTGGTAATAGTGACCATAGTATAAATTCAACATCCCTGTGCAGGAAGCACTCTACAGCAGTCCAAACACTGTAGCATTTAATTTCAGAAAGGTAACGACACAAAGATGAGGATAGTTAATAGAATTTAAAAGGATACAGTGCTAAAAGCTACATGGAAACTTTAAGACACCATGATAAAGGCTCAACTTAAATTATATCCCAAATTAAACAACCAACCAAAAAAAGAACCTAAAAAGTGCCTCCATGGCTATACAAAAGAAAAGAAGCAGAAAGAGGCAAAAGGGCATCATTTAAAAGTGGAAGTTAAATCCTAGTAAGGACAATCAAAAGAAGCATAAACTCTGGCAAGTAAAGTGTAAAAATATAATTAAGAAGGCCAGAAGAGTACTAGTCAAAGATTTAAAAAGTAATAGCAAAAAAACCCAACCAACCAACCAACCAACCAAACAAAAAACACACAACTGTTTAAGAACATCGGAAGCCGGAATCTGCTAGACAACCAGTTGGGTCACTGGATAATTGAGATACTAAAAGGAGCCCTCAAGGACAATAAGGCTATTGCATAGAAACTAAATGAATTCTTTGCATCGGTCTATACAGTTGAAGATGTGAGGAAGATTCCTAAACCTGAGCCTTTCATTTAAGTAATAATCTGAGGAACAGTTTCAGAGTGGAGGTATCATTAGAGGAGGTTTTGTCACAAAACTGATGAAACAGTAAGAAGTCACCAGGACAAGATGGCATTCACCCAAGAGTTCTGAAGGAAATCAAATGTGAAATTGCAGAACTTCTAAAACTGTAGTTTGTAACCATAATTTAAAATCAACTTCTGTATCAAATGACTGGAAGATAGCTAGTGCAGTGATCTCCAACCTTTTTAAGCACAAGATCATGTCCAACAGTGGGCTCCTGGCAAGGAGGGAAAAGTGGATTCGTACTCTGACCCCCCCTCCCCCCATCCACATGTCCCACTAGCTGTGGTTCCTCATTCCTGACCAGTGACAGCTGCAGAAGAGGTGCCTGCAGACAAAGGCAGTATGTGGAGACCTCCGGCCCCGCCTTCTCCTGGAGCCACAGGGATGTGCCAACCACTTCCTGGAATGATGCAGAGCCAGCACCAGGGAGGGGGAAATTTACCTTGTGTGTACCATGCTGCTGGACTGTTAGCAGCCGATCTCCTGATTTGGCTGCAGGAGTCTCCAGGAGATCGATCCTGATTCCAAGTGACTCAGCCAGTGTTCCACAAATGGATGGAAAATTTAGAGGGAATGAATTTTGTTATGTGCATCAATATTGAAGAAATGTGCAGATGTGCACCACCAGTAGAAACCAAAAACCTAGATACAGTATATATTTTTGCAAAATTACCATAGGACAGGTTAGGCATTTTAGAACTCCCTACTCAAAGAATTAAATTTAAGCATAAGAAATAAAACCATGAAATGCACAGACCAGCAAAAGTTTTGAAAGAAGTAAAAAAACCCCACCACCACAAGACTAGGTTGGGTCAGGAGGTGAGTGTGAAAGACAATGTGTATGTGAGTGACAGACACACTGTTCGAGTGTGATAGAGTCCTATTATTCCATTCAGACATAGGAACAACTGCCAGCAAGTTTTCTCCATCCTGCCATGCCCCTTTCCCTGTGAAGACAGGGTACAATGGTGTGGTGGAAGGGGACACCCGGACATCAGAACTGCCCTCCTCTCCATAGCAAGCAGGAGGCTTCTGGAGGGAAACTCCAAGGCAGAGGGCAGAAGCAGAATGGCAGTGGGGGAGAAGAGACACCTCAATTGCCAGCATTTGATAGCCTCCTGGCCAAAGCAGTCATGATCATCTGTTAGAGGCTCCAAGATCTACCAGTAGATCCTGAACTATACTGAAAAAAAAAGTTATATAAATTCAACAGAAATGTTTATGAATCAAAGGTTTTAAACTGTTACAAAGAGCCACTTGTTGGAAAAGCATTGCTTAATTAAAAGACATCAGCATGGCTTCCGGAAAGGGAAATCACACCTAATAGATTTGATTTATAACCTTCTCCAGACTATTAAATGCTTAAAAGTATCCTCTGGGACTATAAAAACACCACGACTTTGAAATGGAAAACTTTACAATAAGACCTCTGTTTTGTGACTTTTCAAAGTTTCTAAATAAGTGGCGGCACTTGTAAAATTGATAATATTGATATATGCAGTGTTGTAGCTATGCGGGACCCTGGATATGGGAGAGGTGGTGAGAGAAGTACTATCTTTTAATGGGACCCATCTCTGCTAGTGAGAGCAGCTTTCAAACTTCTCAAAACTTGTCTCTCACCATAGGTTGGTCCCATGACTGATTTCATGCCCCTTGTGTCTCTAATATTGATATGTCACATCACTTTAAATGATCAAATAGCATAGGTAATAATATAAAGAATCGATTATAATGCACAGCAAGGGGGATCAATGCAGGAAAAAGACTCCTGGTATCTCCTGGCAAATGAAAAGCACCATACTTAGTGTCTATCACAATCAGTGCGATTAGTCTTTAATGAAGTGGGCCCTGAAAATTTGAACAATTGTAATTAACAATTAACCTTGTTAATTACAAATGGTCACTTGGTACTTGGTTATAGACATAAGGTAAATAGGAAATGGACCTATTGCTGCCAGATGTAAGTAAGTTAAAGCAACATGTTCTAGCAGAAATATTAAAACATATCTATACTTTAAACATTTTCTTCCAAATATAAAACTTTCATGGTTTGGAAATCAGAAGCTTCTTACATTTGGCTAAACTACAACATTTAGCACTTTAGCATTAAATCTTAAAGCATTACACAATTAATCCATCCTCAAGGATTCTGCCAGCTATGTTACAAATGGGGAAAGTGTCCAGAGGACACAAACAAACCAGTACCACTGCATGTTTAAATGGTTATCATAAGTGTACATGAAAACTGAGTAATTGTTTACACACACTTTCTATTTCCATGTGGCTACATAAGAAAGGCACATTATTGTATATGTTTTACATACAACTCTGAGCTTGACTACATTTGAGAAACGAGGTTGTTGTGCAGCACTTCTAGTGCAACTTAGTTAAGTGACAGCTAAAATGTCTTCAGGCATTTCTAAACGTACATCACTATTTCCATTTATCATCCTGGTCAAAACAAGGAAGTAAAGAAGCATGCATATGAAATATTTTAAAGGGCAACTCTTGAGACCCAAATTAATTTGTGAATCATTGTATGAACAGTATTTGTTTAAGAAAAATTAGTTTTGCTACTAGAAAATGCATACAGTTTAAAGCAAGAAGGGATCATTATTTATATCTAGCCTGACCTCTCATGTATAAAGAGCTTCAAATAGTAATTTTTGCATCATACTCAGTAACTAAACCCTCTTTCTCAGAAAAGCATCCAATTTTGATTTAATTTCTTTAAGAAATTCTTCAAGCTGTTAGGATCTGTAACTCTTTAGACCTCTATATTAAATGAACTTTTTAAACCAAACTCCCTAGCTGACCCTGGGCTCCCCACTGAGCTTTTGACTTTGAAGTGTAGCAACAGCCCTGCTGATAAGAGGTGGAAGCCCTTTTATCAACTAATCGAATAGTCAATGCAAATTGCATTGACTATTTGGTTAGCCAAATAACTGAAATTTTACATCTCTAAATTAAACAGACTTCCTGTCCTTGGAAAATTCTATATAAGGAATGGGGACCAAAAAGGATGATCTTCAGCTAGCTTCACAGACTGCTCACCAACCCAAGAGAATACATGAAAAGACCTGGATGCAAAACGGTATAATGACACAGGAGGTGGTGAACTGCTGGATCCAGGTCAGAAAGATCAGCTCTGGCCTGAAAAAGACTTTACACGAAATAAGAACTAGGATGAGAAATTATGATTTCTAAAAACTTTAGTTTATTAGGCTTAGCAACATTTTGCTTGAGTAACATATCTTTAAGTCTCTCATTCATATTTAATAAAATCATTTGTTTATTATTAAACCCAGTATAAAAGTTACGGGAGGGGAGGGGGGGGGGGGACAACTGTGCATCTCTCTCTCTCATTGATAAAGGGGGCAAACATATGAGCTTGCTCAGTGTAAAACTTTAATGCAGCATAAGATGGATTTATCGCTGCGGTTCTGGTCAGCAAGGGAGGTTTAGGTTGGATATTAGGAAAACCTTTCTGTCAGGATTGTTATTCACTGGAATTAAATGGCCTAGGGAGGTTGTAGAATCTCCATCATTGGAGATATTTAAGAGCAAATCGGATGGACATTTGTCAGGGATGATCTAGATGATGCTTAGTCCTGCTGTGTGGATGGGGACTGAACTTGATGATCTCTCAAGGTTCTAATTTAATTATTCCAAGTCCCTATGACTGAGCCTTCCCAGAGCTGAACTGTTCTCAATGTTGATTCCTTTGCTGTGAGGTGTGACTCCAACTCTGTGCCTTTGTTGGGGAGATCAAAGGTTGTGGTAGAAAGGGGGGTGCCCCAGAGGACAGATGGGGGTGTCAGTAGTATGATCAGCCCCTCAACTGACAGTCTCAAGTAGATCTGTGACCCAACTGTCACATACGTCCTTTCATTTGACTGTACTAAAATGCATACAGTTTGAATATACAGTATTAGGGGAGGGGCAAAGGGGACAGTTGTCCTGGGACCCACCAATTCAAAAGAGGCCAGAGCTCTGGGCCCTTAAAAATCACTGGCAGAGCCCTGGGTGAGGGTAGGGGGTGCAGGTGCAGTCCAGCAAATCCTGATGGCCATTTGTCCAGCCTCACTTCTTTCAGCTAACGCACCACCTCTTCTGAGAGCACAGAACTGCCACCCCCCATTTTGCCCTAGGACTCAGCAATTCTATCACCTCCCCACCCCCTCCCAGGGCTTTGCTTTCATTTACAAGACAGAACGAGTTTCCTTTGCTGCTATTGTTTTGTGTGGTATTTAGTTTTGTTTGATATTGACAAGAATGTGCAAACAGTACAGTTATAAAGCAAATGGTTAAAACATACTGGAAATGTACAATTTAACCTCTTGAGGTCACCAGACCCCATCATAATTGTTTTTCTGTCAGATACAACACGTTTCAGAAACATGCCCCAGGAGGCAAGATTATTTGAAAATCAGTCCAATACAGTATTGTGGCTTTGTTTAATCTGTGACAAATGGATAAAGTTCAATACTGCTTAAAAAAAAAATCTATACAGCATCTGTATGCTATAGCTGAGGGGGGAAAAAGCTGTCACTTCAAACAGACAACGCTAGTTTTTACCTCTGTCCCCTTTAATGAATTCTTAGTTTATGTCATGCTTGCAGCTTGCTAGGACATCTTTCTTAGGTTCTCTGATACCATAGTGATTAATGTAGTTTAAGAACCTAATCACATAGTTAAACTGTGCCTTTTTATGGCTTTCAGATGGACAGTGATCATATGCTTGCCAGATGTTCCACTACACATAGGAGTAATAATGCCAACATCTGAATTACTCTGAAACATCTGTGTTTTTGTTGCTAGCTTTATGCCTAGCCAAATCTGAACAGAATCATTGCTACTACTCTCAAACATTTATATTTGGTAGCATCCAACAGGTCCAAATCAGGTTTAGAACCCTGTACGTTGGGCATTCCATATGCAACTATTCTTGCCTTGACATGAAAAAACATCTACTGCAGCACTCGTCTCTACAATAGGCATTTCCTGCTATTTTGTCTGTTATAGTGTAAGCATCCCAAGCAATTAGGCTTCCACTGCCATCTTTAGGATACTATTCAAGCTCGAGTAATCTCTCTCCATCTTTTATCTTAAAATATGTATAATTTGATATCCCCCCTTCCTCAGCATCATAAGATTACCTTACTTAGTTAATTCTCTAGTGTTCCCTTGTAAATCATTCCAACAGTCCTCTAGTTATTTTTGTTCTTTTCTTTTTAACGCCTTCCAGTTCATCATTTTTGGCAATATGGTGTCCAGAATTAAACATAGTATTCCTCATCTAATCACACTTCTAGCCAGATAAAGGAAACATATCCACCTTGATGTGCATGTACCCAAAAATTGTACAGGCGTTTTTGAACAACTACTACTTCTAGTTTGGTGAAACATATTCATCTGAGACTTCTAAAGCAGCTAAAGAACCAAGTTACTGATGTATGAAGAAATTTTGCGAGGGGGGGGGGGGGGGGAAGGTATAAGCTGAAACTTCAGGACTAGAGGATGGTCTTTTTTGTGCCATCTTTAAGTCCAGTAAGAATATTCATGGAAAATAAGTTACTTGAGAGCTTCAACTCAGTACCTGAAAAACAAACTGGGGGAGAAGGGAGAGGCATGAGGGTATGGAAGGCATATGGATGATGAATGTGCAAGAGTAAGTCACCTTTATTAATTTGATAGAAGAAAAACAGTGCAACTGTTGTAAGGCATGTTGTGTGTCTCAAATTGCTTAGCATTCTTTGAAAGGATTAATAAAAATGCAGGCTAGAGAAAAACTTGTGGATGTAATTTGATCTTCCAAAAAGGCTTTTGACAAAATCTGTCAGAAGCAATTAGAGAAATGTAGAAACCACAGGGCAAAAAGAAAAAGTTGTCATGGACTTCAGAATTAGTTCAAAGATAGGAAGCAAAGAATGGCTCTCTTTCAGGGTGCAAATAAATTAGTAATGGGTAATTCAAAGGATCAGTGATAGAATCTGTGTTGGTTAATGAGCTTAACAGTGATTTTTAAAGGTGATAAATAGCACAGTGGTAAAATATTCTGAGAAGAAAATTACTTAGGTCAGTAAAAATTGAAGGACGTATGTGAAAAGTCAAGGAGGTCCTGAAAGAATGCTTCGATAACATGAAGGCAATTAAAAATTCCATGTGGCCAAGTGCAAGGTAACATACAATGAATGAAATTATGGACACACTTTATATTAAGGGAACTTTTTATAAATCAGTTATAGAAGTTGATATATCATTTGTTTGTCAATTTGTTTTACATTCCAACAAGTTCCTTGTAATCCCATGCAACATTAATGCACTTACCATATACAATACTCCTGTTTTTACGTGCTCATTATCTAACCATATATTAATCCTGCACAATCTATAGATTCTTAATATGTAATATGAGCAACACACCACCTTACTTGCTACTGCCAGCATTTATAGTACTCCCTCTCCCCATTTGGGAAAGGCTCTGCAGTGCGCCATAAACAAAACAAGCTTGACTAGAACTAGAGGGGTAGCCATGTTAGTCTAAATCTGCAAAAGTGACGAGAAGTCCTGTGGCACCTTATAGACTAACATATTTATTGGAGCATAAGCTTTCATGGGCAAAGACCCACTTCATCAGATGCATGTAGTGGAAATTCCAGAGGCAGGTATAAATATACAGGCATAAGAAAAGAGTACCAATCAAGAGTAAGGCTGGAGATAACGAGGTCAATTCAGTCAGGGAAGATGAGGCCCGCTTCTAGCAGCTGATGCGGAGGTGTGAATACCAAGAGAGGAGAAACTGCTTTTGTAGTTGGCAAGCCATTCATAGTCTTTGTTTAATCCTAAATTA
This sequence comes from Apalone spinifera, assembly GCA_030068395.1. Classification (NCBI taxonomy): domain Eukaryota; kingdom Metazoa; phylum Chordata; order Testudines; family Trionychidae; genus Apalone; species Apalone spinifera. Next base: position 72,140,665 of record JANRFK010001234.1, read on the forward strand.
ATGGTGTCAAATTTGCATATGAACTGTAGCTCAGCAGTTTCTCTTTGAAGTCTGTTCTTGAAGTTTTTTTTGTTACAGGATGGCTACCTTTAGATCTGCTAATGTGTGTCCAGGGAGATTGAAGTGTTCTCCTACAGGTTTTTGTATATTACCATTCCTGATATCTGATTTGTGTCCTTTTATTCTTTTATGTAGGTACTGTCCTGTTTGGCCGATGCATAGAGCAGAGGGACATTGCTGGCACATGATGGTGTACATTACATTGGTAGATGTGCAGGTGAATGAAACCGTGATGGTGTGGCTGATCTGGTTAGTTCCTGTGGTGGTGTAGGTATGTGGGCAGAGTTGGCACCGAGGTTTGTTGCATGGATTGGTTCCTGAGTTAGAGTTATTATGGTGCGGTGTGTAGTTGCTGGTGAGAATTTCCTTTAGGTTGTTTGTGGGCGAGGACTGGCCTGCCTCCCAAGGCCTGTGAAAGTGAGGGATCATTGTCCAGGATGGGTTGTAGATCACTGATGATGCGTTGGAGAGGTTTTAGCTGAGAACTGTAGGTGATGGCCAGTGATGTTCTGTTGCTTTCTTTGTTGGGCCTGTCTTGTAGTAGGAGGCTTCTGGGTACACGTCTGGCTCTGTTAATCTGTTTCCTCACTTCTTTGGGTGGGTATTGTAGTTTCAAGAATGCTTGGTGAAGATCTTGTAGGTGTTTGTCTCTATCTGAAGGGTTGGAGCAAATGCGGTGGTACCTTAGTGCTTGGCTGTAGACAATGGATCGTGTGGTGTGTCCGGGATGGAAGCTGGAGGCATGAAGGTAGGCATAGCGGTCAGTAGGTTTTCGGTACAGGGTGGTGTTTATGTGACCATCACTTATTTGTACTGTAGTGTTCAGGAAGTGGATCTCTTGTGTAGACTAGTCCACGCTGAGGTTGATAGTGGGGTGGAAATTGTTGAAATTGCAATGGAATTCTTCCAGAGCCTCCTTCCCATATGTCGAGATGATGATGATGTCATCAACATAGCATAAGCAGAAAAAGGGCACCAATGGACGAGAGCCGAGGAAGCATTGTTCCAGGTCATCCATAAAAATGTTGGCATATTGTGGGGCCATGCGGGTGCCCATAGTGGTGACACTGGTTTGGAGGTATATATTGTCACCAAATCAGAAATAGTTGTGTGTGAGGATAAAGTCACAGCCACAATTGGTGGCTGAGCTCTGTGCCCCCTCCCCCCTCCATGCATGACAACAGCTGTGCATCTCTCTCTTCCATTGATAAAGGGAACAAACAACTTATGAAGTGACTCTGCATAAAACTTATGCAGAAGCAAGATGGGTTTATCTAGGGTTCTGATCCCACTGGGGCTGCATACCTGGGTGCTGTGTCAAGTCCCTATGAATGAACCTTTCCAGAGCAGAACTGCTCTTGTGTTGGCTGACCCCAACTCTATGCCTTTGTTGGGAGAGACCAAAGGTTCTGGGTCAGCAGGACATGGTGGTGTGGTGCCCCAGAAGGAGTGTAGATGGGCCCAGTGGTACAATCAGCCCATCAGGTGACAGTATCAAGAAGATCTCTATGACTGAATCCATCACAGCAATGACCAAAGATTTGATGGCTGCAGTTTACCCCAGTGCAGATGATGTGTCCAAGTTTCATATTAAAGGCCCCCTTGTGCAAAGATGATTTCCACCCTAAGCACACAGCAGTATGAAGAGTGCAATTCCTAATATCAAGACATCTCAAGTAGGGGAGTTTCCCTAGTAACAGGGCAGTGATTACCCAGACACTGCTGAATTGGAGCTTTCATTTAAGTAATTAAAAGTCAAACCTCATAACAATGAGAGCTGATGTTCATCCATCTCATATTTGGAGGATTAATTGATGCAGCATTGCCCTCCCAATACTGCAGAGAGCATGAAACAACATGGTGGTGTGACTTTTCCAAAACTAATTCCTGGCCTGGTCCCAATACACAGCACAAACATGTGGGCTGTGCAGACACCTGCCTTTGCTCACACCCTGAGAAACACATGCATTAGAATACATAGGGAACACCCAGCTTCCCACCAAACCCACGTTTTCCCCCCTCAAAACAGTTAATTAACTCTATATGAAGATATTAGTCTTCCTCTGACTTTTACCCTCCCTGCAATCCATTGCTTCCTCTCTTCCTCAGCCCTTCACACAAAGGCTTGCTATCTTTTCTTCTCAGCAGAACTCTCCTATTCTCACCGGCTGTTTAGCATGTCCTTCCCTCTCTCTGTGTCAGTTGGCTGGCTGGGATTCTCAACAGTCAGCTCTACCCTGTCAGCCAGCAAAGAAACCTGAACACTCCAGAGTGAGCTGGAGAACAGGACTAGAACATGGAGTTTCCAGCCTAGAATCAGATAGAAATATAACAGTGAGCTCTGCCTGCTGACTCTAAGGTGCAACAGGACTGCTTGTTGTTGTAAAGTTACAGACTAATATGACTACCCTTCTGAAACTTTCAGAGGGGTATCTGAGTTAATCTGTAACAGGAAAAACAAACAAATAGTCTGGTAGCACTTTAAAGACTAACAAAACATGTAGCTGGTATCATGAGCTTTCGTGGCCACAGAAGAAGAAAGAATTCCCTCACTCTAGGTGACTTAGCAGAGATGGGAACAGTATATACCTTTATCTCAGTCAGGACTGGAGCATGGCCAGGTAATATCCAGACTATATAAATCAGCTTAGCTCCAGCAAGTAACCTTCCTTGTGTTGGGTAGGTGCAAGTTGCACTATTCTATTTTGCATCGATTAGGGCTCAACTGGAGTATTGCGTCCAGTTCTGGGCATCACATTTCAAGAAAGATGTGGAGAAATCGGAGAAGGTCCAGAGAAGAGCAACAAAAACTATTAAAGTTCTTGAAAACATGACCTATGGAGAGAAGGCTGAAAATTGGGTTGGTTTAGAAGACAGAGGAACATGACGACAGATTTCAAATACTTAAAAGGGTGCAAAAAGGAGGGAGAAAAATTAAACTCTGATAGATCAAGAAGAAAGGGGCTTAAATTGCAGCAAGGGAGATTTAGGTAGGACATTAGGAAAAATGTCCTGTCAGAGTGGTTAAGCCTCGGTATAAATTGCCTAAGGAGGCTGTGGAATCTCTGTTATTGGAGATTTATAAGAGCTTGTTAGATAAACATCTGCCAGGAATGATCTAGATCAGTGTTTCTCAACCTTTTTTTAATCAAGTACCCTCAGTACCTACAGTTTTCAGACACTTTTTTTCCCCTACCATTGCAACACATTTGTTTAAACATCTTAATCGTAGCTGGGTGGGCAATTAAATTTTTGGGTGTAAAAAGTACACAAATAATAAAGCATTGTAAAACTTAAAACAAAAATTCAGTTCTCTCCAAATTTCAGTTGTTTTGACATACCTGCCAGACTTCTATTCGTACCATTGATTGAGATACAATGATCTAGATGGTTCTTGGTCCTGCCATGAGTGCAGGGGACTAGACTTCAAGGTCCTTTCCAGTTTTAGTATTCTGTAAGGGAGTTTCACTAATCTATTTCAGTACAGCATGAGAGGGGTTAGAGACAAACAAGAACCTATGCTAGAGCCAAGATAGTTGGTCAGGCCTCAAACTGTCTCAGACCCTAAATAAAACATCCATTCCTATAGAATGCCATTAGTGTTGCAGGCTCTGGTGGTATGGCATGAATAAATGATCAATTTGCAAGAACACAAAACTGATACTTCTGCAAAGTCATTGAAATTCTCTAATCCATCTTCCACACTGCAATAATCTCTTTTCTCCAAATATTTCTTCTTTCTGAGCACTGATCTAACTTGTCTCTCAATAGTCTGCAATCAAAAGCAAAACCCAGGGTAGTACAGCTACTCAAAGTATTTCACATAACATGCCAAGAGGAAAATTTTCAAAATTATTGCAGTCTTCAATGGCTTTGCATTTATAGTCCAACCCAGATTTGCTTTAAAATATTTGTGAACAGAAAACAGTATTGTCAGTTTAATATATTTTCTGTAAATTTGTATGAGAGACTTCCTGGTGGAAGTATACAATTAGTTGCTATGTATATTTAGGCATTCTGTTTATAGATATCCTCCATTTCTTCAATTTACCAGAAAGCCCTTTCACCTCCATACAGACTAACAGTGGGAGTGTTGGTTGAAGTTTATGTAGCCAATTATTTGTACATACACAGCATGAAGGCCGAAGTGATATATTAATGCCTGTGTAATTTAATCACATGCAATAATTTGTTGGCATAGCTATGCCATTTGTCACATGCTTCTGACCACATTACCTTATGCCTAGAAGGCCGCACTTAACATAAATGGTCCTCTTCCTGCTTTCCTCTCACCCTCATATAGCCACTGAAATGCCCCCCTGCTACTGTGCCCTTTCCCTGGCCCTTTTCCTTCACTTCAGGTTTGATCACTGTGACTTGCTATACATTTATCCCCCCAAAACACTTGCACTGAAATGATGATAGGCCAACATGATTAATCAGTACTTTCCCATCTCTCATCACCTCCCAGTCTTGGTTTAAAAATACCCTCATGGAAAGGTGTGCTGGAGCTTATAAAATCCCCCAAATTCTGTATTCTTCTGTATGTAGAGTGCACACTTTCTTTAGTGATAATTTAATATGGAGCACGCATGGGAATTGCTATTACCTGTTTATATTTCAGTTCTCCTGTGGCCCTATTATGACATCCCAAGGCAGTGATGGAGTACAAATTGGCTCAAGCTAGGTCTGTTTGCATGGCCTATTAAATCTCTAGTGGCTAGGAACATTTAAAAAAGTGTTTAGTGACTTTTTATTGTACCAGAAATTGTCTACTTGAAATGGGAAAGACTCATCGTACTCTAGCAAGTCAAGTTTCAGAGCATGTTGCCTTACTTCTTGTTCCAGAATGTGTAGTGTGTGAAGTACAGCATGAAGAAGACCTGGAATCAAGTGTTCAGGGATAGACTCTCCTTCTGTCCCCCTCCTCATTAGTAATAACATAAAGAGGTTGCTCCCCTGCCTGAGAAGCATTCTAAAACCAGACAGGGTTATCCTTAGGCATATGCAGCTGAGTAGGGCACCACTAAATTTGGGACACCAATAGTGCCCCATGCTGCGTATACCTAGGGCCACCACCAGTCACAGGCAGCACCAGCTCTGCCTCCCGGCCCAGCTGGGTGTGCCACTCAATTTGCCTGCACCCCCCATTAACCCCCCCCTCAGGCCCTGCCCCCACATTCATGAGCACAGCCTCACCTCAGAGTATCTACTCTTCCCCATTGGTGAGGGATAAAGGGTGCTGGTGGTTGGGCTGCTTAGGGGCACCAAAAAAAATAATGACAGTCTTGGAAGCAAAACTACATAATATTGGCATTAATTCTTACCAGGCCTGGCCTTAGGGCAAGGCGAGCAAGACAGTTGCCTTGTGCCCCACGCTGTGCAAACCCATGTACAAGGAGGTTGTGGCTAGTGCTGGATAAGTTAGTCACCTGCATCACTGTGAGGCTGTCACTGATGCTTATCTTTCTGGCCTTCACGCAGGAGATCTCTATAGGTATCTGCCCGGCCAGCCCCACAGCCTGGCACCCTGTCACTGCCCCCGCCAGGGTTCCCCTGCTTCACCCTGTGGGTGTCTGGGCTTTAGCCCAGCTGCATTGGCAAGGCTGCAGTAGCTGGCAGCCCGCGTGTGTAGTGACATCTCCAGGCTGTGTTTGGTCCTAGAGAGCCAGGATGCAGCCCTGAGCCACTTGCCTTTCTCTGGGTCTGCCACAGATTATGTTTTATCTCTATGGAGGAGAGTCACACAGGTCAGCAGAAAAATCTGACCTGGCCTGTGTGTTGTGGAATATATATCTAGCAAGTGACTTGTGCTGCCCAAGCTGGACTCTAACCCCTCAACTGGGTTTGACTTCAACACGGGAGCATCTGTAACCACCAAGGGTTTGAATTCAACACTAGAGCATCTGTAACCACCACCAGGTGGATTTGAACCTGGGACCTCCGGAGCCGAGTAAAGGAGCCTCTACCCTCTGAGCTAAAAGCCAGCTGGCTCCTAGCCCATGCTGTAGAGGTCTCTTGATCTTAACTGTTGCTGTGGTCTAGGTAACACTGTATTGGTCAGTGAACCACACTAGGGCTAGGTCTACATTGGCGGGTTGTTGTGCCAGAAGTATGCAAATGAGGCTAAGCGTGGAATATCACCGAGCCTCATTTGCATACCTAATGAGCCGCCATTTCTGTGGAAGAGGCAAACCCTCTTGCGCAATGCCGCTACACTGATTATTTTCAGGAATAACGGCATTGCACAAGAGGGTTTTTCCTGGGCAAGAAGGGGCAGTGTAGACAGCTCCTTCTAGAGCAAGAGCTTCTTCTGCAAAAATAGCGGCTCATTAGGTACACAAATGAGGCTCGGCGATATTCCACACTTAGCCTCATTGGCATACTTCTGGCACATCAACCCGCCAGTGTAGACATAGCCTAGGTGTGTGGGTTACATATTTCCCCTAGGTGAGGAAGCACCTCCTGAGCTTCAGAGACCCAGTTGAGATCCTGGACAAGCCCCCACTTGTAACCACCAGGAGACAGATTTGAACCTGGGATCTCTAGAGCTGACTATAGGAGACCTCCCATGCTGTAGAGGTCTCTTGATCTTAACTGTTGCTGTGATCTAGGTACCACTGCACTGATCAGTGAACCACACTAGGACTGTGTCTACACTGGTGCGATCTTGCGCAAAAGCGGCCACTCTTGCGCAAAAACTTGCTGCCTGTCTACACTGGCCGCGTGTTCTTGCGCAAATAAACTGATGTTCTAATGTATAAAATCAGGGCTTCTTGAGCCAGAACTCTGATGCTCCCACTCAGGAATAAGCTCTCTTGAGCAAGAGCTCTTCCAGAAGAGGCCCGTGTAGACAGGCAACATGAATTTCTTGCGGAAGAAAGCCCTATGGTTAAAATGGCCATCAGAGCTTTCTTCCACAAGAGAGCGTCTACACTGGCATGGATGCTCTTGCTCAAAAGCACATGCGAGTGTAGACGCTCTCTTCTGGAAGAGGTTTTGCAGAAGAACTCTTCCACAAAAGAGTTTTTGCGTGAGAACTCGCCAGTGTAGATGTAGCCTAAGTGTGTGGGTTACACATCCACCAGCTAGGCCGCACTGCCAGTGTGCCACCTTAGGCTCCACAAACTCTTTTGGCCAGACCTGATTCTTACTTCTCACCACAGTGTAGTTGCTCAGGCAGTACTGAGACTTGTGAAGTCTGCTTGCAAGAACAGAAGAAAGGAATTCCTGTGTCTGTTGACCACATCTGAAAATGTCCCTGCCTCAAGAAGCTTAGTATGAAAAACAGAAGTCTAAGACAAGTATTAGCATGTAGATGCAATAGATGGAGTGAAAATTCTGACAATCCACACGCAAAGAGCTGAGGGGGAAAAAAAAAAGTCATACCATACTTTAGGATTAAAAAACAACAACAACAAAAAACAACAACCCTGAATGTTGTCAAAGAGCTCCAAAATACCCAAAGATTTAATTTAATTTGATATGTAGCATGCAGGTAATTTATCATAAAAAAAGTAGAAATGCAATAAAAATCCTAATAGTTATTACAAAAAACAAAACAAAACAATTTCTGGCACTTCTGCCAATAATTTAAAAATGCACTCTGATTTTAAAATATAATTCTGTTTTATGGAAGTTTTACCTGTTATTTTATTATTGTTCACCAAATCATATTCTTCCAGGATTTTCTCTTAGAGTAATAAAAATACCTCAATTTAAAGAAGCAAATTTTTCTTTACAGACATTGTCTGCTCCTACTTGATGTTGCAGAGATGTTATAATATTGACTACTGGACATTACTACAATGACAGTACACTGTTTCAGTGCAAATTATGATCTCATGCAAGAGCAAGCAAGAATAAATGGCCCATGGTTTGCTTTCAGATTCACATCTTCAATATAGTTAGAAGAACACACAGCAAAAAATCCCTTCATTCATATAGATTACATGCTTTCAAATCTATTGTATTCACAATAAAAAATGCACGTTATGAACCTGTCAATGTTTTGGATATTTTTATAAGGTTAAAAAATCAACTGTGGCATTGCAGACTTTGTGAAAGTAATGCCACTTTCTATTTTATTAGAATAAAAAGTTTTATTCTCGTCTGAATTTTCACTATTCTCCTTGCCCACTTCTTTTAAAGGACATTAACATCTAAAAAGGGTTCCTCTTCCATAAAGGAAGAAAATCCCAAGCTTCCTCCCTGAAAGTTATGTACAGTATAGAGAACTTGAATAATGAGGCATTAAATATCTTTTAGTATATTTTGCCCATTGGGTCCTCTAAAATCTAAACCTAATCTTAAACAGCTACATGTACATAAGTTTCATTAGATGTGTCTCTCTCATCTGGGAAAACACAGTACATTGTGGGGCCTAAACATGTTCGCAAGGTTCATTTTAAAGTCACATAAATCAAGTTTTCCTTAAGGGTCTTGTTTTCCAGCAGAGTCAAGTTCTTCTCAGAAGAATAACTGATGTTAAACATCAAGGCACTCACAAAAGATTTAAGAGTTCACCTCATGCATAAGAATTCTGTACACAAACTATTCCTAAAATAATTCTTCCTTCTGAAATTGCTGATATTACAGAACAACAGCAACACATACCGATATGCTCAATATAATAGTGATTATTATTCCAATACTTTCAGTTGTGAAAATGACAATCAATCATCATTAAAGTATATGCATAGTTATGGTGCTGCCAAGAAAGAAGCACATTTCCCATAATGGTGGTGCTGTCATATGCAAATCTGTTAAACTCTGAGTTCGATCTGAGGGAGTCAGTATTGCAGTCTGTTAACTATTTTGATAAGCATAATGTAAGATATAAGCCAACAATGCAGCAAAAGAAGATTTAGTCTTACTATACAGGCCATATTTACCCTGCTAAAATTATCTTGTTTCTCTTCATCAACCCAGTTTGTATATGTTTTTAAACTCAGAGTCAACAAATGTGTTTCAGCACAGAAGTTTCAGCCAGGGATTTTTAAAAATTGTTTTGAAAAACCTCTACTGTTATGAAAGGAACCAGAGAAGGGCACAAGATCCAAGAGCACCTGAGATATTAAATGAGACTTTGTGTATCACTGTACCTCTGAAATGCTACAAAACTGTGTTCCAAGTGGGCTTCTGTATCAGCTGATGATATGGGGTTTGGAGCATAAGGGTCCAGTTTGTCAGCAATGATCAAATCTACTTATCAGCCATTCTCCTCTGCATAGGGGCCACAGTGTATGCGGAAGCTACTATAGAAGGGGAAGAATTCTTCCCTCCACATGTCATTGAGCTATTTTGTGGCAAGCCCTTTTGCTGACACTTGATGATGAAAATGGAATTAGAAATCAGTAACTTCTAGCTCAGCACACAAACTTATTTTTCATTATTCAAATTATCACCCTCCTGTGGGTAAAACCATGTACCCTCACCAACAAGCAAAACAATTCCTAAAGTCAGCTGAAAACATACAACACTTGCCATATGCCTCACAATGGACCACACTGCCTGAAGAAAAAAAAAATCAAGTAAATTGGCAGCAGAAGTTGTAATGGACATCTTGTAATGGACAGCAGCAATTCCATCCTTGAGTCTACAGGATCTATAGTAGGTTGGATACTTCTACCCACCATGACAGCTGTGATCTAGCTTGAACAGAAGCATGTTTTGTGAGTGTAGTTATTGTTTATTTACATTAAGCATTATTTGAAGCTGCATAGTGACAGGATAGTGCCAGATTCTTCCCTCAAATCTGAATTATAGCTCAGTGCTAGCCTCTGAGATCAGGATGTGACCTACAGCTGTAAAACAGAGCAAGGTGCCAAGCTTAGGGAAGATCCATGTGAGATATTTTATATAAGTTATATAGTGAGCCATTTGCAAATCATAATTTTATAAGCATATAGCAGAAATTAAAATAATAATTGTGTCCCTATCTTCCTGGAACTAGAAAGATGCTCTCTTATACTTATTTTTGTAAAATTGCCCATTAGGATGATTTTACTACAGCTGTCTGAGCCGGGAGGAGGAGGGAAAGAGAAGAAAGAATTAAATTAAATAACTAAAAATCCCAAAACACCAGACTGATTGAGATGAAAATAGTCATTAAAAAAATCCATAGCCTCAAGAAAAGCAGATACGATCCCTGAATGTTTCCTTTGTTGAAAACCCTATTCTCTAGCAAAAAAAAGTTTTTCACTAAATCAAAAAATTTCCATTCAAATGTCTATACCTGTTTGATACCCGATACTAATCATTGTCAGAGAAAAGGGCACTTGATTAGAAAATTAATTTGACAATTTCTATATTTTATAACTTGATTGAGAGTTCTGTGCTATAAAGACTGAATTGTAAAGCAATTTTAGTAATTTAGAGTGAAACTTTACATTGGAATTGCAGTTATTGATATTCACAGATCATCCAAATTCATGTAAATTGGAATTGTAATACATACATTATGATGCATTTGATTAATGCACAAGATAAACAAACTTCAGCTGAAAGACTAATGGGGGCGGGGGGAAAGATTTCTTTTACTTTTGCCAAAGGTTTTAAATGAACACAGCAAGATGCTTCTAAAGTTAGTTTTATTTAAATAAAAAAGGTCTGCAGCCACAGAAGACCAAAATCTGTTTTCAAAAATGGATTCAAATAAATAGAGGATTCCGACAAAAGGCTGACTCATTGAAATTAAGGAAAAAATTCAGAGGACATAAAATAAAAGAAGAGTAAGATTAGCCATGGTAGGGACTATACCATTTAATATATAAAATACATACTGCTTGTGAGCAACTAGAATAGAAAATTTTGTAGGAAAATGAGCAGGTTGTAGAGATGGAGGATTAGCGCTACAGGCAAATGATTCCATGGAATATAGAAATTTGATCCTGCTGAGTGAAGCAGATAACAGCAGAATACAAATGAATACATTCAGTCATAACAATATACATATACTAGTACAAACCTAGATTGAATGAACTAATAACAATGCGTGACTTCAAATATCTGCATATCATCTGATCATATGACATCATTAAGATAAAGTTTAGAAAAAAGTTCAACATTAAGGGATTGCTTCTTGGTGCAGCTAGTTCAAGAGACACAGATATGATAAGGTAGACATAGGTGTTCAAGAAACAACAATTGTCACGCCACTAAGAATGATTACAATAAGTTCATCATCATCATCATGGAAGAGCTTGATAATTATGCTAGAGATATAGCTGAAAGGGAAATGCTTTCAGAAATTGCATAAACAATTGTCAGTTTTGCCAAGGCAGATGTCAAGAGGACTGATTTCCAAGCCCTAGAGGCCACCATAAAAGAACCTGGTCCCCTTGTAATCTAAGAGTTGATAGACAAACACTTAAAAAGGTCAGGTAGGGCCAGGATTGCATATTAGCATAGATACTCCAAATATGGCCAAAAGTCTCAACACTCAGATTAAAAAACAGAGGGAGTATAATAGTTTAGGACTGAGGATGCTCAATATATATGGCTCTACAAGAAATAATGCAACAGCTAATTAATCTTGCTCCAAAATTGCACTAATTTTACATTTATTTAAAGTACTTATTATGGCACTCTTACTATAGTATACGAGCACCTCACAATTGAATGCACTTATCTTGAAAGGCTACTATTTTGTTTGTAGGGACGCAAACAAAATTCACTTTTCATCCTCCTTCTTACCCTTTTCTTAGTTACATCTTCACTGTCACTCTAATTTACCCTACCATAGTAATGGTAATGGTCTTCTTCAGCCAGTATCAGCCTCCAGATAGGACATTAGATGTGAATTTCTTCCTCTTTCTCCTCCTTGTCTCCACCAGGGGAAATAAGTTAAACCCTTAAATTTGGTTAGTGAACACTAGGATTTTAAGTGTTTTAATGACTATATATCTAGATCTAGATCTAGATCTATATACACACACACACACACTTTCCAAACAAAAAAGTCATAAAACCCTGTCCCAGAGTTCACAATCTGTACTTTCTACCCCACACTTCAGCATTTACCATGTTCCCTCTAAGCTGAGTGCTTGGGTGTTCACCGAGGAAAGATTAAAGTACCTCCCAGCTGATTAGCCGAGCACCCGTAGTTGGCATCATGTTTTTACTGATCGTGCACATATTTCCATGCACATTAAATTAATTTTTCCATCAACGGGCAGAATAAGAGGGAACAGTGATGAGCAATACTATTAACTGCTAATAAAAGATAGTTTAAAATATTTTAAATGGTGACTTACAAAAAGAATGGTTCAATGGAAACTAAGTTCATGTCCTATCAAAGTTATATTAGGAAGCAAGACTACAGTGTTCAGATGTGAACTTTTTGCTCCTTTTATCTAACTTCAGTTTTCTCTTTGGCATGTAGAGTAATAAAAAAGTATCTATGTGCATGCAGCAGAAAGGGATTTTCTAGATCATAGGAGCACACCATTCACCCTGAATTTCTCCCTAATAAAAATACTGATCCCCCTATACACATGGATTTTCAGATCTTTATGAATCAGCTCCTTTCTTCTAAAAGATTTGTCACTGCGGAATTAAATAACTTGTTAGGAAGAAAATCCAAATCCAATCATGTGCTAAATTTTCCAATTCAAAATATATAAACCATTTCACATTTGAAAATTCAAAATATTTCTGCTAAAATACATGTTATTTAATATAGAGCAATATCATTATTAAATTAACAAATGCTGCATCTTAATTCAGACACCATGGATTGTTGTTAATTGTGATTTAATTAAGTTAAAGGTAACTGCAAATAAATCCATAGTTTATCCATTCTTTCTCCACACATTAAAAGCTACTGTGGGCTTTGATACTAGCATGGTTTGTGGATTACTGTATCTTGGCTCTGATATACAGCATCCTTCCTACACCCTGGGATAGTCATCTGGTTGAAGGATTTGAGGTATAAGTGTTTCAGAATACATCTAATGAGTAAGTTCTGGAATGATTCCTGTCAAGCTACAATGCATAAAATTGTTCTCTTATTTTGATCTATTTACCACATTTTTGACAGGGTCTTGACACAAACCTTTTACAAGGCAATTTTAATTCATTATTATTAATACATGGTGCTTCACAATGGAGAGGAGATCTTATAAATAACATCAGTTAAAAGATCTCACACAGTAGCATCCTTACCCTAAAAAAATCTCACAATTCAGACTCTGTCAACTCCTCAGGCACACCACCAGTCAGCTCTTGTGAGGAAAAAGGTCACATAGGAGTGACTGCAGTACTTCATTTGATCCTCCAAAGAAATCAAGAGGACACCCAAAAGCACTTGTACAACATAGGCATAGGTTCACTTATCAAAAATAAACCAAAGGCATCAAATATAGAGAAAGGAACTTAGACATGGTGATTTCTTAAGAAGATATGCTGATTGAAACATAGCTATTCAACTGTTTTACATCATGGGTACAATTGTCTACCAGTTTAATGCCATTTAAGTTGGGGAGGGGGAGGATAACTTTTTTTGGGTTGGAGGCCACTGACCTACAGGGGGAAAAAAATCATTGAGAGCTGCACACAGGCGAGAAGCAAACGAAAAAAAACCCTCATGGACATGGCTCCCAATGGAAAAGGAGGAAAACACTCCCCACATTCCCCTTGCACACCAGAGTTTAGGGGTTCCAAGCTAGTAGATTGTGTGCGCTCCAGCCCTGCAGGAGGGTGGCCGGGGGGCTGGAGTGCCAGCATGGATTCCCCAACGTGGGGGAGGAGCCCCAGCCTCTGGGGCTAAATCCAGGCAAGCAGGGGGCTGCATTTGGCCCCTGGGCCTTAGGTTCCCCTCCCCTGATTTAAGTAAGCAAGCACTACCCGTGGTGACATACAAATCATTTAAACTGATCTTTGTGTAACAACTGAGCGCCTTACTGAAATATAGGAACATGTACCACATGCAAACAAACGAATGTCCCTGGGCTCAAAAATGAGCTTTCCATCTCTTTTTAACATCCACAAACATAGCCAATGGTATGAGAAACTGAATTTAGCCTCATTACGAAATCCAAACTCAGGTAGTTTCTTCTAAGAGTATCTAGCACTGAGAGGATCACGTAGATTTTATATTAAGTGTTTATTTCCACTATCACATTCAAATAAAAATTCTAAGCATAAAATAAACTAGCACAATGAAGGGTAAATCCTGACCCTCCCCCCCCCCACACCTTCACATCCACAGAGGGTCCCTAGCAGCAGAACAGATATTCTTGTGCTCTCCAGCTTTGTCAGCTGCCATCTTTGTCACCTCATCAAGGACTTCCAGTGCTAAAAGCATTAGCTGTTAGAGCTGAAAGTAGAGCATGCCAGCTGGGGAGATTTGACTAGTGCAGACTCACGTTATGATGGGGTAGTCCCATATTTTTATGGGAATATGCTTGCGAATATGACATAAATGGATGATGCTTTAGGTGAGATATCATTGGAAAGGTTGTACTCTACTGAATATGATTATCTCATTTGCATGCATATATTTGAAGTTAGAAATATGAAGCATAAAGCTGCATTACTAATATAATCATGTTAAGTGAAGGCCATTAGTAATACTCCAAGAACTTAATGGCCCAGTACTCAGGACAATAATCTGTGAACAGACTTGTTTTTCCCATAAGCTTGGGAGGAGGGGCTATGGTGACTTCTACCAAGACATGTATCCAGGTTACCTGATGCTGGAATCCATCCTGAATGCTCTATTCTTTACCCACAAGAGCAGAGGGGAAGTTCAGACTGGATTCCCATCTTATGAAAAACCTATTTAAGATTGAAAATCAAGTAATCTAGGTCATCAATTCTCCCCTGGGACACCACCCAACATGACTGCTAGAAACATCTAAGATGGAACTGGGGAAGATGAATGGGGCCAGGCTGAAAGACTTTCCAGTCTGTGAAAGAAGATTAGAACAACTCTGAAGGTGAAATATTACTTATAACTAGTTTCTTAGTGTCTTAAGCTTATCTTGTGTGGTCTGTTTAATTTTGCTTAATCTACATAGGTCTGTCAGCTCTCTCTTATGACCATTTAAATCCTACCTTTTAATATTTTAACAAACAAAAGTGAATTTATTAACCCAATGTAAATAACTGCTGGGGGGTGTGGACAAAGAATCTGCATCTCTTTACATCCCCTCTGGGAGCTGAACCCCAGATAATTCTGCCTCTGTGGATTGGCATGGACAGGGACCCTATAATGCATTCACAATTGGGATACACAATGAGATCTGGATACTGTGCAAAGTGCATACCACTAACATGGATCTCAGCTCAGCTGCTGGATCACTTGTGTCAGTGTGTAGAGGGGAGGATATGGGTGAAGTCATGTCCATCAAGAGGATATGAGGCTGCAGAGGCTATTCCTAGATCTCTACATTATGTCCTTGTGAAATGCTAGTTCTAGATTACATGAAGTGGGAGACTATTTATTCTCAGTTTTGTTCTAAGTAGGTACAGGAGCTGGTTCTAGATTACATGAAGTGGGAGACTATTTATTCTCAGTTTTTTTCTAAGTAGGTACAGGAGCTGGTTCAAGTTAAGTAGCTACATTAGGACAACCAGAATATAATTAAGGTCAACATCTCAGTGGAAATGGTTGTCAATGTTCACATATGATTAGAAAGCGATTTCCCAAACCCAAAGGTGGGTTCCCTCCCCCCCACTGGAAGTGATAGACCATGGTAAATATCATAGGGCCAGAGTTAATTTATGGCAATTCTGCTACAAAATACATGAATGGGAGAAAGAAATTCAGATAGTCAGGAGAGATCAGTGGAAAATAAGCTAATGTGGTGTGATAAAGCAGAGGGGAATAAAGGCTAATGTAAAGCACAAAATCAGCAACCCACAGAGCATGGAAATGATTGCCTTCTCTATATGGCTCTGGCCTGATGGCACCTGAAACATTTTTCATGACAGTTCAGAACAGTAATTACAAAATAGTGTTATACTTGAGGGAATTCAAAGAAGTGCAGCAAAAATGATAAAAGGATATCAAACTTGCTGCTATTCAAATCCTGAGGCTGACACACTTTGCAGATCTAGGGATGCAAAAAGGTGGCTTAAAGCCATCTTCTCCCCCTACCAATTATCGAAGAGTCTGATTTCAGCTTAAGATCTGGGCTATGGAATTTTCACTACACAGTTCAAATATTTACTGTACCTATCACTGTCTAAGATATTTTCTTATGGCCATATTATACATTTTGGTACTTATTTAAATACTGCTTACAATCCAAGAAGCTCTGCTGGCAAATTACACTAAAAGGGAAGTACTGCCGGTGAGTTATTCTGGCGATTATGTGCAGACTATATTATTTTTAAATCAGCATTGTTTTCCTGTTTTTGAACTATACCACCTCAATTCAAATAGTTCTATACTCTGATTTTCATAAATTCTGAACTCACTGATTGCCATCAAGCAAAACAGAGCTCCTCTCTCTAAAGCTTTAAAAAACCCCACACAAAACATGAATAGGCTAGATAAAAATCTGAATGTAAGCCAATTCCCACAATTCTGATGTTAGTTCAGGTCCTGTGTATTGTATAATTTAATGGAAGTCTGTGAAGATCAATTTACTGTAGCACAGAACATCTTCTGTCACCGAATCTGTGTAACTTCATTAGAACTGTGTCTTTGCTATACATTGCACACTTATTTGGAGTGTAATTGGAATCCAACATAGCACAATAGTGCTGAAAGAAATGTACTATTTTCATCCAAGGAGCTTTGTAACAGACCTCTCTTGCTTAATTGTGGCAAAGATAATACCTGCATACAACATACTACTATTTCTACCTTTGAGATAACCTCTGTTATCTGAAAGTACAAGCCATAGAAAGTTGTTACAAGGCAGTGTGTGTTCTAAGAGATTCTGTACTCAAGACAACAAGCAAGAAACATTTGAAACTCTAGAATTAGAGACAAGCAGGTTAAAATTTAAGTTTGAAAAATAAAAAAAAGTTCTTACTCTAAGAACAGTTTGGATGATTAAAATGGAAAGAGATAAAAATCTAACCCAGTAATTCATCATTAAAAGTTTGGGATTTTTTGCTATTTTCTGTATGAATAATTAAAATAGACTGGCATCTCAATTTTGTTCTTAGTAAATTTGTAACCATTTGTTCTTGTTCTAACACATAGGGAAACACTTCAGTATCCTGACAAGTGATATACTGGTCAAGTATACTGAACAAAAGCATTAGCCCTTTGAAACACAAAATGGTTAAGTGATTTTTTTTGAAACCCAGTAGTAATATTTCTATTGATGCTAAGTTCTATAAAAGCTTGCATTTGCAAAACCAAGAGTCTATTTTCCTGAAGAGACCACTGGATCATAAGCCACCAATGTTGCCCATCATGTGCACACTAAATCCAATGACCAAGAACAAAATATTACAGCCTGCAGGAGAGCAGACTTTATGTTCCACAGACAGATTAGGAGGAATTAAGGCAATGGTATGGAGATGATTAAGTGACCTGCACCCACATGGTTAACTAAGATCACACAGGAGGGCTGTAGCTGAGCTGAAACTGAACATAGGATTTTTGAATTCCTCTAGTGCCCTGCCCATTACATCTTCTTCCCTCCCTAAACTGATTTTAGTATCCTTTAAATACGCAGCATCCATGTAGCATGTTCACTCAATTAAGATATTAACAGCCTAATCTTATTTCACTAATGTATTGCACATATCAAAGACACACTTTTTTTAAAAAGTGTTAATTAGCAGATGTACCCGGCATTGCTTGGGTCTTTAACTAAGGTAATTTTTTCTTTTTTGGAAAAATGAAAAAGGTACATTACATCAATTACTGTATTTACAAAAAAAATGAAGGCTGGAGTGAGTTTGGGTGAGGAGGGGGAGGGAGTTGGTGGCTTAGGGCAGAGGGTTGGAGGTGAAGAAGTCAAGGCAGGTGGGAGGTGCAGGGCTGAGAGCAGGGGGCTGGGAGGGGACTTACCAGGGCTGCCTATGGTGGCGAGGGTGGCACTGCTCTGGCAGCAGCCCGCCCCACCTCAGGTGCCCTGCATGTCCTACAGGCTGTCTAGGGATGGCAAGGTTTGGGGGCTGCCCCACTCCACTGGCACCCCTTGCAGCTCACCACCCTCAATGCCTCTCAACTGTTGGCAACCCTGGTGATCACCTTGCACTCCCCAGCACCTCCCTGCCACCACCAATAATCAGTTGTTTTACTCAGCATGCAGCAGGAGCAGAGAGGAAAGAAATGAGGGTGCAGCAGGCTTGGGGGAAGGGCCAGAGTGGGGTCAGGGCCTGGGGTAGAGCAATGAACTGCCACCCGCGTTGTGGCTCTGATTTTTAAGTGTAGTAAGAGCTACTGGGTTCTTACTGCATTTTAATGCAGAGGCGCAGCGATCAGCGCTAGCTGGGACTGCTGGGTTCCTGCTCACATCAAGTCCAACAGTCCCTGTTCTCAGTGGCCAGAGCTGGCCATGGACAGGGGGCTGCTGCCTAAACAGCTCTTGCCCAAATCCAGACGTGGCTGCTGCGAACTGGGGTTGCTTGGTGCCAACAGCCCCCATCTGCGGAGGGGGCCAGCTCCCCACTGGGACCCCTGCGGCCAGGGGCTGCTTCACAGCAGTGTACTCTACCCTGTTGCCCCGCACTGCCTCTGATGGAGATGGGAAGGGGAAGGTGACAGTGCTGGGGGAAACTGGCTTTTAAGATGGCTTCCCCCAACACTGGCTCCTGTACCCAGTCCCCCTTACTCCCTTTTAGAGGCAGCAAGGAGGGGGCACCATAGAGACCATGGGGTGAGCAGCCCATGTTCTCTGTGGTACTTCTGCTTTTGAAGTCTACAAGAGACCCAGAGTACTCTTGTACATTTCAAAAGCAAAAGCGCTGGCAATGGGAATAGTGTGAGTAGGGTCTAAAGCAGTCCCTGCTCATGCCGTTTCCCCACTATGCCTCTGCCTCCCCTGCTCCCCACAGAGATGGTGCTGGAGGGGAAACAGGCTTAAAGCTGGTCTGCCCTCCCCACAAACAGCAGCTCCTGCTTCCCCACCTTGCCGCCTCTCTGATAGAGGCAGCAAGGGAGAGAGGGGAAGCAACTATGACTACTCAACTATCTAATAAGCATTTGCTTATCAGATAGTTAACTAGTTGCTAGCATCCATAACAGTAATTGTACAATACACTATTGCATATCAGTGATATTTCAGGGATTGTGGCTATTGCCATAGAATATTCATTTAATGTGTTTAAAGAGGAACTGAAGTCAAACTAAGCATTTTTCACATAGAAAAATATGTCAGTTATTTGGGTGGTGAACAATTAGGAATTCCTTTATATTAGAGTTCAGATACTGCTAGAGATTGCATAGAGGAGGCAGAAACCTGGGTCGAGCAACAAACTCTAGATCAGAAATGTTAACACTTGTTTGTGTTAAAATAGCTCTTTAGACTGTGTAATTTGTCATTCAGCAATTTCTTCCTTTTATTAGAAAAGTGTTGCAGCTTAAGCATGAGAGGGGTTGGCATATCTTGCTGCTCCCATTTCCATCTTGTAAATACCATACAGCTTCATGCTTGCATAGATAGCTTTCTTCTCAATTGCTTGTGAACCAATCACTATCACTTTGCCAATTGTGAAGCTTGTCTAACATTTTGATACTGATTTAAGTCACTTGATATTGTTTCTATATCTTGATTGGAAAACAGACTTTTGTAAGCAGAAGGAAGGATTTCATGAATCGCTTGTGTCAAACACTAATGAAAACATTTGCAGCAGCATGTGTCACCTGTCTGACTCTCAGATGACGACTTCTACTTTAAAACACAGCCACCATGTCTGTTCATATAGAAAAGACTCAGAACCATCTTTGTAGTTGCAGATAAGCATAGGCTAGCTATTGAGATAAAGAGAAGCACTTACTCATGAATGTGTTATTTTACACAGCTTTTAAACAGTTATTTTTTATTATAGTACCACCTACAGACCCAGAGGTAGTTTCACAAAACAGAGACAGGTATGAAACAGTTTGTCTGTTTCAGATTTCTGTATTGGTCTCCAAGAACAGACATCCTAATTTAATTTTTCCCTTCCTTCCCTGATAGTTGTGTGTGGGGCAGCGTGGGGTGCAGATCCTCAGGTGCACCCCTTCCCCCATCAAAAACCTCACTTTTTGTACCTTATTTGTTGGGCGGGTGATAGGGATGTTGTATGTATTCATTTTAGAACAGCAGAAAGTAGGCAGACCACAAGATACAGAAAGCTATTAATTGGGTTAATTACACATCTCTAATGTGTGCCAAGATTTAGCCTAAGGAAGGTTGCTTTCATCCTCCCATGGAATTACTTCAGAAGTATGTCAAGAGGAAAAAGTGTAGCTGTTCTAAGTTCTTTGTAATATTTCATATATAATGCAACCATATTTAGAAATGGTGGAAGGTACTATCCCATCAGTTACCTAGAAAGAGGGTAGCATATGGACCTGGGTCTGAAGAGGCATGGTAATGACAAATATACTTACCTAGTGTCATAGTGGCATCATTATCTCCCCTGTCTGTTATGTATGGCTAGTATACTACACACACACACAGAAGTTGGTTGTTTCCAAGTAGGAATAAGAGACCAGATGCTGGCCACTCTCCATACCATGTCCTGTGATTCCAGGGGAGTGAGGCAGCAGCACTGCTTTTATACAGAGAGAAGGGGGAGAACTTAAATCCCAAGAATCTCCACATCCTCTCTCTCGACTTGAAAAAGGTTATGGTATGGGAATTACATCTACATTACAAAGTTTCAAAATAACGTACATCTTACATGGCACTTTTTACACTGTTATCCTACAGGATATACAGTATATGCAAACTAGAGCATTCAATGCAATTTAAAAGGTGCAGGCATCGGTATGCCACAATTAGTAGCTATAAAATTAAGTGTTAGTTTTTCTTGTGGTAACAGTGGGCTCACTTACCATCCTGACCTTCTTTCAAACTAACTAAGCATCTTGTGCGGGGGATGAAAAGAAAATGGGCCCGCAAGAAATACAACTACTCAGATTCCTCTTCTCTCCAATCCTTTGACTTAGTTCTACTTGGAAGTGGACCTTTGACATCTGGAAAATGAAGCAAACTAAAACTAGAATTTTATGACATTAAGTGATGTATAACTGCTTAGACAGATCATCTTTGGAGCAGGGACTTGAACTTGGCTCTCCCACATCCCAGGCATGGATCCCTTTCCTACTGAAATTCCTCTTTTTTGGCCTGTTGTGGTGTATGCACACTCCGTCCCTTGAATTGTGAGTACTCAGGGGTGTGAGCACTGTCTGGTTGACTGCCAGGTTGTCAGCAACCTCTATCAGTCTGTACCAGCGGCCCTTAGCCAGGGCAGTACAGCCTAGGGGCTAAAGTCAATAGCAAAAAGGAGTCAATGGTAACAGCCCTTGGTTCAGGGCAACACAGTCTAATGGCTAAAGTCAATAGTTTGGGACAACAGCCCCGGTAGGAGGGCCTGGGTGCACCCTACTCAACCATGCCCTGACCCAGGTCCCTCTGAGTGCCAGAG
The DNA here is from genome assembly GCA_030068395.1 of Apalone spinifera. Lineage (NCBI taxonomy): Eukaryota > Metazoa > Chordata > Testudines > Trionychidae > Apalone > Apalone spinifera. The sequence goes on from JANRFK010001234.1 coordinate 72,162,277, forward strand.
TGCTCCACCACTCACTCAGTGGGGAATCCAACCATAATATGCCAAGCTCACTCGGGGGTAAGATACCACTCCCTGGGTCACTGTCTACTGCAGTTGGCACGGGGACGTTCCATGTGGTCTCCAGGTCCTCCAGTTCCTCAGCAATAGCCCATCCCTGGAGCTCCTCTGGCACTGGCAGCTCAGGGCGGTCTCTGGACCCCATCGTCTGAGTGTGTCTCTGGCACTCCTGCAGGAGATCCTTCTCCTCTGGTGTCCAGCAGCCCAGGGCTTGGGGCAGTGGCCTGGGATATGGGAGACCTTAGGTTCAGTTCCCTGCTCCACATCAGGTAGCGGGAATTCAGAAGTGATGTTCCATAGCCTGAGTGAATGATCTAACCACTAAGCTATTGGATAAATGTAGGGAAACTCCTCCAGCTATGTTGTGGGTGTGACCTGACCTGGTAGAAATGAACCTATTCTAAACAATTTTTGGGAGGGGACGTGGCGCTGACTACCCATCTGTCACAAGATTTCTTCAGGTGGAACTTATACACATGGTTCATCTTCACTTCCTGGCAGAGCAAAGGAGAAGGTGCACTGGGATTCTTCACCATGCCTTTCCCTAGTGGCATGGGGAGGAGGACAGAAAGGAACCTTACATGACACTACTGATTATTCTGACATCTCCATAGGAGTGACTAACCTGCTGGTCCCTCAGAAATCAAAGAATATGAAGCAAAACCCTATTGCTGTAGGTCTATACTCTATAGCATGCTAACAGGTGCTCTGCACTGCAGTATAGACAGAAAGGCAAGGCCCCTCCTTACACCAACCAGCTTGCTGTCAACATTTGCTATTGCTCTCCTATAGGCTGATCCAAAGCTCAGCGATGTCAGTGGAAGACTATTCATTGATACCAACAGGCATTTGTTTGGAGCCCCGCTCTGTGAGTTTTTCCTCTGACTCTGCTCTGCTCTTCTTGTGTTACAAAAAGTATTCCTAATTGTTATATGAGCTTATTAAAATTCAGCAGGCTATTAACCCAAAAAGTTTAAGTTTAGTTTAAGATTGGGAAATAAGGGAAAAAAAAGATGTTTTAGAATATTATGTATGGTTTTCATAAAGCAGGGGAAATTCCGACAAACATACCTAAAACCATCTTAACTGGCTTATAACTGAAATGCGTTGCACAAACTAAACCTGCTTTCTATTATTTTACTTTAGGTAAAATGCCTAGCTTAAAAGTATACTAGTAACCATAGTAATATTCTACCCTGTCTCCTGCATAGTGGGCATAGACATAGAGCAGTTCTATAAAAATTGTCTAAAGATATCCTCTAGAGCCTCAAATTTCTATTAAATGCCAGGATTTATCTAAATTGAATGCCTAACCTCCTCTTGGGATACAGTACAATAGTAACTCTCCTGCTGAGAGCATTTGGTCTGAAAAATTCAAATCACTATTTAAAGGATTTCATCAGCTTTAAAAGCCACTGAGGCACAATCCACTATCCAATGAAGTCAAAGAAAAATGCCCCAAAGAATTAGGAACCAGGTTTTTTTTTTTAAACTTGAAAGATGATCTTCAGAAGTTTTGCTAAGAGTTGTAAACTTTTTCCAAACTAAAGGAAAAACAGCTAAATATGGCCCACTGGGTAAGGCACAAGTCTGGGATTTAGGAAATGTGAATTCAATTCCTTGTTCTACCACAGACTTCTTGTGAGACCTTGAGCAATTTACTTAGTGTCTGTGCCTCAGTTCATCTGTAAAAAGGGAACAATAGCACTTGTCTCTCATGGGGTGTTGTGAAGATAGTTACATTAAAAACAGAGGGAATGTCTATACTTCACGGCTATTCCAGTATACTGGAGGTATTGCAAAATAGCTACCCTGCATCCACACAAGCCACCTGTTATTTCAGTGCCTAGTAACCCTTATTCCCTGAGGGTCAAGGGAGGTCTCGAAATAGCACATTATTTCAAAATTTGGCACTGTGTAGACACACCAAATTTCAAAATAAGTTATTTTGAAATAGATTTGAAGTAAGATACACATTTGTATAGCACAAATTGTGTGTCTTATTTCAAGTTTGGGGATGCTCTGTAGACACACCATAAGAGAGGTTCAAATATAATAGGGGCTACACCCCCACCCATATATCCTATGCAGCTGATTAATGTTTAATACATTAGAACCTCAGTTATGAATACTTCAGGATCAGAAGTTATGGTTATTCTTCCAAAAGTTAACTGAACATTGACTTAATACAACTTTGAAACCTTATATGCAGAAGAAAAGAGATGGTTAAAAACATTTAGGAGAAAAGCACAGAAGTTTCCTTATCTTATCAAATCTTTTTAAAAAACAATTTACGTTTAACGTAGTACTTAACATAGCATTTGCTCCCCCTCAATTGCATACTTCTGGTTCCAAAGGCGGTATCCGGATGATAGATCAGTTTATAACTCATTTGTAACTGAGGTTCTACCATGCTATTTAAAGTTACACAGTTTAGGAGAGAAGTTGGAGGCAGAATTTTCAAGATCTGACAGGGATCTTCAAGAATATCTATGCTCAGTCCCACTGAATTTTCCTCTCATGGAACTAGAGTCTGCCCTGGAGAATATTTTTGTAGGATCCAAGTAGGTAGATAAAACAATATTGTACATACAGGTAGCACAGAGCCCTCACAGGACCTAAATCCTAGAATGGTGCAGAGCTGTAGTTCTCCTTTGCCCCCAAAATAGTCACTGTGTTAGCAAGATGGTCTTGCTTCCAAAAAAAATATGAAGAATGAGAGGTTGTGAGCATGATGGATAAATTCAATGAGGACGCTACGCGAATGACAATTTCTACTCATATAATTTAAATTCAATAATTTACAAAATCTTGTATTGCTATGGATATAGCCTAGATCAGTGGTTCCACAGACCAGTGCTGGGCTGCAAATCTCTGACTGCTGGCCCGCAGCACACTGTCAGGCCACACCCATGCCTTGATTGGCTCAGTGGGACTCTGAAGCAAGGCCCAATCTGCCCAGAAACCCTCCTTCTCTCCACACCTAGTGCTGTGTTGGGCTTCTCTGCATGATGCTGCCTTGATGCGGAGGATGCTGCCCAAGTCCAAGGGCCAGAGGGTCCCAAGGGGCAAGAGCTGCAGTGTGGCAGGTTGCTTGCTAGGATCCAACAGCAGCAGGCAGGGGTTCTGGGAGCCAAGGCTCGGCTTGGCCCCCGCAGCGTGAAGCAACTCGCACTGACTGCTTGCGGTGACTCTGGGGCCAGGCTCCGACTGGATACTTGAGTCCTGGCAGGGATTGCTGCTAGGCCCCCGGAGCCTGGGCTGCAGCCAGGAGGAGGAATCTCCAGCAGAGCCAGTCCCGTTGCTTCCTAGGAGCCTTTCCCAGGGCAATGTCCCCAGCCTAGCCAGCCCATACCCGGCCCATCCCCTGCCCCAGCATTAGTTTTGCCAGGTATCCGGTTTTGAACTGGACAGTCCAGTATTTGAGCTCTCTGTTCAGGAAACAAAT
>JANRFK010001234.1:72167614-72185026 GCA_030068395.1 Apalone spinifera
TAAAAGCATTTCCAGAAAATCATGCCAATCTAGATGCAGTCCTAATGTATGTGGTATACTGTCTCATGTAGTGGCATGTATAGAAGAACAATAGAATGTGCTCTACAACTTAGCTGAGAGCAAGTGACTTTTAGCTCAGGTGGTAGAGACTCATGCACTAAGCTCCAGAGATCCCAGATTTGGTTCTGCCTGTCTACGTTACACAAATACTGAAGGCATCCAATTCCCTAGCAATTCTGTTTTCACTGGCTAATTCCCCTACATTTTTGCTGGTGAATAGGCAAACAGTCATCTTAGTCTGTAGTTGGACATGCCCCTCCCCCATTTGCCCTTTCAGCTGCAGTTTGAACAGTTTCCTGTTATGCCACGTAGTAGAAAATCCCCATGATGTTAGATGCTTGCTTAAAGTTACATTGCTTTATCAATTGTATTCATGCTTACGAACATGTAACCTGTCAACGTATGAAGTTATGAGAGAGAGAGACTGCCAATCATAAGGCAGTAAAGCATGTATTACCTTTTATGGCTAGAAGGTCAAAGTGTAAAATTGATGTAATGGGCAGACAGGTGGGGCTTTTTCTTTGGAAAGATATAATAGCATGCCAAGCTTGGGACTGGACCAGAAGCAATAGAGCCCTCCTGCGGATCTGAAGGGACTCTCATCGCTTCATGGTTGATCTCTGGAAAGCTGTAGCCTGGCCAGCCTCAGTCACCTAGGACATCAAAAGTAACACTCACTGCCTCCAAACTGCCAGCATCAATGAAATGTGTGTGAGAGTATTGCCGTACCATTAAGTATCTGTACCAATAAACAAGCCTAGTGCTCCTCTAGTTCACCCTTTGTCTGGGCTTATTCCTTGGCTGATTCCACGGGCAGGTAACCTAGTCCTGACACCACCAAGCATTTTGGTGCTGATCTGATGGCTAAACCCTATAGAATTCAGAAGAAACAGGTGTCCCCTTGCCTCTCTCCCTGTAGGACCTCATGCAGTCAGTGTGCTCAGACACTACCTTGAGCCCACTGTCTAGAAAACTGACAATAAAATTAATGTCTATGGGGGCAGTTGTGAGGGAGGAAGAGATGACCAGACATATACATTATTTCCTGAGCTCTAGTCTTCAGTTATCTTGTTTGATACTGAAGTATCCTGCCATTTGTCCTAGAAACCAACAAAATACATGTTTGCAATATTCTGATGGTTGCTTGCTCATTACAGCACTGGATGATAATTAAGGCATTAAAATTCTTGTACACAGATATTTGAGTATTGGGCATAAGGACAATAAAAAGGCTGTATTGGTTTAAAGCATTAAAAGCTCCTTAGCCATTAGTCTGCGGCTTGCAATCCTTCATCTCAGAGTTCTTGAGGTTTACATATCACATATATTGGTTCTAAAGCTTGCTATGCTATATTATAGGTATTGCTTTCCTTTTTTATTTTGTTCAGAGTTTTAACAGATACCACTGATCACATATAGCTGCACACAAAACCAAGTTATAATGGGGACAGCGACAAAAGACCAAGGTGATAAACCATCTTATTTTGTCTGCAAATGGCTATTCACCATAGCAAATGTTAACACTAGAAATCAACAGTTCTACAATCTTAGATTAGACATTTAAAAACTGATAATTAGGCAAAGACCAGGATAAACTTCATTTAGTCTCATGCATGAGCACTCTGCTAATCCCTGCAATTCTGCAACCTTGAATGAAACAGACTCAGTTAAACAATGAAAGGAACAGATACCTTGAAAAGAGAACATTCCAGCACAGAAATGTTTCAGTCAGCTTGTCAGATGCTGCGTAACGGAATGAGTTACATGGCATGTTCCAATAACCTGGCAACGCTGCTCTTTCTGAGCAATCCAATCTGCATGGTAGCCTTTGCTGGTATTTGAGGCATTTACACTATGTATGTTGCATTAATCATACACAATAAGGCAGGATAATAAGTGCCACTCTACCATTTGTCTGGAGGCATCAGATTTTAGACCTATCTGAGTCTGATTGGCTGGCTGCAGGGCTCCCTGTACTTCTCTTGTCTTAACCTTCAGCGGTGTTCAATGTTTCCCAAGGAATACTTAGAGAATTGATGGTTATAGAAACAATAGCAGATTAGAACACAACCAAAATATGAGAAAACCTCTTCAGTGTACAAGGCTAATATTTAACATACAAGGTTGCATATAACCTTGGAAAACTAAACAAGGGTAAACCTAACAAACGACAGCTTTACAACAGCAAACTTTGTGTTTATACACTCAAAATACTATAAGCTGTATCTGCTTCACACTGCCAAAGTGGTCAGGTGGTTTCCAGTTTTAAAGAGAGCTAGTGTAATCAGCCTTAAATCAAAGCAGATGGGAATGACAGAATATATTAAGGAGGTTATTAAAAACCTTAGCGGATCGGTTAAGTAAGGTTACCTAATCCATCTTAGAAGGAAAAGTATTATGAATTGCACCATTTCAGCAAGAATAGCCCTCCTGTATCAATTTCTGATTTTACAAGGCTGGGTAAACAAAAACACAGACATATAGAAGAGTGGTAATATTTTGGAAAACATTATGAAATATTTAGGAACATCAGATTCATACGCTGAAACAGATGTGTAACTACCTATTAGTGAATTACAGAAAATGTTGGCAAAATAAAAAGTTATTTAACTTTATTCCTATTTGATACACATAGCCCACAATAACATTAGGTTAAATGTTTATTCAGTGTATACTCCTATCAGCCTAAAGAAAAAAAATATTAAGGTACCCCCTCCCCCAGAGTGCTTACATGGCTTGAGCTTTCAGTGACAGCTAGGCCCTTAAGAGCTTTTGTCAATCACTTTTAAAAATGGGATTTTTAGCGCTAAAGTCAAACATTTTTTACTTCTCCCCCAAAAACACGGTCTCAGTTCTAGGACTATGTCTACACTTCAGCCGTTTTTTCAAAAAAACTTCACTTACATCCACATTGCAATCACGTTCTTTTGAAGAAAAAAAATTGAAAGAACAGAGGGGTTTTTCTGACATTGGTAAACCTCTTTCTACGAAGAAGCCGCCTTTTCCTGAAAGAGCTCTTTTGGAAAAAGGCATGTGTGGACAGAGAAGAGGGAGTTCTTTCGAAAGAAGAGGAAAGAGGAAAAAGCACAGGTGCCCTGGTGGCCACTCCATCCATCATAATCACAGCTGAAATGTGAGACAGTATCCACACTGAATGGATGCTATCTTTCAAAAAAACAGATCGCTTTTTCGATGTGCATTGGCAGTGTGGACATTCTCTTTTGGAAGATCTCTTCCAGAAAAGCTTCTTCCAAAAGAAGCCTGCAGTCTAGATGTAGCCTAGTAGATCATTTATGAATTATTCAAATAACTTGTATTTAACATGCATAGGCCACAGTATCCCCTGAACTCTGCTATACTTTACTATCCTGAGATAAGGAAGACAAGGAAAAGCAGCCTCTCTCCTCCCTTCCTCTATAAAAGGGATTCTTAAACTCATTATTCTAAATGATATTTCACCTTGTTAAATACAGTTTAGAGTATTTGTTCACTAGGGAATTTTTCAGGAGGTATGATGCATTATTCTGTGTTCCTTCTGAGCCACAAACAGTTTCACACCACTTTTCTTAGTTGTCAGCATGCTTGCAACACCCACACATATTTTTGCACCCAATAGGGTGCAAGAAGTTAAGGTGAAATGTAACATTAACTACAATTCAATAATTAAGGAGCTAGTAAAAATATACTCCCATTTGTGTAGAACCAATTAGAAAGTTTTTCTAAGAAATCAGTATTTTAAGTCTATTCAAGAAAGATTTTTTAAATTAAAAAAATATGACACTGCAGGGTAAATACTGGAAATACTGTTTTGGTTTTAGAATACTTGTTGCCAAAAGCAAACATACCAGGTGGGTGCACAATACATGCCTCTTAGGTCCCAGAAACATGGCATTTGGTCATCTATGAATTAGAATTTTTTAAAAGCACACAAATGCACTAGGGCTATTTTCAACAAATAGCAGTGCAGTATTTACTAAAATAAGCAATTTTCATCTATAACTCTCTACCCTCAGCTTTATGGTATAATGTAGAAAAAAAATATTGGTGTAAGTTCACCACCACAGGGCAGATTTGAACCTGCGACCTCTGGAGCTTAGTGTAGGAGCCTCTATGGCTTGAGCTAAAAGACTGTTGACTCCCAGCTTAGGCTGTACAACTCCCTTGTTCTTACCACTTCATGGGACAGTGAACCACACTCACCAGGTATGTGGGTTACATGAGCCTGACATCTTTGTCACCTTCTAGGAATGTAATGAGATGGTTATATAGATGATTTTTTTGCCACAGTTGTTCAAGATTTAAAACATATTCAATCAATAAAAATAGACAAGTTAACTCTCACAGATATTCCAGCACAGAAGCAATTCCTTGGAGTCTCTTCCAAGATTTTCCATTCATTGGGGTATTTTTAAAAATTTGTTCCAAAGGGAAGAGAAACTACAGATTCAGGGAGATTATTCCAAAGACCCTTCAGGATCATTAGGGAGAAAACTGCACAATAAAATCATAACCAAAAAAAAGAGTCAGTTTACTTGCAGTCTTTTAGCCCACCTGAACAGTGGGTGAGTTGAAGATGGATGCAAGTTACATAGCCTCCCCCCAAACCCATTTCCCACCATGTCTTAACACAGAGCTATGGTTACTGTAACAGTCTACTTCCCAGCCCACTCTTCTTTCTGGGATCTCAGTGACCATCCAAGAGCCAGTCAAAGATTTGTAGTCCAGCTAGTGCAAAACAATGGGGCACCAACATCATTGTGGCTAGAGCTATGGAGCATGGGTCCTGGACTTTGACACCTGCCTCTCTCCCACATTAAAACAGCTCTAATGATGAAAGAAAGGGGGAGGAGAGAAGAGCTGAAATTTGACATAAAATAGTTCTCACTGGAGAGCAGTATGTGTGTGTAATGGTGAAAATTGCTTTGATCCATCAGAATTTGCAGCCATTGAAAGTCATTTTGTAAGTGCAATATTATTGATATGCTCATGTAGCTCTGTTTATGGGATGTGTTCAGAGGAAAGGTGAAGTGGCACATAAGCACATGGCTGTACACTCAAGAGCAGAGTTAAGCTCAGTACAGCCTGGGAGTAGTTAGGAATGGTTATTCTCCTCTTTTGCATTGCCTAAATTCTGAAGGCATCCAAGTACCAAAACAGACCCAAAGGCTGCAGGAACCTACCCTGCCATCAATGGCTCCTTAGGCATAGTACACTGCTGACACCTTGCTCTTTGGACATACTACACAGTCCAGAAAGGTTGTCAAGTGTCCAGTCAAGAAGAGATCCTAGTCTCTCCAAGGCTAGATGCAGCAACTCCACGCAACTCTCAAAAGTGCTCACATGGGCTGCTGGGAGTGGGGGCTCTATGTGCTGCCCCTTCCTGCAGCACAGATGCTGCCCTGAGCTCTGGCTCCACAGTTCCCATTGGCCAGGAGCCACAGCCAATGGGAGCTATTGGGCAGCACACAGAGTCCCCTGACCCTAGCTGCCCCTAGGAGCTGAAGGAACATGTTGCTGCTTCTGGGAGCCACCTGATGTAAGTGCTGCACAGAGACCACACTCCTCATCCCAACTCCTTGCCCCTGCCTGAAGCCCCCTCGTGCACCCCAATGCCCTATCTCCACCCCAGAACCCTCATCACTCCTAAACCCCAACCCTCCGCCCCAGCCTTGTGAAATGAGTGAGTGGGTCAGGAAGTGTGAAGGACAGAAGCAGGACAAGGATGTTTGTTTTTCTGCAAACAGGAAGTTGGCAACTCTAGTTCCTCCTCTAAATCACCAGACGGTCCATACCTCCCATCACATCTTGTATCACAAGTGGCTTGATTTTCAGAGGTGCCAAAATAATGAGTGAAGACAGGGGCGGCCCGTGACTGTAAGCTGACTTGGCTGTCGCCAAGGGTGCCACCTTCAACGGGGTTCCCGATGATGACGTCACTCCATTGACGGCTGTGAAGGCGGGGGCGCCCATCGCGTGTTCCGCCTGGGGCACCAGCTGCTGCAGCCCGCCTCAGGCTGCTCCTGAGTGAAGGGGCTCATGATACTGTACTAAAAATAAATGAAAAGTGGGGCACTTAGGTACAGATCTGCATTGCAGCACGTGCAGAAAAAAAAATATCACATTCATCACACAGGAAGCTCCCTGTGGAGTAGTGACAGAACAAGCTCTATGCTTCCTTAAGGGCACATCTACACGCAGGACTAAAGCTGAAATAAGCTAAGCTATGCAATTGACAGCTCAAGTTGCGTAAGTTGAAATAGATTATTTCGGCTTTTGGCACTACCTACACAGCAGGAAGTCTGAGAAAGAACACTCTTCCTCCAACTTCCCTTACTCCTCGTAAAATGAGGGTTACAGGAGTTGGAGTAAGAAGCCCTTCAGCTCGACATTGTCAAAATAACTGCTTGCTGTGTAGACGCGGACTATGTTATTTCGGAATAACTAACGTTTTTCTGAAACAACACTGCTATGTAGACATAGCATAAGTATAAGGACTTTGCTATGACTCTGCCTGATCTTTATATGGGCGGTGCAAAGATAGGTAGTAACTCCCTCTTTTCCCTCTGCCACAGTGCCAGATTTTGAAGAAAGCTTAGGGTTAGACACTCAAGACCTTCAGCACCCACTATTGGGGCCAGAATTAGGGTTTTCTTTGGGGAGAGAGCTGAATCAATGCTACTTTCCCTGCTCAACTTGAAATCCCTTTCCTTCCCCAGATTAGCCTGGTTTACACCAGGCTGAGGCTAGAAAACACCAAGTTACGTAGTTCCCTTTTAAATGGCAATTATTCCTAAACTGGTTCTCATGTATTTTCATGGCAAAGCAGCTGCCATTATAAAATTAAACTGCTTGAGATTGTGGTTTCAGGAGCATGTCTATCAATCAGCATTTCTGTACATTATTTATAGATGCACCATATAACAGAGCACACAACACAACATCCCATGCCAGAGCCAGATTCCAACAACTCACATGCAAAGCTTTCTTCAGAGGTGATTTTTAGCATAATAAACCCCAATATCACTATGCCAGAGAACAGAGAAATAAAAGCACCTTTGAAAAGTCTCTTAAGAAAATAGATTTTTTTCAGGGGCAGACAAAAATAACCTCTCTAAATGTATAATGGTTTAATCTTGTGGAGACAGTCACTCTTTTTTCCCTTCATCAGCTCACTTCAAAGACATGCTGATGTACAGATCTCTACTGGAGTACTGAGGCCTCATGTCTATTTAAGAAGGCCAGTAGACTTGTTTCTTAAATTGCTTAAACAGCTCATCTTATGCATAGAGATATTTTTCCCCATTCAGATACACCATAGAAATCTAGTTCCATAAAATAATATTTTCTGAACCCATATCAAAAAAGTATACCAGCTTGAAAGGTGGAGACCTTTTTTGGAATAATAGGTTAAAAACCGTTTTTAATTAAAAAGCCTATAATTAAAAGGAGCTTTCAAAACTACCAATATTTAGGGTATTGTGAAGCATTACTATGCCACTATAAACATAAAATAGTAAAATATTGCCATGATTTACCTTATTTGATGTACAAGCCTCCAGTCCTTTCAACACTCCCTTGCCTATTGGTTAAGCACTTCTTCCCCTCTCAGAAACTCAGTAGTATAGGCATTGTGGGGACAATGGGCATTCTCTGGGGCACAGTGCTACCTAGCTTGTTTTTGATTGGCATGTGCAGCTTTAAAGCATCTTTTCTCCTGAATCACCAAGTACGATAGAGTTTCCTGTGTGTAAAACAGAGCTAATATTATCTTTGCTACCACTCTGTGTGTCTCATCATTTTAGAAAGGTTCTTTGAGGTAGAGACAGTTATTTTATGAGTGCACATAGCCTGGCAGAACACGGCCTTCAACTGAATTGAGGTCTCCATGTGCTATGTTATTTGTCATCAGCTCAGTAAGATAAAGTTACTGTACTGTGCAGCAGCTATGTGAGAACTAGCTTCAATGTCCACAAGGACTTTATTTTATTTGTATGAGTGAAACAGAAATTTGTCCAGATTCTTGTTAACATACTTCTTAAAGAGGGAACTAATGTCGCCTCTGGATGGAAATCAGCCAGTTTAATTATTATGTTGCTGCATCATTACTAGCTTTGTGAGCATTTGGACATAATCAGCTGTGAAGAGCAGAAGGAAACAGACTTCAGACAATCTGCATGTGATGGACTGCACTCTCTGCCTTTATCTACTTCAGGAAATCTCAAGAGGAAGTGGAGGTCAGATTAGACTCAGAGCAAGACAAGAAACAGAGACTAGAAGTTGGGTGGGGTTATTGTCATCTGTATAAATCGTCCCCTCCTAGAGGGGGAAGATATTATTTGGTAAATTTAACAATGCAGCAAGGTAGGTAGGTATGGGTAAAATGCCCATTCCCAATAACTGAGATGTGGGTAATGAAATGTAAGAAGTCCTACATCAGTGGTCCCCAACCTTTTGGGGCTGCTGGGTGCCCGGAGGCAGGGCCGCTCATGGGCCGTGGGGGTGGGAGTTGGAGTGGGGCCGCCTATGCACCACGTGCCCGGGGGCGAAGTCAACCCCGATCACTTGGCGGGTGCACATAAATGCCCCGGCGGGCACTATGGCGCCTGCGGGCACTGCGTTGGGGACCACTGTCCTACATGATTGTCATCTTTTGCACAATGCAGTTTTGTTCAGTTGTGAGATCACACACCTAAAATTGCTTTCTGCAGCATATTATCTAAAGTTTCTCATGTGGCTGTGACAAACTTCACTCCTTTTACAAGACTATGATAAATTGTGTCCGGTAAAAATGTGTGGCAACATTGTATGTAAAAAGTTATAAAATTCTATTGTATGACACATACATTCCAAGTTTAGAAAAGCAGCCATGAACCAGTTACTCAGAGACAAAAAGCAAACTGATGTCTCAGCCAGGAGTCAATAAAAATCAAAATGGACAGTCACCTGGGTAAGCAGCCAATCTTTGGAAAGAAAAGTGAAAGCGTGAGAAATATGCATCTTGGCAAAGAAACAGCTGGACAGTCCCAGCCCCAAGAAGTTCTCTTGATCCCCAGCTGGAGAAGATTCTCACTTAAGAGGAAAAAAATATAAAAGTGGGAAACAGATGTCCCAAGTTATTCCTCCCTTTCTCTCTACCATGGCAGCTACAATACTTGAGGAACACGAAAGACAGTTTAGGCCCGACGGAGGGATCCCATCTGAAAGGAATTCAGTCCATAACACTGCTGAAGCACGTGGCTAGAGATTTCCTTTGAATTCAGTTATCTTGTAAAGTTACATATTAGTTGCATTTACTTTTATATTCTTTTAACAAATTCTTACTTTGCATTATTACCTGTAATTACTTAAATTAAATTTGTTTAATCTAAAGCAGTGTGCTTGGATTGTTTGGGAAATTCCAGTAGATATAGTAGAACCCTCAGTTATGAGCTGAACAACCAATCACCTCATTTCGAACAATAAATACATAATCAGGCAGCAGCAAAGAAAAGCAAATACAATATAGTACTGTGTTAAATGTAAGCGACTAAAAAGTAAAAGGGAAAAGTAGCATTTCTCATCTGCAGAGTAAAGTTTCAAAGCTGTAGTCAAGAGTTCAGCGGTAAAATTTTGAAAAGAACCACTGTAATGTTTTGTTCAGAGTTACAAACAACCTTCATTCCCAAGAGATTCATAACAGAGGTTCTACTGTAATAGCATTTGTGTGTGCATCATTTTCCATTAATAAAATGGACTGTATGAACTTGTGCAGTCCTGGATTGGGCTAGGAAGTACGGGACACATTTGAAAGAGAAAGTCTGGGGCTGGGAATTTTCTAGTGTTGCTCTGCGGTAAAATTCAAGAGTGGCGGGTCATAGTGCTCATCCAGTATCATGTGAATTAATTTACATACTGGAGGCTAAATGAAACTGTAAATGGTACGCCAGGTTGGAGATTTGAAGGCACACAGCTGTTCAACAGTCCACACTGTAGTGTCCGAGACACAGAAGCTTAAAATTGTACCTATTCCTCAAGGGAAAGCTGAACGTGAAAGTGTCCTAAGCATTAATGACATCCTGATACTCTCCTTTGAGATACTGAGTTTGTGATTTAGGAAGGAATTATTGTATAAATTCTAAATTTTTGGTTCTAGGGCATTTGCAGCCTCTCTTTTCTGCCAACCATACTAAAGACTCCATGATTAGAAATATGTTTGAATTGAGTTTATTGGCTCTCCAGTAAAGTCTAATGTTTGGAATTACTGCAACATTTCCTTCCAAGACCTTGTCTAGATTAGGTTAAACAGTGTTTAGTCATGTTAGCTAGATCTATTTGAATTACCACTAGAGCTTACTGTAGATACAATGTAAAACTTTTATATCTGGGATAATTTGTGGGTTGTCTTTAGTGAGGAGTCTAAATGAGTTAGCCCGGCTATTAAAGGCATTCCCTGTATCTAGGCAAGGTGCTAAATGGGTAGTGTAGGAGGGCTAGAAAAATGCATTTTACTTCTTCCCTCCTTCCACTCCATTTCTGCTTCTATAGGAATGGCCTGATCTTAGGATACCCATGGGGAAGTGTTTGAAATACCACACCATTCTTGATGCCCCTGAGAGGAAAGAGGAATATGTTACCTGCATTTCCAATTTCTTCCCAAAAGAAATTAAATGGAATCTTTGTACGTGCTACTCAAGCTTGACAGATTGGCTTGTAAAAGTAAGGCTTTAACTTGGAAGCATAAAAGAATGGAAAGCAAAATAAGTTATCATAAGCCACTGTTGAAATGAAGGCAGAAATTTAAAAAAAAAACTCCTTTGTGCAGTACACAAGAGGAAACAAATCAAGATAAATTAGAAATTAAGTTTTCCATATCAATGTTCTACACTAGAGTTATCTGGGGTGTGTAAATCTATGGGTGGCAGGATGAAGTACAATGAGGAGTTTTGTATTCCAGCACAGATTTTGGGTTTAAAAAAAAAAAAAACTAGCAATGGTTCTGGCCCATTAGTACACAAAGATGGGAAAACTGTCAGTATACAGAAAAAGTAGTGTTCATTTACTGCTCTGTTTCAAGAATCCAATGATGAACTTGTATCACATGAACACAAAATACTTAATACTCTCCTTTAATCACAGAATGGAGACACCTGCTAAGATTAATCATTAAGTCAGTAGGACCACATAACTTGCACCACATATTCTAGAACAGTTGTGTGAAGGGGGACTTCAGTCTGGTGAAGTTAATTTTTAATAAATCTTGGCATACCAGGAAAATTCCGCAAGACTGGAAGAATGCTAATGTTAGGCCAATATTTAAAAAGAGGAGGTAAGGCAACCTGGCTAACTACCAATCCCAAGCAAAATAGTGAAAAAAAGGTACATTTGTGATTTGTGGACAGAGGCCATGCTAGGTTGGCCCTGCAAACATTTGCATCAGTCTCCTCAGTGGTTTCAAAAGTAATTCACCTATACACAAACAGTATTTCTCTTTGCTTGAAGGTAGTTCACATTTTAAAATTGAATTTCACAATTCCCCTCCTTGGGACTATATGCTTTTAGCACTAGCTTATAAGCTTTCCTCTCAGTTCCAGGAGCTCCCTTTTTTGGGGCTATGGCAGGGTAGACTTTTTCCCCCCTTCGGAAGCTTCCGCCTTGACTGGGCTTGGAGGCTCTCTCAGACACCTGCCCACCCAATGACTATTTCCCTAGGTGATTAATAACCCTAACAGTTCTTTGATCTAACTAGCAGACAAGGGAGCCTTGTCCATGCACTCTAGAAGGCTCCTGGTCCCAAGCTCTTTAATAAACACTGGAGAATCATCATTGGATTAGATTTTTCTATTAGAGTTCTACAGCGATTGGTACTAGGCCAGAGGCTTGAATAATTTATAAATTCTTTCTAGTAACATTTGTATGTGACAAATAGTGATCCAGTAAAAGATGTTACCTCATCTATGTTGGCGCTCTAATTTCATTTTCAATGAACAACTGAAGCTAAACATAGAGAGGTTTCCAGGCAAATGGTTACTTTAAACTGACGAAATCAAGAACTGTAACATCAAGTCCTTAATAGCCAATATTTCACTTGCCAAAATTCTTTATTTCCTGCACTAGAGCTTTGCATAGCCAGGAGACAGGGATAGGGATGTATCATCAGGATCTGTTTCTGGCTCCCTATTTCTCGGCAAGATTCAGGTTGTCTCAATGTGACTACTCTCAGGAGTTAACTAAAGTTAACTAAATTTGTCATTCTATGGTCCTATGGGTATCTATTCCTTTATTTGGGTTAGGGTGAATGTGTCTGTCAGTGTTCTCAAATATATTCTGCCATTCTCATGACAATTCAAAGAGAGCTACTGCAGGTATGGATGAAAGTTTTCAGATTTTGAAAACTGTTGTGGGACAGAGAAGGAAAAAAAAAGGGGGGGGAGGTTGTCTCCCTTTTCTCTGCCACTGGGGCGGGAGAGGGGGAAGGAAAGGAATGGGAAAAATGGTTTTTCCATTTAGAAATTAGAAAGTTTCATAAGGGCCTTTTTGTCAAAAGAAATTGAAACAAAACATTTTGACCAGATGTAATCCCAGTCGCAGAAATCAAAACTGTTTAACTAACTCCATTGGTGGTTAGGGACCTGGCTAGTCCTCAGTGGTTCCAGACAGTCTCCCCAAAAGCTAGAAGCCTGAACCAAGGTCTAAGCAGTCTTTCCATTGACTTCAATTAACTTTGGATCAGGCCCCCACAAAGCAAAGAGGCTGGCAATATGGCTTACACAGTAAACTATTTATCTGTAGTTTTAGCTTCTGGCAAGCCAGGCTAGGAAATAAAGGGAATATATAAATAGTACCTTTGCACAAGATAAATAATCCTGGAGAAGGCCATGATATTTTGATAGTCCCTCTTGAGAGATGCAAGCAAGGAACCTACTTTCCTTACATCTACTCCAACAAAAAACTATAAATATTTTAACTACCTTTCTTCAGGCAAGTTAAAATAAAAATCTCAAGCAGAGAGGGCTTCCTGTTCACATTCAAGGGTTTGTCTTGTTTGACCGACACCATAGTCAATGAATCATGATGGTGTCTCAGTAAAGGAATGCCCACCAATGCTAATGTGGGGTTCCTGGACCCTATAACCAATGTCTCACACCTCCATCTTATATAGAAGACCATGGGAAAATATTTTCCTGGGACCACATTATTTCTCATTTGGGTATTATTTACTTGGGAGAAGATTCCCACTCTGATTCTTGCATGGCATTTGGATGAGAGAGGAGAGTTTCCCCCATGCTAGGCTCACTTCTTCTTGCACTCCAAACAAAGAAGATGAAATTCCTGTCTGCTCTTATCCATTCAATGTGGGTTCCAAGAGCCAAAACTGCCTTATCTGCTGCAGAGTTTGCTCAAAGTCTACAAAGTCCACTGAGAGCAATGCCTCTGGGTCAGTCAGCTCATCTGATTCTAAACTGAAGACCCACTGAAACGTGTGAATGTACACCACCAGTAGAAACAAAAAAAACCTAGCTATGGGCACTTCGCTAATCAGCTGGGTGGCATTTGAATCTCTGCTGAGCAGCTGCACAAGCACACAGCTGTACTGGAGTCTCCAGGAATTTATCTTCTATTAAAGAGAATGCCATGTGACGATACCTCCAGGAATATATCCGACCCAAACGGGCAACCATAGGTGGAACCCTGTCAATATCTGCTATTACTTCTGCCACTGTTTATGCCTGTTCTAGCAAGGGTTCTTATTTTTTTTAAAAAAAATCAATACTTGGTGCATGACAGGTCAGTTTTACAAATCATTCAGTGACTACAAGTGTAACAGTGGTTTAGGTTGACATCTGGTTGGTATTTGAATGGCTTGGTGTTTAAAACCTCAAAATACAGAAACATGAAATTCAAGAAAACTTGAACTGAAACTTTTTTTGATAGATTTCCTCAGTAAGTGAAAATAGTTGCTATATATGAGTAAAATTGAAAAGCACTCAGAGGATGTTTTAAGGCATCCAAAAATAGTCCCGTACGTCTGGAAAAGTTAATATAGTCAGTTGCCATGAAAAACAAATGTCTGTGGAGGTTGGTGCCTGTGCAAATAACTCCAGCTTTTTTTCTACTCCCTAAGGTTTCTACCACCTGGTAACAACAGGTTTGGTTCTAGTTTGACAAGAGATGCCTGGAAATTACAACCCTCAGTTAACAACTAAATATTCATATAGGAGGTCAATGTAACTACAGGCCTAGTTTATGAAAGCCAAAAAGCATAGGCTAAAAACTTCAGTTAAAAAAAAGAAACCTGACTCAGTATTTTATTACTACACCCGAATTAGAATTCTACCAGACTCTTCCCAAACTACTCAACTCCTGTATTCACCGGAAGAAGTTATAGATAGTCATCTGCATTAACTTGAAAAAACACATGTAAGAGAGAAAATAGCTAGTAGCTGTTTCCACACAATTGGGAGATAGCTACCGTGGAGAGTTAACACTGGCCTAGAAACCCTCTGGCATGCAAGGACAAGTAAGTTGGCGTGCCCCCTAATTTTGTCTTTGTTCCCTGTTATAGATCTGTTATAGATTACACTAATGAGATTATAGTGCCTGCAGACACCATTGTGAAGTCTTGCTCTGCACAATACTTTCCATTCAGCATTTGGCGGAGCGAAGATCTGATAAAATATATTTGAGTGACCATGTTCCATTAACATGCTGACTAAAAACCAGAAATAAGAGACTCAACACAAAAGCAGAGGTTGAAGGGAAACCTACAGTTTGGCTCTGTATATTTGTTGGCTATTATTAATTGAAAAAAGTAATGATTTCAGGGACAAAAGGTGTTTACACTGCCATTAGATGTGTGGCTGGCTTGCGGCTCAGGCTATTGGCTGTTGAACAGAGGTGCAAACATTTGGACTCCAGCCAGAGTGCAGGCTCTGAGACCCACCACCCCAACATCTACACTGCAATTAAACAGCATCTCAGCCTGAGCCAGATGTCACAGGCAAACTATGGGTTTTTAACTGAACTGTAGACGTACCCTTTGAAGAGAGACAAAAACCAAGTTTAAACATTTAAGATATGCTGAATACTACCAATAACTGCTACCACCACCCAATAGTCTCACTGATTAGTTATGTAGAGAGGTTAGGCAAACTAGGATTCTATTTATAATGAAAAACTGAATTTGAGTACCATAATTATATCTTCTCATAAACTAAGGATACCATTAAAGTTTTTGAGAACTGAGTAGGTGAGAGAGTCAAAGATAGGCAGATAAAATCTAGATTTGGGCTTTAAAGGATTCTGGGGGACAGGGGGGAGGGAGAGAAGAAGAGAGAGAGAGAGAGAATCTATATACTCAGGGTAATTATGCCTGTTGTGTAATTAAAGTGATGTAGTCCAGATTGTGAATGTATTCAAGAAGATCATACTGACGCAAGTAAATTGCATCACTGAGAACAATAGACAAATGTACAGGCAGAGACAAGTTGTGTGGCTTCATCACATCCTAAAAATATTGTTTCATGGAAACACTGGCTAAAATCTTAACTCTCTCTCTTTTTTTACAATTAATTGTGGCTTGGCTATTTAACAACCTGCAAAGCATAGGACTGCCTGCTGTAACAATTAAAAGGCAGTAATTAGAGTACCTTTAGGTAATATTAATGCCATAATTCAAATCTGCTAAGTCACCCAAGAATAGTATTAGCTCCATTCTTAAAGTAGATGTATGATCAGTGCTTCTCAACCAGGGGTGTTCATAGGCCTGAAAGTATGCAGAAGCCTTGCACAGAGTAAGTCAGCTCCTCTAGATATTTTCCTAGTTCTACAAACATAAAAAGCACCAGCAAAGTCTGTGCACAGCAAAATTTCATACAGATTACTTGTACTTGGCTTCAGTGTACATTCTGTAGAGAAGTATAAACAATATTTGGTATTATATGGTAAAAAATTAGAAAACAAGCAATATTTCAGTAGTAGCATGCTGACACTAAATCAGACAAAGACAAAGAATGAAAGTAGTTTAAGTGAGATGAAACTTGGGGTACAGATGTCAGATGACTGTAAGGAATAGAGTAGTCTTGATAGGTTGTGAGCCTTAGAACATAATCAGCAACACTAAGATACAATATCAACTATTAAAGATGCAGATTAAGAGTCAGTTTTAAAGTTCTCATGCTTGTGTCTGAAGACATGTTAGTAAAGGGGACCTGAAGTACCTATAGTGTCTTAGCACTGCACAATCTTTACTATATTAAATTTACCAGTTCTCTCATGTCACACAGATTGCCCAAGCCACTGGGTCATTCTCCCCTCTGGATAGAATTTTTAGGACATATGACACAATATGTTTTGGGACTGATCCCAAGCCTCCCAAACTGAAGTGAATGGGAGTCTATTCACTCAACTTTGTACCAGCCAAAGTACCGTGTAAGGTACAGGAACAGCTTGCCTTCAGAGTGAACAGGTATCGGAGTAGGCATGGGACACACCATGGTAGCGCTAGCCTTCTCGAACCGTATTGACAATCCACATCACCCATGTGATGCAAATGACTTCATAGAAGAAAGAGTAGACCAGGCCCATTCAATGCTAGTCTGTATGTCAAGACTGACAATCGCTGTCAATTGCAGCAAACACCTGTCTATTAGGAACTCATTTATATAGGCTACAACTTTGCTTCATTTAAGCCACTGAGCAATTTCATTTGGGAATGCACTTTTTTTAAAACACCTCCTCACTGCAATCTCAAAGTCTGATTTTCATGATTTGAAAAAAAATATTCAAGTTTTAACATTTTGAGATTTGTGTGTCAGTGGGTGGATGTGATGATAAACAGTTGAACTAGTTTCACTGAGAACATCAAGTGCTGCCAAGTTAAACCTACCACAGCATAATGGGCTAAGAATAGTAGCTCAACAATTTTGCAGTTATGCACAATGAATTCTCACTGGGAGTTGGGAGATTTCACACTTTAAAGTTAAGAGACATCTTAAAAACTTTTTTTCAGAGAAACTAGGAGGAAGACTGAGTTTATAGTCTCCACTGTTAATACAAGAAGTTATGATACTTGATTTCTCCACTGATGTTATTCCCACAGCTTTATCTTCTCACTGACTTGACTTTTAGGCAAAGTTGTCATAAACGGCCAGAATTCAAACTGGCAGAAGAGAAGTCTCCCGATAGCTTCTTACCAATCTGCAAGCCATTTACTATCTTTTGCTTGAAAGAGATGTTCCATGCCCCTATATGACAGAATCCAGTTTCATAGACATCATGGCTGTGTCTAGACTGGCACGATCTTGCGCCAGAGCTATGCAGATGAGGCTCAGCGTGGAATATTGCTGAGCCTCATTTGCATAGCTAATGAGCCAC
>JANRFK010001234.1:72194255-72212483 GCA_030068395.1 Apalone spinifera
TGTCTACACAAGAAGGTTCTATAATGCTAAATATACCAGTATAACTTGCATAATAGTCAACCCCCTTAGTGTGGACACAGTTATACCAGCATACTTGTATTTGTACCACTAAAACGTATTCCTGAACACAAAAGAGAATACGCTAAACTGCATCTGTGCTAGAGGTTGACCTGCATAACTTCTTATATTTTAAAAATACCCACACACTTCACACTGAAATAGTTATATTAGTACAAAATGTGTACTGACCTGGGCTTTCTCCTAAGCAATAATTTATCCTGCCCCTAATCCCACTGAAATCAACTTGAGCAGGATCAATTTGGCAAAACTGGCCTATAACCAGAGAGCATGATACAGGGTAAACACTAAAATTTTCAAATGGGTAACAAAGTAGGGAACTGACAAGTCACAAAAGGCCAGATTCTTTGTTGCAAACACTAGCATAGTAAGAGAAGACTTTTTCTTGCAAGGACATTCCAGTGCAGGTGTATTATTGAAAAGTAAATCATTTTTGTATAGCTAGTGCCTTGGTAACAGCTCTGCTTGCTTCACAGAAGACCAATGTTTAGGGCTAAAAATGCATTAGGGTCTTTCTACTCAGTTTGCTGGAGTTCAGATACTACCCATTAGTACTGGCTCTTGGGTTGTTTTGGTTAGGATGTAATTCAATTTGATCTTTTCAAGTTATATTGCTAATTACAGATCTAATTTTAGAAAAACTTAACAAGCTTAAGTTTAAAACTTAAAAAACTTAATAGTCTAGTAGCACCTTAAACACTAACAAAACATGGAGTGGTATCATGAGCTTTCGTGGGTACAACCCACTTCTTCAGATGAATGGAGTATTGAAAGTCCAGTTCCAAAATAAATAGGGGATTGGGGAAGAAGGAAGGGAAAAAATAGTGAATTCGAGTGTTTGTTACATGAAGTTGATAGAGAAGGTGCAAATTGTTCTTAAGTGCCCATTGTCTGATTGGTTGAATCATTAGGATGTGGAAGGTAGTGTGATTACCCACCCCTGCAATCAGCCCCAGTGCCAATTCTGTCCACACATCTACACAAGTGATTTCATCACTGGACCCAACCACATCACCCACCACATCAGAGGCTCATTAGCTGCACATCCACTAATGTGATCTATGCCATCAAATGGCAGTAATGCCCCTCTTCCATGTATATTGGTCAAACTAGACAGTCTCTTTAGGAAAGAATTAATGGACACAAATCAGATTTTTGAAAAGGCAACACACAGAAACCTGTTGGGGAACATTTCAACTTGCCCATACACTCATTAATGGATCTCAAAGTCACCATGTTGTTTCAGGCCAATTTCACAAGCCAAATACACAGGGAAGTGTTAGAACGTAACTTCATTTACATATTTGGGACCCGTCACAGAGGTATGAATAAAGACATTATCTGGCTAGTACACTACCTTCCACATCCTAATGACTTAACCAACCAAACAATGGGTACTTAAGAACAATATGCACCTTCTCTATCAGCTTCATGTAACATGAACACTCTAATTCACTATTTTCCTTTCCTTCTCCCCACCCCCATCTACTATTTATTTTGGAACTGGATTTTTAATACTCCATTCATCTGAAGAAATAGATTGTACCCAGAAAGCTAATGATACCATCTACATGTTTTGTTAGTCTTTAAGATTCTACGAGACTATTCATTGTTTAAGTTTTTCCAGTTACAGACTACCTTGGCTACCCCTCTGAATCTAATTTTAGAAGTTTGCTAAATGTTATCTGTCATGAATATATCTACATCTTGGCTGTTCGGAAGAAAACAGTGCAAAGCATCTCGAAGGAGCTCTTGCAACTGAGTCCTAATGCATTTTTAGGGCAAGCTTTTCTTTACAGGGCAACTTCTACTAAGCAGCCTCTTCAGCTTCCGAAACTAGACTTGTTATAGAGATGACATGGTTTATATTTGTTGTACCTAACAGCATTCAATAAAATGCTGCTTTCTCATGAGACTTTGTTGTTAAATAAAGTTTTTAGACTCAGCTGCTTACAAGTAAATGTCTGTAATACAAATATTTCCACAATTAGGTAAATAAAATGGCATTTCTGTAGGACATATCACTCCCTCTTTGTGGTAGATCATCAGATAGCTTCATGTTTGGATCTCAGTTTCTGAAGTACATTGGATTACATCTCAGTTCTACAGTTGCTCAAATTCCTGGAAATCGGGCAATCAAGCTTTTTCAAAACAGAATCCCTGTTAACAAATAAGGAAGAAAAAAATGCAAAGACTTTTCTCTCCCTCCCCCCAAAAGCTTGACAAAGGCTACAAGTTTGAGAGATGAATCAGAGGAATTGGACAACAGCCAGAAAATGAGATTAGGGAGAAAAGAAGGAATCTTCAGCTCCGAAAGCAGCATGAGAGAGAGAGCTTAATAGTATGACACCAGCAAGCCTTTTAGTCCTTAAATCTGCCACTGTATTTGTTAAATTGGAATTAGACTTCAGCTTGATACACTCTACCTTTTATCTTGTCTGCAGTAAAGGAATGAGTCACTTCTAGAGAGCTGATTTGGTTTTATGAAGAATACAAGATTTCTAGACTTCAGTTGAACAGTTTGTTCTAGATTAGTCAAGGAAATAAAAATCAAACCAAATCACTGAGAATATTCTCGGAAATTGTTGTTGGTCATTAATTATTTGGAGTCAAATCCTTGGTTTGTGTAAACTGGCATAATGCTACAGAGCTATGCTGAATTAAACCAGATATATAATAATATATAATAAAATATTAAAGGGAGAGCTGGTAGCAGCCCTTATAATTAGGGGGGGCCTAATACCTTCCATTAAAGAAGATTCCTTTCCTTACACCTCTGTTGTGTGTAGAAGGCCTGGATATTCGGTAAGCAGGATCCTCTGAGCTACAAAAGTGCTGTTTCTTTGTCCCATTCTACCACACTGTCCGGGAGTTCCTCAAACTTCCAAGCAGGGAATAGAGACAAGGGCTGGGCTCTCTCACCCTTCAGCTATACCAGAGGGGATCAGAAGCCTACCCCTTTGACAGGAGACATTTTTCTCTTTCAGCTACTAGAGTGAAACAGCATCAGACCCTTTGAACAGCTTATCATCAGGCATAAAGTGCCAAACTTGACTTCAGTGGAGCAATGACACTTTACACAGCAGAGGATTATTTTTGCCTTTAATATTTCAGCTCAAAATTCTTCATTCTGGGTCTAAAAACACAGAAATGCACACATCAGAAACCTACATACAGCCCTAATTGAAACGGGAGGAGGGATAACACAGTGGTTTAAGCATTAGTCTGCTAAACCCACAGTTGTGAGTTCAATCTTTGAGGGGGGCTATTTAGGGATCAGTAAATCTGTCAGGTATGGTACTTGGTCCTGCTGTGAAGGTAGGGGATTGGACTTGATGGCCTTTCAAGGTCCCTTCCAGCATGATGAGATAGGTATGTCTCCATATATTTATATTATTAAACATGTACTGTGAGCACCACTTTAGTCTACTGCAATACAGACTGTGTCTACATTGGTGCAATCTTGCACAAAAGCAGCCACTTTTGCACAAAAACTTGCTGCCTGTCTACACTGGTGGGGAGTTCTTGCGCAAGAACGCTGATGTTCTAATGTATGAAATGAGTGCTTCTTGCGCAAGAACTATGATGCTCCCGCTCAGGAATAAGCCCTCTTGTGCAACTGTTCTTGCGTAAGAGGCCATTGTAGACAGGCAACATGAATTTCTTGCACAAGAAAGCCCTATGGTTAAAATGATCATCCGAGCTTTCTTGCGCAAGAGAGCATCTACACTGGCATGGATGCTCTTGCACAAAGGCACATGCCAGTGTAGACGCTCTCTTCTGGAAGAGTTTTTGCACAAGAACTCTTCCGCAAAAGAGTTCTTGCGCAAAATCATGCCAGTGTAGACGTAGTCATATTGTTTTCATCTGACCTGCTTAGGTATGTAACATGTTCTTTTACTGGCTGGGGCTTCCTTTTACTTACAGTGGCACTGTGCAGAGCCAGGAGCTCAAAGTAATCTGACAGCTTCTCAGTTCATGGATTGTACTGTATTATATAAAAGCAAGTTTGAAATCAATGGTTTTCTTTAAGTAGCGCAGGCAAAGATATGACTGGGCGTGGCAGCCTACTTTGAGAATGCCTGCCAACGCCTTTTCTCCCACAAAGCAATCTGAAGGTCAGTGTTTTTCTCTCCTGCCCCAACACACTTCAGAGTAATGTTGATTAAAGAAAACATCCTTCTGTTCTCTTTTCATACAGCTATTGAGTGATAAAATGTATTTGAATTCAGTTTCTTTTGGCTGAGGCTCAGATTGGCAGATTTCCAGTTAAACCAACAATGAAAGTAATTGTTTGAGAGAAGAACTCTCTCGGACCATGTCTACACTACGAGATAAGGTTGAATTTATTAAGGCTGACTTTTTACACCCAATTTTGTCAAGTCAAAGGTGCATGTCTTCATAGTACACAAGAATCTGATGTAGTTTGTAGTGCATCTCCAGTAGGGTGGCTACCAATAACTTAGGGGTAGCTATCCCACAGGGCCAGTGCCCCTTCACATTCTGGGTTATGCTCCCAGTGCATGCAGGGACCAAAGCTGTACTATGGATGGTTCTGGGGTCATGTTGTCAGCATCCCATAATGCACTCATTTCCTCCCTCCCCCCCCCCCACTTAAGACCAATGGAAAACAATCTTTTTATGCCTCTTTTTCATTTGGCTATCTGTGCAGATGCCATAGCAGCAGAAGCATGAAACCCATAGTGGATCCTGTTGAGAATCAAAGCATTATGATACTGATTTTAACCTTGGTGCACCTAATGCTGGGGTACGTCCACAGCACATTCAGGGTCCTCCGCAACAAAGAAGAATCTCAGGAAGAACTTGAGTTGAGCAATTGGCATATGTTGCCAGCATTTGATCCTATGGGACAATCAGCAGTAGTTGCAGAACTTCTGTATGCACATGGCCACTTTCATAAAAACTTGCAAATTGCTTTCCCCTGCTCTGAAGCACAAGAATACCAGAACTAGACACACTGTGACAGTGGAAAAGTGAATGGCAATTGCAATGCCAGCCAGCTGTTGGTCAGTTGGGAATCAATTCAGATTGGGGAAATCTACAGTGGGGGCTGTTGTGATCCAAGTAGCCAAGGCATTCAATACCCCTCCGCTGCGGAGGGTAGTGACTCTGGGAAATGTGGAGGACATAGTGGACGGCTTTGCCGCACTGGGGTTCCTTAACTGTGGTGAGGCAATAGATGGAACACACAGCCCCATCTTGGCACCTGACCAATTTGCCAAGGAGTACATAAGCCACAAGGGATACTTCTCAATGGTGCTGCAGGAGCTGGTGGATCATAAGGGACGTTTCACCGACAGCAATGTGGGGTGGTTGGGAAGGGTGCATGACATCTTTCCTGCCTCTTCAGCAAGCAGGAACTTTTTTCTCCCAGACCAAAAAATTACAATCTGAAATGCCAGTAGTGAACCATGGTCACCCAGCCTATCCCTTAGTCCTGTGGATCACAAAGCTGTATAGGGGTAGCTTGAACCATGATAAGGAGCAGTTCAATTACAGGCTGAGCATGTGCAGACTGGTGGTAGAATGTGCTTTTGGGCATTAAAGGGGAGGTTCCAGAGTCTACTAACTAGGTTAGACTTCAGCAAGTGCAACATTCTCATGGTGGTAGCAGCCTGCTGTGTACTCCATAATAATTTGTGAGAGTAAGGGGGAAAAGATATCCAACAGGAGTGTGTTAGAGGCAGAGCACCTAGCCAGGGATTTTGATCAGACTGACACCCGGGCAATAAGGAGAGCACAGTGAGGGGTAGTGCAAATTAGACAGGCTTTGAAAGACAGTTTTATGAACGGCCAATTTTGAGAGTTATGCATGTTGCTCTTACTGAGATGCCTCTGCCTTCAGTGTACTTGTCTTTAACCACCCCGCCCCCCTTTAACATGACTGTTCAGAAATCATGTGTTTTTAGTTAGGGAACACAGCAGGGACAGAAAAGGAAGCCAGGGCAAGAACATTAGGGTGTGTGTGTGTGTGAGGACAGCCTTTTGTTTCATGATACGTCCCTTGGGGTTGAGTGTGAGGCCTTCCTTGATTTGATCCCCACCCCATTTTCTAGGGCTCCAGGGAGGAGGCAGCTATGGAACACTGTGAGGAGGGAAATGTTGGTCTGCAAGGTCTAGAGGGGGTGCCTGTTCATGTAGGCATCCTGGAAAGCTGCCATGTGATCCATCACCACTGCCATGGACAACAAGATTCTCTCCTGGTGCTTCACTTCCTGTTCCCTGCATGCTCCCCTTTTCTGATGCTCCATGCGCCTCTCCTCCAGCAGCATATTCCTCTACTCACTTATGTGCTCCCAGTCCAAGTTGGTGGATTGCATTTGCTCCTTGAAAGTCTCCTCCTTAGTCTGTTTTCATCTGCTGCTTTGTGCCAGGCAGACAGCTGGCAGGGCTGGGGCAGCGAACAACAGACTCATTGCTGTTCCCACTCTAATGAAAAGAGAAGGGAAGACTTTACAGGAGATATGTTGTAAAGTTTAAAGCCTAATTTCTTGGAACAAAATGAAGGTCTGTCTGAAGACAATAGGGATGTGTTATGTACAAGTCACACTTATGCCTTTAAGTGGCCACTGTGCAGCAGGTACACCTCAGAGTACTTAGGAGAGAAGCTGGGTAATGGACAGGCCAGGGCATGAACCTGCAGGCAGAAGGAAGTCTGGGTGTGCCAGCAGAGCATGGCAAGGGGGGTCACAGGGCACCCATGTGTTCAGCACTCCTGGTTGCCAGGAACATGCAACTTTTCCTTCCCACAGGAGTTGGTGGGAGGGGATCCAGGTGTGGCAGCAGGGCAGAGGATCAAGCTGTGCTCATCCCCAATAAAACAAATGGAGATTTGCTGCAGAGGCATCAGCTAATGGCTTTCCCTGCTTCAGCCAGGTCACCAGGCAAGATATCACTGTTCTCCAAATCACACAGTGATATGGAACAGTTGCCAACTGAATGTGGTCAGAAACCTGGACCTTATGCTGCAATGCTTTGTGTTGCAATGCTGCCAGGCCACTTACTGGGGGCTTGGCATGGAGGATGGAATAAGGCAGGCCTCCCCAGAATCCTTGTGAGAAGGAACAGAGAGTTCCTCTTAGAGCTTCATGGAGAAGTGCAGGGAGGATTCCTGCTCCATCTCTAGACACGTTAACAAGAGACCCCCTACTGCGTATGCACAGTGGCTGCCACAGATCACACCCAATAGCCTTAATCTGCTTATTGCAAGAAAACAAATTGTAAACTCACCAGAAGTGCCCTCCCTGGATCGGTGCCAGATCGTGAAAGGGGAGGAGGAGATTGTCTCCAAGATTACAGAAAGTTCTTGGCTTTCTGTGACCTCAGTTGCCTCGCTTGCTGGCTGACCATTCTCCTCTATACTGTCCTCCATGCTGCTGCCTGAGTGTCCTTGGGGCAATCCATGGACCGGCTAGGGAAATTGGTTGAGTCCCTCGCCCCTTCACAAGTAGCTGCTCATAGAGGTGACATAGTCTGGAGCATTGCTGTAGACATCTGTTTACCTGTTTTTTCCCTTTTGGTAAGACTGCCTCGCCTTTTATTTTCATTCAGCACTGCTGGGCATCCCTGGCATATCCTTTCTCCTCCATGCCCTTTGCCATCTTGGCATGGATATCTGTGTTCCTTTTGCTGGTTCATACTTCCACAGGAACAGATTCTTCTCCCCAGACAGCAGTAAAGTCCAAGATCTCCTGCATGCTCTTTGCTCGTGCTCATCTGCGATCCTAGGAGTCCATGGAATTCATTGAGCTCATTGTCAAGTTTGCTGCCTGCTCAAAGTTTTGCTCACTATGCTGGCCACACAAGAAATGAAATTCAAATTTTCCCATTGCTTTTCCTGGAGAGCAATAGAATTGAAAGTCATGGTCAGATCGGTCCCCGTGGGACATTTCCTGAAGCCAAGAATGTCAACTTTCTGTGCTATGTCCTCACAACCACAAAGTCAAGCATGCAAGGTCAAATTTAGTGGTTACACCTCATGGAAGCAGGAGTACAGAAATCAACTTTAATAGTCCTTTAAAAAAGATTGATTTAACAGACTTGGTGGTGCAGACTCATTGTTTAGAGAATAGATCTAAGTTTGATCTAAATTCCAAGAGTAGACTAGGCTTCACTCCCATCAATACTTAGCCTAGTCTAGGGAACCAATAATCCAAGTAGTGGATCAAATTCTGTGATGAATTCTGATCACGTGCCACCTGAATCACACTGTAGATATGCCAAGATCACCTCTGTCAACAGCTTAGTTCCACAAGTTCTAAGTAGAAGAATAGACATGGTATTTTGCTAGAGGAAAAATTAACAATCAGACTAATGAACATTAATTTACACCACATACAATCAGGATGGAAGCAGGTTTACTAAGCCAAAACACTTTCAGCTTTGGACAAAATGAGACTGAAAACAATAGATTAGTCAATTGCTGGCACTCAGTATACAGTTATAAGGAATCTAAGCACAAATGGGACATGCAACTAAGTTTACTGTGCACCTGCATCCATTCATCTCAGCAGTTACACTTCATACTTTTATTCAGCTCCCATAGGATGAGGTATATGGGCCCTAGATCTTACTAGTTGTAAGAAAGAAGTTTCTTTTCCATTTTCTTTTCTGAGATCAAGTCTGGATAATCCAACAATTAGACAGCATTGATGGCATCATTCTGTTCCAATTTTTGCTTTAGTTTTTGGGAAGTCCTTTCAAGGGGGAAAAACCCTTTACTTACTACTTCTCCTGTTCTACTCTTATGGAGGTACTAAATGGTGGCTCTACCACCAGTTTAAATCCTTCTCATGCAAACTAATCAAACTTTGTGGATCAATATTACTATTAGTTTGATGCATGGTGCTCTGCTTCCAAATAAATAATGAAACTTTTTACAGAATTATACTGACTCAATATTTCCTAAAAGTCCTCTCCTCTTGGAACGGAGAGCTCATTCCTTCAGGTTTTGAAAGAAAGATATTTTATGTGAGAATTAATCTTTCCTTCAGAATATTCATGAATCATTTTTCATGCAGCTGTGTCATCAGGTTAGGAAATATTTCCACTTAGCCTTATCAGAAATGTTACTTTGCATGTGCTGACTTCTGAGGTTTTTTTCCTATTTTGCATACACACTGTGGTAGAGTTTTATTTAGCTTTTTATTGTATTAATACTTGGGACAGGACAGGACAGGATACATATCTATAGGCATGCAATTAAGCCCTAGAGACTACAACATCTGCTTGATACCACATGTACACACTGACTCCCCCCCGCCCACAAGTTACATGCTGTTGAGAAGATGGTGGTAAAGAGATGGTGAGTTTTGTAATGGGCCTTATCTTGAAGCACCCCCTTGCAGCAAAACCTGGCATTGTGGTGTGCTGCCTCAGTCTCTCCTCAACAATTTTTGGCCTGTTCCAACCATAGAGGTAAATTGGCTTCTGACTAAACAACTTTCAAGTGTTCCACCCCTTCCAATGAGGACAATCTTAGTCCAAGGCTGAAACAGGCATAGCATCTTTGGCCCCACTGGTCTTAGACTTCAGTCCTTTTCCTTGCAGGTGGGTTCCCAGCAGCTTCTCTCATTGTATCACCATAAGTTCCTGAGCTCTAACCAAGGTTTGGTCTACCCACTTCCAGCCAGTTCCTAACTGTAGTCCAGCTTTCTGCCTTCCATCAAAACAGCCTGTCCCTCCTCCTCCCCAGTCTGCCTTCTGGTGAGATCATATGGCAGCACACACAAGGTTTCCCAGTCCTCAAAGGGGGAGATCCCTCAGTTACAGACCCTACTCCTCCCTCTGTCTAGAAATCAAGAGTTCAGATTAAATGGTGCACACTCAGTATTTTAACTGCAGTGCCTGGAACACATTCATAACTCCCTCACCTCCCAACTCAAGTCCCTGTAGTGTGGAGACTGCAATGAGCATGGTCTGCTGTAGAATTTGTGACCTATTGCAAATGAGAGGTCTGAAGAGCCTTCAACAGAGGAACTGCCACAAACAAGAGGAACCACTGGCACCCAGCGGACTCTGGAGGAAAGAACTCGTCTCTTCAACCAAGAGTTAGCTTCAAGAGTAAAGGAGCTGATTGTGGAGGAACAGTACTGCCCCGTTCCCCTCTAGGCTATTATTCCCTGTGTTGATTTGCTGCTACTAGCCAAGGGAACTGTGTTTAACTCAACTGGGAGATGCTTGTGCTTTGGAACCAAATGCCTAGAATTCCCTCTCCAGTGACAGGCTGCACTGGCAAAGTTACACCAGCAGAAAAAGGATATTCACTGAGGAAAAATGGTGTCTGTGTTCAGCACGTGACAGCAGCTTTCCAAGCAGGGCTACACCTATTCTATCACAGGCTGGTGGGTACTAGCCAGAACCATTGCTATTGGCAAAGCTGTCAGGTTGGTGTTACATAAGATATCCGAGTGGCTAAGAGGAGCTCCTCCATGCTGCTAATTTTGGAAACATGGGATCTAATCCTAGAACTTGACTACTGCCTACTCTCCCATGTGCCCAAGGTGCCTGTATTTTTTCCCTGTTGCATATGATCTGCCATGTCCATCAGATTGATCTACAGGCAGAGGGGGATGTGCACAAGTTACAACTGCTGTGTGTCCTGAAAATGCATCTGTTTAATATAGCCTCTGGGGGCATCACACACGAGGCAGCCCCAGGTACGCCTCCTTTAGGGAAATAGAGTCTTGTGCTGGGCAGCAGGCATGTTATGTAAGGCTTGTATATACTCATGCCTCCTGCTACTTCGAACAGGATCATGTAGGTGCAGAGGAATTAGTTTTATCAAACAATCTGCTGCTGTGTAAGTACTGTTTGATTGTAAAACAGAGGCTTATTGGGCTCCCATTTCACCCTGAAGGAGGTACATTATTCCTGTGTATAGTATGTACAGGACATCATTTTGTACATTCTCATTTAGGAGAGGAGTGTTTATCCTGGGAGCCACATATGTTTACCCTACATTAAAGACAGTCACATAGAACAAGTGGCTGGTTTGAATTCTCCATACCAGAAACAGATTTGAAACCCAATCAATACCCTTCTCACCATTCCCTTCCTCAGACCATGGAAAAATATAGATGAGCCTTGCTGTGTACTCTGACAGTCAAAACATTTATTTTGGACCAAGGTAGGACTATGTTCCAAACCTGTCATCCCCTCCTGGAAGAGTGCCCTGTGCCTGCCATATTATGTTGATTTTTGTGCAGCATTTCCACAGAGTTGTGCGTGGGGTAGGGTATAATCTCTCATACAGTCTGCAGTACTGCTCAGTCTATAACAGGTAGCTACCTCCCACTCTCCTGCTGCTGAGAAAGAACCTCTAAGTGGAGCATTATGGAGGTGGCTTTAGATTTGCAAGAGATTTCTGCTTTTTTATCTTCACTTTCTCACTGTGCCTTAAGCTGTTTCAGATTGAAAATGAAAAGCCAGCATTTAGATAGATGCATATAGAGTTATTAGGCTAGATGAACAAAGGCCAGGGCAAAGAGCCAGAGTTTGCCTCCCTCCTTTTCTCCCCATATCTACCCTACAAGTTATCTTTAGAAAAAGGCAAGAAAAGAGATTAAGACTTCTGATATACAGATAGCACTGAGACAGAAAAACAAAAATAACTTTGAGAGAACTATTTCCCCTTCTTTATATAGTCCCTTTAACTCCATATGTGTTAGAGATTGGAATTTTGGTTTGGGCCAGATCCAGCTCTGAACTTTTACAGAGTCTGGATTGTATGGAATATAGCCTTTGCAATCAAAACAAATCTTTGATGGACCACATTTCATACTGAGATTAGGTCAATACAAAATCAGTGACTTTAATGATGAGGTTTTACTTTTCAGTATAAAAGACAACAGATGTCCAGTTGGCCTTGTGCATTGCCCACATTGACACACTTTCAGATAGTCACTATAAAACTGGGTATTGAGAGTACATGAAATCTGAAATTCCAGAACAAGGAGTTCAGAGGACTTTTTTTTTAAAGCATCATTACATGGGTACTAATAGCTCAAGTGAAAAATCTAAAATGTTAACTTTAACTAAAACATTTGTTTATTTTCCTTTCATTAATGAAATTATAATACAAAAGAAAGAAATATGAGTACAAGGTCAGTCCAGTGTTGCATTAATAAAAATGAATTTATCAAATGTAGTTACAAGGAAAACAGAAAATAAACTAAGGTGCTATATGATAAACAGAGAAACCGCTAGAAGTAACTGCCTCCTAAGGCTCTATTTTGCAAGAAAAATAGATTTAAATTGGCAAACACTTTAGTGATTGGATTTAGTTAACTATAAAGGCTCTGATAAATACAGATTTATTGCATAAATCATAATTAATTTTTAATGTAACAAACAGAATCACATTGTATGTTGTAAGGAAGTGCAGGTTGACTTACTGTTGAATGAATACAGGTATTCATAAGCCTTATAGACATCAAAATAACGATGCCTGTCAGACACACCACCTCAGTGTTTCTAAAGATAAACTTGGAAAGTATCCATGAAAAACATGTCCTGTGAAACCTGGGTAACAAATTCTCATGGTATTCCTACAATGCAAGAGAAAAAAAATATGCAAATCACTTCAAACCCAGACACTTAAGGCACAGCTTACAAATTACAGTCTTTTATGCATAAACCCTCACTCAATAGCTTAACTATTCAACTATAGTTTTGTACTCCGCCTGTTACAAAAAAGAAGGAATTTCAAGCATGTTGTTTGGGAGCCTCTTACAAGCCCTCCTCTATGAACCTTGTACCTTCAACTTAGCTTTCTCAATGCTCACAGAGAAAATACCAGGGAGAAATGTTTGAAGCAAGAGTTTTTAAAATGTTAATGAATAATATAATCACTTTATTAGAGAATTCTTCTGAGAAGTGTTTCCAGAGACTATCCTGTATTTAAGAGAATGTGTTTGTGCACACTGAAGGTTTTGTTCATTTGACAGAACAAGTCACTGATATTCTTTGACCTTTTCTCTTATCACCTTTTAAAAGCTGGTGATTTAAAAAACTTCTGTGGAATGGGGCACGGTGGTACTGGAAGAGAACAGCATTTAAAACCATTCTAAGGACTTCTAAAAGACCTGTGCCCCATGTGATTACAGAGGTGTTTTCTGTGCAGCAATATCATTTATTTCTTGAGTTACTGCCCTGGATATCTGTCTATATGTAACCCCAGTATCTCATATTTTAAAGTGTCTAGATTAGAAAGTGGTTTTCTATGTATAATTTGCTCTAGTCTTCCCGTTATATTCCCAGTACACACTGCCTCATGGGAAGTCTGGCACATAGGTGGAGAGTAGGATGTGCAAAGGGAAGGGAGAAAACAATTGACTTAGGAGGCTTTCTGTATTTTCTTCCCTAAAAGGAGTTGAAAACTTGGAAAAACTGAGGACAAGATCAAACAGCCTAGTCATGCAACTTGAAGCTGCTTGGCTAGAAGTCACTCAAGCAAGCCACTACTCTGTTTCATTGCCCATGTAGTAAGGCAAGTAGTTACAGATCCACATGGAATTGCTCTTGAACAATTTCCCTGAGAATGAAAACCTAGTCTGTGCCTAACTGGATGTGTGAATACCTGTCAAAGTATTTATGGCTCTGGTGTTGCTGACTCATGATTTTAATCACAATTTGGGATTACGGAAAAAAACCCACGATGATTCCAGGAGCTGGGGCTTGAAGTTAAGGTGCTTTTTTAATTTAAATGGAGGAAAAAATTGGAAGTGTGAACGCTAATAACTCAAGAACCAGAAGACAAAATACCTACCCTCTCACCACAAAACTAAAACCTACTTGTTTGAAGCCAGACTTGTGATTTATTTAGGGGATTTGATGCATGATTTTTGAAGGGCTGGGTTTAGCACTCCTGTGACAATTGCTAGGAAAATACTACTCTTGCAGCAACATCCAGGCTACGTCTACACTACAGAAAACCCATGGAGCGTCTCCACCTCAAATGTGCTTTTGCGCAAGGAAATCAAAAATAAAACAGCAGAACAGAGGTTTCTTTCTGCTGTAGGTAAACCTCCTTTTACAAGGCATAACTCCCTTTTGTGCAAGAGTTTTTGCACAAAAAGGCAAGTGTGGACACTCAAGAGAAAAAGCACAGGTGCTCTGATGGCCATTCTGTGAACAGCCATCAGAGCTTTCTTGCGCAAGAGCTCCAATGCAGTGTGGGTGCTCTCTTGCGCAAAAGCTCATTGCTTTTGTGATGTGCTTTGATGTGTGGACGTGCTCTTGCACAAGAAGTTTTTGCACAAAAACTTGTGCAAAAGGCTTCTCATGCAAGAAGCATGTCGTGTAGACGTAGCCCCAGTGTTAGTAGTCGCACAGGGGTTTTTGCATCCCTTTATCTTAATACCTCTTTTTAAGCGACAGCACGCATCTTAAACCCAAAGTTCTTCATGTTCTACACAAGTTTGGTATCCACCTCACCATTAGCATTGTAAACTTACATCAGAAAGAAAGAATAATGAAACTGAGTATATACAGTAATTTACACCAAACATTTGAACCCCCAAGTCTTTTGAAGTTATTTGCATGAATAATTTGTCCTCTTCATTTTGGGTCTTTGTATCTCACTCTGTCCTACATTCAGGCTTTGCCTGTTTTAGAGGTTTAGGCAGTGCTCACTTTAGAGTTGTCACAAATCAGTTCAGCAGTTCCTGAAGGAGAGGAGAGAGTTATCTGTAGTTTGAAGATCCAGATTTGCTTTTGTCCCATTCTTTCCTTAGGCAGTACAGAATGAATTGCAGTGGCAGCAGCAGGCCTTGCAAAGTTAAGCACTACAGCTGCGAGCAACACCCTGAACCATTGGAAGGGTGAAGATGGGCATGGACTGATCATCTTGTTTTGTTTAACCTAATGCAGAGTCCACACACTCAGCAGTCCCTGCAAGCATCATTGTACTTGTGTGTAGTGGCTGGGTCATTATGAATTTAAAAATCTTTAAAAAAATGGTAATTTTTCAAAGTTGGGGTGGGTTGGTTTTTTTGTGAGAATGTACTAGTTTTGACAGAACTTTCACCAGGAAATATTTTTCAATGTCAGAATGGGCTGTCAGATCAAAACGAGACCAAGAGAGAACAGCCACTAAATTGGCTGTTAGTGAAGCTGCCTGGAAAGCAGGAGACCCAGGTTCAAATTTCTCCTCTGATTGCTTTGAAGAGCGATTTGAGCCCAGGTATCACACCCCAGGGTGTGCCCCCTAACTACCAAGCTATTGACTGGTAGGGCTGCCAACTTTCTAATTTGTACAAAACCAAATCCTTTCCCCTGCTCCCTTCTGAGGCCCTACCCCTTCTGAGATTCCTCTCTGCTCCCTCCCACTCTCATTTTCACTAGGCTGGGACAAGGAGCTAGGGTGTTGACTAAGGCTGCAGGCTCAAGAATGGGGTCAGGGATGAGAAGTTTGGAGGGTGGGACCTGCTGCAGGCTCTGGGCTGGGGCCAAGGGGTTTGGAGTGCAGGAAGGATTCTGAGCTGAGACAGAATGTGCACTATGGGCTCTAGGAGTAAGTTTGGGTGCTGGAGAGGGCTCAGGATGGGGGCTTTAGAGTGCAGTCTCTGCGTGGCTCTCACCTTAAGCAGCTCTCTGGAAGAGGCAACATGTGCCTCAACTCCTAGATAGAGGCATGACCAAGTGGCTCTGCACGCTGCCTTTGCCTGCAGGTGCTGCCACCACAGCTCCCAACCATGGCAGTGCTTGGGGTGCAGGCAACAGAGCCCCTGTGGCCAATCCTCCACTTAGGAGTTGAGGGACAGGTCACTGCTTCTGGGGAGCAGTGCGGAACCAAGTAGGGAACCTTCCAGCCCTGCGCCAACTGGATTTTTAACACGCTGGTCAGTGGTGCTGACTGGAGTTGCCAGGGTCCCTTTTATTCTAGTGTTGGTTTGTTTTTAAAGACACCTGGCAACTCTAGCTTCTGTTGCATAGGTCCCTTTCAGTCCCTCCTGTTGAAACGGTTCACTCTATAGAAATCAAATATTCATTTGGAAAGAATAATTAGTCCTATAGCACTCATTCTTTCAAACTTCCCAAACTTTGAAAGAACAGTTTTGTTCTGGTACAGAAGGGGGAAAACCATTAAAAAACCTGGAACGTTCTCATAGGAGGGGGAAAAAAGTCAGTTCTCAGTTCCAGTTGTGGCACCTATCCCATAATTTCAGACTGTCCAAATACATGGAGATAAAGTCCCTTTTCCAGGCAGCTTACAGTAACACCAATAAATCCCAGCTAGGTGAAAGAAACCCACACACAATTTGAAGGAAGGGGAAAGAAAATGAAGAAAAATCCCCTACACCAAACAGTCATAAGGAAAGAAAAAGAGGGCCAACAGCCTTTTAAAGACGACCATCAAGACTGCAAGCTTCAAAATTAATGTACCTTGACAGCTATCACATTTAGTAGCAAAAATATGTATAGCCAAAAGGGAAGAAAGTCAGCAATATTTTATCTATTTGCTATATCTTTGGAAATGTTTTAGCTTTCGCTGTTAGATGCACACATCCCTCATCCCAGCTAGGCAATAAATCTAAGTAAGGTATTTCTAAGACATTTATCACTATCTGTGTGCTGAGGACTGAAGGCAGATATAGGTCTAAAGCTAGTACTAAAACGTAGGCAGCCTAAGGCCTCATCTAAACTACACTCTTCTGTTGGCAAAAGGCAACGTTTACTGTCAAACCATTGGGCTACATCTACACTGGCAGCTTCTTACGCAACAGCTGTTCTTGCGCAAAAACTTGCCGGGTGTCTACACTGCACGCGCGTTCTTGTGCAAGTAAATTTATAGTACAGCATCGGAAAACAGGGCTTCTTCTGGAAGAGTTATTCCTCTGCCCATGAGGAATAAGCCCTCTTGTGCAAGAGGGCAGTGTAGACAGGCAATATGAATTTCTTGCGCAAGAAAGCTCTGATGGCCATTTTAGCCATAGGGGTTTCTTGTGCATGAGAGCATCCACATTGCCATAGACACTGTCGCGCAAAAGCACATGCCAGTGTAGACACACTCTTGTGGAAGACTTTTTGCACAAGAACTCTTCTGCAGAACAGTTCTTGCACAAGAAGCTGCCAGTGTAGACGTAGCCTTGGAGAGGCTACTAAGCGATTTCTGGTGGCAAAGCTCTGTTTTGTAGACAAACTAAAGCCATGACAAGCTGAAGTATACCACAATTCCCATGCCACTCTGCTGATGTTTTGAACTCTGCTGCGCTGTCTAGCTAGGCAGACATGCACCTCTCCCCTTTCAAAGCCCTGAAAAGCTTTAATGTTCCTCTAGATGGAGTGCTCAGACCCGAGAATGTTCAAGTGACTAGATTCAAATGCAAAGTTCTTTGACTTGTATGATGTTTATTTTTTTCCTATTTCAATTCCACACATGTAGGATAGATTGGAGCTGTGAATTGAGAGCCAACTGGAAAAATAATGGTCCAGATCTAGAGTTCTGGTTCTAAAGCAGCACTGAAGAACAGACTAGATGTGGCCAAAATCTGAGGGGAGATAGTCTGTCTCCTTGAGCTAAAATGTAGTATGAAAGAGCTTATGGGAATGACTAATGAGGCTGACTCCAAACTCAAATGGTACTATCTCTGGGGCTTCTCATCCATAGATGTCAAAAACCTTCGCTATTAAAACTAAGTCAGCTAAGCTAATTTCTACTCTGCATATAAAGAAATTGAGGACCTGGGAGGTGAAGTAACTGTCCAAGGTCACATTGCTGTCAATAGCACAGAGAAGATAGAACCCATGTCTTCTGACCTGCCATCCCTAGCACAGATTTCAACTCAAACCTGTATCTTGAATCTTCCCCTAACATTAGCTGAGATTTGAACAGAGCTACTTCAGCTCATGTCTGATGAAACATTAAAGGGTCCTGGAAATCTAGCACCAGACACTAACAACAAACCACCACTTTGCTATCATTTAGGCTACGTCTACACAGCACAGTTATTTCGGAATAAGCTATTCCGGAAGAGATTTTCCGGACTAACTTGTTTCAAAATAGTGCATCTGCACTGATTGGATGCTGAATCGCATTTAAGGCCACCCAGAACAAGTTTAAGCAGGACATCAGGTCAGTAGTTACTTTGTGTGGCTGTTGCTTGAGGCTGAGACTTGTGTTTAAGA
>JANRFK010001234.1:72212533-72223834 GCA_030068395.1 Apalone spinifera
GCTTGCTTGCCTACCTACCTCTGAGGGACAGGAAAGCATTTTCTCTTCTTGCTCTGGCAGACCCTCCTCAGATATGTGGGGGTGGGGGTGCAGCTCCAGCAACTGGACGCTGCCCACCCTGTCCTGGATGCCATGCCCCGCTGCATCTGGCGTCTAGATACCACTGCAGACTGGTGGGACCACATCGTTCTGGAGCGCTGGGGAGACCAGCAATGGCTCCAGAACTTTTGAAAGAAAAAATGACACCTTCCTAGAGCTCTGAGTGGGGCTCACCCCTGCCCTGAGGTGACAGGACATGCACATGAAGCCCACCATCCCCCTCCAGAAGTATGTCCCCATTGCCCTCTGGAAGCTCTCCACACAGGATAGCTACCAATCCGTGAGAAGCCAGTTTGGCATGGGGAGAGTCACCTTTTCCATACCAGTCATGATTTTATACACCTTTATCATATCCCCCTTTAGTCTCCTCTTTTCTAGGCTGAAAAGTCCAAGTCTTTTTAATCTCCCTTCCTAGGAGACCCATTCCAAACCCCTAATCATTTTTGTTGCCCTTTTCTGAACCTTTTCCAATGCCAATATAACTCAAGCGTGTTCCAGAAGCTGCACGCCAGAACTTTCTTCCTTGACCGTAAGATCAGGGTTGGAGAGGTGGACATGCCTGTCTGCCTGGTGGTGCTATGTGGCCTATCCCCTTCAGCCACCTCAACCCCTCCTGAGAGGTATTTAATGCCAGGCTGAACAGTGCCCTCACGGTCAGGGTTGAGGGTGCCTTTCGCGACTTGAAGGTATGGTTTAGATGCCTCCTCACCTGGCTGGACCTCAGGGAACACAACATCCAATATGTGGTGGCTGCGTGCTGTGTTCTACACAAACAACATGTGTGAACAGGAGGGGGAGGCCTTCCTGCCAGGATCAGGGGGTAGAGGCCTACCCTCACACACCTGCCAACCGGCAGGGAGCCGTGCGCATCCAGGATGCTTTGAGAGAGAGCTTCTCCCCGGGGGGACCAGTCACACACTCCCCTGGCCTGCCCCACTAGGGGCTTCTACTTCACCCTTCACAGCCATCCCTCCACTTACCCCTTCCTACCCCCCTTTCCCGATGAAAAAGATAGACTTCTTTTTTAAAAAACTTCAGTCTGTATTTTTACTATTGGGTTAAAAACTGGGGAAAGAACCTGGCAGAGGGGAGGAGAGAGGGTGGAAGAAAGGGGATGTTGAGAACCTTGCAGGGGAGAGGAGGGCGCTAGAAGGGGGGAAAAAGAGGCTCAGTTTTGGGGCTGGGAGTGGAGCCAGGCTCTGTGGATCACACTGCCACAGGTGCAGATGCCTCGGCATCTGCTATGTGTTTGGAGCAAGACCACGTGCACTCTGGCCAATGGGCCCAGATGTTCCCGAGAGTAGGTGCTGCCCCGAGACTGTGAGCATGCCCTTGTGTGGGACTGCTAGGAGAGAGACTGTGTGGGGCAATGTCCCCAGCCTCCTTCTAGAGGTGGCTTGTGGAGGGAGGGTATCCCACTCCAGGGTCAGGAGCATGGCAGGCCTGAGACACACTGTGGCCAATAGCACAAGAGAGTCCTTTGTAGCAGCCTCCTGGGGCCGCGTGCCCTGGAGCGGCATGGCACATGCTCCCACATGCACAGGCTGTTGCACGATTCACGGTCAGCAAGGGCTACGCGTGGAGCGCCCAGCTGCCCTCCTGTCCCCACACTGCTCATTCCCTCTAACCCCTGTCTGAAGGGACAGTGACGGCACTCACGTGATGTACCTTCCCTGGCATCAGATGATGCCTGGGACATCCACAGGGAGGCTTTGGGGCTCCTGGGTCAGCTAGGTGGTGATGCTGGCCTTGTCCGGTTCCTGCCCCTTCTCCTCCTCCTCCCTGTCATCTCTCCCCCTTGCCAGGACGACGATGGCCATCTTGAGGCCAGAATCTACAACCAGGGATGTGGGGGGATGGGGGAGGGAGGAGACGGGGGAGCAGAGGGAGGGACTGCCCTACCCCCCAGGATGTGGTTGAGCCTTTTAAAATAAGGGCAGCTTTGGGGCTTTGCTGAGATCAGGAGGTGCTCTCTGTGGCCCTGGCATAAGCCTGGCAAAGCTCTTTGATCTTCATCCACACCTGTTCTTGGGTGCAGATGTGGCCTTTACTCATCAGGCTGTCGGCCATCTGGCCACAGACGTCTGCATTCCTGCATCTGGTGCAGACATCCTGGATGTTGTTCTCGTCCCCCCAAACCTCAATAAGGTCCAGGATCTCCATACCAGACCAGGAAGGTACATGTCTCGTGGCCCCGGTAGGCTCCCTGGGAGTAGTGGAGAGCTGAGTGGCAGCATCACATTGGCTCAGGGCAAAATCGAGCCAGTTGCAGCTGCAGGGTGACTCAGGGCTGTCAGTCCTGCTGCAAGTCAGAAACCCTGTGTGCAGAGGCTGCAGCTTTAAGGGCTCCAGAGGAGGGGGAGAGAGTTTTGCTGAATGTGGACAGGTTGGCCAGTAGGACACTCTGGGAAGGGCTGGAGGCCCTCTATTTCAAAATAGCAGCTATTCCCTGTCTACACAGCCCATATTCCAAAATAGATGTTTTGGAATAGGCACTGTTCCTCATAAAGTGAGGTTTATGGAAGCAAGAATAAGCCATCTGCTACTTTGACATTTCAAAACAGCATTTTTGCTGTGTAGACGCTCACATAGTTATTTTGGAATAATGGCCATTATTCCGGAATGACTTTGCTGTGAAGACACACCCTTAGTGAACTAAAACAACAGATCTGGACACTTCCACGTTTAATTGAAGGGGTGTCAAAATGCAGAATCAAAACACGTACTTTCCAGTTTTGGGGAGGTTTATTTAGAGTTCAGATTAAGCCAGTTCTAGAAATAAGAATCAGCAAGCAACCTATAACTGAACCCAGATCCCAGGAGTTTGAGAATGTCATCTTTGCAGAAGAAAAAAGAGTGTGTCTAGAGCAAACTATCAACTGAAAGGGAGAGCATTGCCTTCTCTAACAGCTTACTAGTGCCAAAATGGTAATTTCTGGCCTGCAGCTGAACATCTGCAGAATTTAAAGGGCAAGTTTAAGAAAGGTACACAGACAAAATTCCAAGAGGTCAAGAAACATACCCCCTGGTGTAATGGGCTGATTTACTTACCACTAGACAACACCTACTCCTTCTCGTTCTGGAGATTAGTGGTGCCAAACCAATATCCAGTCCTGCAGGTGCATTCCATCTCTTTGTGGTTCTACAGTCCCTCATGTTCTGGGAGCGACTGCTTTCTCTTCATGGCTTGACTGTTTAGCCAAGTCACTCATCAGTGCCACCTTCTGGGCACTTTCAAAATCTCTCTCTCCCCAAGAGAGATTAGGCAGCCCTTGTGCCTACTGCCCTAACTCTTTCCAGAAAAGACTCCAGAAAGGACTCCAATTCCAGAAAGGACTCCAATCATCTTTGCATCCATTCCCCTTAGCAATGGCTCTTCAATGGCCAGGATGCAGAACTTTGGCACACCTCAATCCACAGCCCCGTAGCAAAGAATTCAAGACCCCGTTGATATCACCAAACTTATTGGTCTCATACCTAAACTACTTCCTACAATCACATTCCTCCTTTACATCAGGCTACCCTCCAGGATGTTGTCACCTTTCTATAAGTGCCACCCATTCCCTCACAGCTGAGCTTCCTTCGTATTATCTCCCTCCACACAGTCTAAACCTCCCCTATTTGCAGCTTAATTGGCTCATTGGGCTCACCTGGCCTAATTCAGCTCCTGCAGGACTGCTGTGAGAAGTATATCCCATCGCACAAGGATAAGAAGCTTTACCACTGTCATAGGCTATGTCTAGACTGGCACACTTTTGCGCCAGAGCTATGCAAATGAGGCTCGGCATTGGAATATTGCTGAGCCTCATTTGCATAGCTAATGAACCACCATTTTCGCGGAAGAGGCTCTTGCGCAAGACGGGGCTGTCTACACTGCCCCTTCTTGCACAAGAAAAACCCTTTTGCGCAAAGCCGTTATGCCAATTATTTTCAGGCATAACGGCTTTGAGCAAAAGGGTTTTTCTTGCGCAAGAAGGGGCAGTGTAGACAGCCCAGTCTTGCGCAAGAGCCTCTTCCGTGAAAATGGCGGTTCATTAGCTATGCAAATGAGGCTCAGCGATATTCCAGCGCTGAGCCTCATTTGCATAGCTCTGGCGCAAAAGCGTCTAGACGTAGCCATAGTGTATAACTCCACTGATTACAGTGGA
Source organism: Apalone spinifera (assembly GCA_030068395.1). Lineage (NCBI taxonomy): Eukaryota > Metazoa > Chordata > Testudines > Trionychidae > Apalone > Apalone spinifera. The sequence continues at coordinate 72,216,781 of JANRFK010001234.1, forward strand.
ATTACACTGGCACAAAGCTGTCAAAATAGAGCAGAGACAGATTCATAAACCTGGTCGTGGTGTAATTCAGAGTATGCTCTCACTGGTACCAATAAGAGTTGTGACAGTGAAAAGTGCACTATTATGCCCAGAGTCTATTGATTTGAGGACTGTCCTATTCTCAGCTGTGATTGATTAAAATCCCTTCTGCTTTTGTATATGGTAGATGTAAAGTTATTAAAAGTACTTGGATGGATTTTCTTTGTACTTTCACTAATATTTTAAAAAATGAAGGCCCTAATCCTGCAACTGACCTGGTCACTCACATCACTCAGACTGAGACCAAGGCCTCAGACACTCAGTTAATTTGGTTCTTGTTAGTCTGGAGCTTTTTTGGTTGTCTTTTGGAGTCTAATTTATATATCCCTCAGCTGTGATCATTTGTTGTAATATTGGCCAGCTGTACTGTATGCAGAGTTAAGAATGCCATCTAGTGGTGGTGTGTTTGAGAAGGTCAAAAAGTGTCTTTTCTTAATTATCATTCCCCACATCCAGCATAAGGGGAGGAGTAACTAATCCTGAGGCCCAAGTGTTTTTGTGGAACAGTAAATAAGAAAAGAATGACAGGAGCGCCTGTAGGGCCACAAATAGGGAACTGGAGGAGGACTTGGAGCAAAGAACCCCAGAGAGCACCACTGCTCCTCAAAAGTGTCTAAGCAGCAACTGGAGGTGGCCCAGGGAAACTCTGCCCAGCTGTGTGATTTAAGGGTGGAACAGAATCAGTCCCCACAGTTGCACAGCATCTCCCAGTCCAGTACCATCGTCCTGTTTTATAAATGGCCACTTTGGCCAGTGCCAGGATGAGGTTGATGGGGAGGTTTCTTGACTTTGTTTTGCCACAATTAGAATGTGTGTAAATCAGGAGATGTAGGGGAAAGTGCAGCCAGAACCTTAGGAAAAGGTTCTGGAGGAGCTGGAAAAGGGATTGCGATCTGGTGCATTCAAAGTAGATAAGTAGTGAGGTCTCTCCCTGGGCAAACCCTTTCCCGAGCCCAGTGATGGCCCAGCCACCCCCTCCTCTGCAAGTTCCACCTGATTGCAGTGGTAGAGCCTTCCCACTTGTCTAGCATGATGGGGGAGTCCCCACCCTGGGCATGAATGCAGGCAAAAGAGGAGGGGGTTAGCAGTGGGAACCAGGCATCCAAGATCTCTTGCAGTGCCCGGATATCCTCCCAGGCCTCAGGGATCTTGGGCACTCCTCCATACCAGACTCAGGGGCAGTCCCTCTGGATGTGCTTTGCTGCCTTACAGAGGAAACACCAGGTTCCTTCTGAGAATAGTGCACCAGAAAAGGTCCCTTGAGAATCTCTGTCACATACTGCCAGGGATAACTGGATCTGCAGCTGCAAATGGAAAAGAGGATGTGGGGAGGGTGGGGTCTTCATAACCCACTGGGAGAGGACTAATAATGGATAAAGGCTTCCCCAAAGTGGAGAGGAAGAGCAACATTGGGAAAAAAGTATGGGGACAGAGGTAAAAGCCACCTGTACACTCAGATCCTCCAAGAGTTCAACAGGGAATGTAGAGGCGAGCCACTATGAAATCCTTCTCTACTGCTTCCTGGGTAGCAGCCTCCAATGCCAGGAAGAAGACAATCTTCCCATACATCTTGGAGACTGCCATGGTGGGCCCCACAACCTGTGACCACACTCACACATAGGTGAGGTGAACCAGATACCAGGGCAACAGATGCTTCCTGGTCAGGGATGAGTAAGGGTCCTGACAACTACAGATGGAAGTAAGGGAGACATCAGGTGCAGATGACAGTACAGTGGGCACAGTGGTTATGGACCCTTAAGCTACACTCTGGGGACCAATTGACTGGCACCCTCGCAGCTGATGCAGTCAATGGCTGGGATGGAGGGAGAGCTATTGCAACTTTGGGGAGTGTAGTGAGTGGAAGAGGGATCAACAGAAAATGAGGGTTCACAAATGCTGGAAGGCATGGCCACTAGGGTCAAGCAGGATGGGAAGGGGCAGGTGTAAATATCAGGCAGTAGAGGTGAAAGTTATGGCTTGGAAACAGGTCTAGGGCAGGGCAGGCAAACTAACAAAAACTCTAGTGGTCTCGGGGGGTAGAAAGGACAAAAAGTGGTCAGCTGCAGGTAGACATGGCAGTCAGCAAAGGAAAAGGGGGCAAACTGCTATGGGGGAACAGTGGGTAAACAGAGGGAGAGAGCCTAGCAGCCTAGAGCAGCTGGGGAAGAGGGGACAAGACCAAGGGGAGGAGGAAAGGGAGGACATACTCAATCACCTGTGTTTGTGAACCAAGTCCTAGCTGCTTTTGAGGTTCCAGAGAGAAAACAAGGTGGGGGTGAGTAGCTGAGCTGTGCTGGTAAGTAGAGGCAGTTCCAGATGGTATGGGAGAGTCAGAGGAAATGACAGTTGTAGTGGAAAAGCAGATGGATTGAGAAAGGGTGGCCTGGGCTTGCTCCTTTGCTGTTCCTTAATACTAGAAGCGATGCTGACTGCCACAGCCGTGACAGACAAGGATGGAAACAAAGCTCGGTCCACACAACAGCAGCAGTGATGGTCAAAGCAGCAACAGCACCTCCGTGATGGCCTCCTCTTCCTGCCACAGCAGCAACTCCTCTGATAGCAGCAGAGGTTGTAGTGGGGGTGCTCCCTCCCAGGGAGGAAGGCCTGGGCATCCAGGCATCTGCAGAAGCCAGGGGAACTGCACGAAAGATCGTGGCTTGGGTGGCTATGAGGCAGGCTTAATAGGAGCGTTGCAGATGGAATTAAGGAGTGACTGGCGACTGTTTAGCCCTGGCTCTAAAAATGGTTGAGTGATTTCCTATTTTTCTGACTTATCGTCATATAGATGTTTCTTGAAAGATTTCCATCAAGTGGAAATAAGAATTATCTGAGATTCTTTACAGAAAGGTGCATAGAAGCAAGCACCCTTTGAGGCCAGAGATACATGTGTGACAAGCACATGCTGTAGCAACATCTCAAAGCCACAAGATGGCATAATTACTTCACACTGTACCCTGAGAGACAGCTAAGTATTAACACAGTTTTACAGATGGCTAAAGTGAAGACAGACATTTTAAAGGCTGGTTGACCAAAGTTAGATACCTAGATCCAGGGATGGGCAGCCTAGGCTAGTGAGTGGGCCACAAGATTGTCATAACCAAGATAGGTAGTTTTGCAAACTCTGTTTGTGTACCTAGAATTTGTGTGATATGCTAAGCGAACCATAGCAGTGCTTTGATTGGATGCTGAGCGAGTACATGGCTCTCACAGGTCAATGTTGTGTGCAATCGGCATGCAACTCACTTCATGTGCCCTTGCTTTACATGTGTCGCTTTAGTAAAACTGGTAGGAAAAACACTACACATAGGCTACGTCTACATTGCGCTTTCTTGCTCAAGAACATATGTAAATGAGGCGTGGTGATGAATATTGCCACGCCTCATTTGCATACTTAATGAGCCACCATTTTGCATAAGGGCAGCATGGAAGCACCCTTTGAAGTCAAGAGAGACATGTGTGCCAAACATCTGCTGTAGCAACCTCTCCAAGCCACAAGATGGCACTCTATCACAAAGAGTTCTGTTGATTCCTGTTGAGGAATACTGTGTTGTTAATGTGAGGCAGTCTTAAAGAAGCTATCGTGCACTTAATTGTTTGCAATATGAATGTCAGAGTGAATATTTTACCATTTGATTTGTTGCAGAGGAATAAAAGTTTTAGAACTAACGGAAATGTATAACAAGTGATCTATTCTTGTTCTGTTTGTCAGTTTTCTGCTACTATTGAGAGTACACAATTTCTTCTGACTTCAGAGTAATTCAATTAATAATTCCAGTGAAAACATCTTGCTTGGCAGTTCATTTGCAGGCAGTGAATGGCAAATATTCCATATGCAGAATCTGAGCTGTTCAATTGGGCAGAGTTCAGAGCTTGTTTTTGCAAGGATAAGTATCAGGTTTTCAGGGCTTGTACCCATCCATGGAGTCTGAAATCATCAGTCATTTCCTACAAACACACACTTCAAGTTCTTACCAGTGAATTTGATTGAATGATGGGGCACAAGGAACAAGCCAAGGAGGGTGATAAACCTTACACAGTCACCATCTCTCTTATATGTGTCATGTCTCAGACAACCTAGAAGAGCAACTCACCACTGGCATGCCCTTCATGGGATGGCTGGATCCTTCAGCTAGCACCTCCTGCTGACAGTCACTTCAGCCCTGTGTTATCTGCCACTTCTCATTAGCTCTTCAGCCAACTGACTTTGCCCTGGTCTACGCTAGGGAATTATTTTGAAATAAACCCCCTTATTTCAAAATAATAAGCAGAGTGTCCACACTACCAAGCCCATTATTTCAAAATCTGTAGTCTTGATTTCTTCAGAGAATAAGCTTATTTCAAAATAGTTATCAGGAGTTATTTCTAATTTAATTATTTTGAAAAAAATTCCTAGTGTAGACATGCCCCTAGAGTCACCCCTATACCATGAGGGCACAATACACAAACACACAATAATCTTCACAGCCTCAGACAAGATCCCAGCTCACTAATCATTCAATTCCTAGGCGCCAGAAACTTCATACCACTTTTTTACAGCTGCCAGTAGGGGAGCCCAGTCTATTCTTCTTCTTGGGTACCCAGCCCAGTGACCTTGCATTTAGCATGCAAGGTCTGTCTACTCAGGCCCCCGGCTTCCTTGTGGGACTGCCTGCCTTATCTATCTACCCAGCTCCCCAACAATCCCCTTCCTGGACTCACAGTGTATCAAACACTGCTGTTAAGGTCCCTATGGTCTCAACTTTAACCCTTCCTTCAGGCCTACAACTTAAAGTGTTTCTTCAGGAATTCTTTAACAAGTCCCAGCCAAAACTGCAAAACTGAATCATTGTCTATCCTCCTCAGGCTTGAACTTTAGTTCTTCACAAGTCATCACTTGATCATGCTCCTCCCTCAGCTGGGCTTCATGTTCAGTTAGGGATGGCCTCCTCTCTAGGTGCACTAATTGCCCTGTCTCTAGTTAACTCTATGAGAGGTATGTATAGACAACTATGGATATCAGAAACAAAAGACCTCTAGGTCACAGTCTATCCTACTTGCAGTGTATGATTGATTCCTTGCAGTACAGTTTCCAGTGTTTTCTCCAGTTCAGTTTTAAATGTCCCATATGACGGAGCTGCTTCTTCCTCTTTTCTTGGGAGATTATTTCACATATAAATGATCTCACTGAAACAAAATTTCCCCTTTCTTAATTTCATCACAACTTTTGTCAGTTTCAACCACATTAAATAACTCCTCTCCTTCCTTGGCATTTTGGTATTCCCAACTCCAAGCCTTCAAAAATGAAATTTCAAAAAATCATGAGATTGGTTTAAAAATCAAGAGACCTTAAACTGTGATCCTTTTTACTTGCCTTCTGTTTTTTGAACTTTTCTGGTACACTTCAGTCACATTTCCAAGCTTTTCTCTGCAACCAGAAGGACTAAAAAATTACTTTAAAAAGTGGTGATTCTCATTAAATAAAATGGACTGGAATAAAATTACAGGAATTGGCAATAAAATTACAGGAATTGGCAATACTGTACACACAACTGTTATATATCTCTAGACAATTAGCATTTACCCCATTTCTCTTTGCTTAGCTAAGCCATATATATTTAGCTTTTTAACTTTCTCTTTCTGTTACCCATTGGGGAACATTTTGAGCCATGGGTTCAATGCATGTGCTTACACAGCTCAGCCCTGGCATGCACAAGAGCACATTTTGGCTAACTGAGCATTTAACTATTCCTGTGCATGGAACTATTCCATTTTTCATGTGCAATTACCAAGTTGCATGCACAGAGGTTTTTTAATATGCATTTTTATCATCTTAGACATTTGACTCTAAGTGATCAATTCAGTCTTTTATATCTTGTCACTATGGATCTAATCCAGGGCTCCTTGAATGTTGTAGAAAGATTCTGACTTGAGTGGACTCATTTTTATTTAATACTAAAATCAGTATGATTCTGTTGTAGCTGTACTAAGACAAACTTCTCCATTTTGAGTCTGTTACTCTGATTAGGAGAGGGAACTGAAAGGTGTTCTTCCATCATTTATTTATAGATTGGGAGTGGGGAATCTTTTTTCGGGTCCTGAGCCGTTGACACATAGAAAAATCAGTTGGGGGCTACGCACAAGTCAGAAGCAAAATAAAATAAAAGCACCACCACAAAACAAACTCGCACTGAGCTGGCCCCTTACTGAAGAGAAAGACACTCCCCACAATCCCCTTGCATACCGGATGGACTATGGAATCTAGTCCATCCGGTAGAGAAAGTTGGTAACCCTATATCGGTGTTGCAATTCAGCTGGCAGAAAACTTAAAAAGGGACAAAAATGGGCCAGCTTCATCTATTCTGATGGGTGCTTCACATGGGATCTGCAAAGGGACTTAGGCATTGCAATGCTGAACCTTACAGCACCCAACTTTCAGGCACCATGAAAAATCACAACAATGGGACCAACAGAGCCTAGTTAGGCACCTAGGCTCCTAGCCAATGAATGGGGAGTGATAGGCATCAAAAAACATCATCCAAAAAAGCCAAGAGTAATTAAAGGGCTGCCTCTGTTTACTAATTAGAGAATAAGACTAGAAATGCATCTGCTCAGCTTGCCTCCTCACAAACACAGGCAAACCCATCTGGGTATAGTGAAATATGTAGCTCTGCATAGCAATCCACAAACAGAAACCAGCTACCTGGAGTCAGGCTAGTTACTGGTTCTAAAACTGTAGGCTGGAACCCCAAACTGGGTCAGGACCTCATGTTAATGATTTCTCTAGGGATGGCTTAGATGGGGGGAGGAGGGGAGAAGAGCACAGGGCCAAAGCTTGGTAGTGGGGCTCATGTTACAGGCCACCTTCTGGATTGAAACACTTGGCTCTGATGCACGTCTCCCTCAGGCTCTCCACATTTATGCTGAAACAAAAAACAGGACTATATGGCACTTTAAAGACTAACAAGATGGTTTATTAGGTGATGAGCTTTCGTGGGCC
>JANRFK010001234.1:72236470-72247650 GCA_030068395.1 Apalone spinifera
TATTAACTATGGTTTGTAACCTATCCTTTAAATCAGCTTCTGTACTCAATGACTAGAAGATAGCTAATGTAACACCAATATTTAAAAACGGCTCTAGAGGCAATCCCAGCAATTACAGACTTGTAATTCTAATATCAGTACCGGGCAAATTAATTGAAACAGTAGACGCATAGAAGAACATAATTTGTTGGGCAAAAGTCAACATGGTTTCTGTAAAGGGAAATCGTGTCTTACTAATCTATTAGAGTTCTTTGAAGGGGTCAACAAACATGTGGACAAGGGGAATCCAGTAGACATAGTGTACTTAGATTTCCAGAAAGCCTTTGACAAGGTCCCTCACCAAAGGCTCTTATGTAAATTAAGATGTCATGGGATAAGAGGGAAGATCCTTTCATGGACTGAGAACTGGTTAAAAGACAGGAAACAAAGGGTAGGAATAATTGTAAATTTTCAAAATGGAGAGGGGTAACTAGTGGTATTCCCCAAGGTTCAGTCCTAGGACCAATCCTATTCAACTTATTCATAAATGATCTGGAGAAAGGGGTAAACAGTGAGGTGGCAAAGTTTGTAGACGATACTAAACTGTTCAAGGTACTTAAGACCAAAGCAGACTGTGAAGAACTTCAAAAAGATCTCACAAACTGAAGTGACTGGGCAACAGAATGGCAAATGAACTTTCCTGTGGATAAATGTAAAGTAATACACATTGGAAAAAATAACCCCAACTATACATATAATATGATGGGGGCTAATTTAGTTACAGCTAAGCATGAAAGAGATCTTGGAGTTATTGTGGATAGTTCTCTGAAGACGTCCACGCGGCGTGCAGCAGCAGTCAAAAAAGCAAACCGGATGTTAGAAATCATTAAAAAAGGGATAGAGTAAGACAGTGAATATCTTATTGCCCTTATATAAATCCATGGTACGCCCCCATCTGGAATACTGTGTACAGATGTGGTCTCCTCATCTCAAAAAAGATATAGTGGCATTGGAAAAGGTTCAGAGAAGGGCAACTAAAATGAGTAGGGGTTTGGAACGGGACCCATATGAGGAGAGATTAAAGAGACTGGAACTTTTCAGCTTGGAAAAGAGGAGACTAAGGGGGGTGATGTTATAGAAGTATATAAAATCATGAGTGTTGTGGAGAAAGTGAATAAGGAAAAGTTATTTACTTGTCCCCATAATATAAGATCTAGGGGCCACCAAATGAAACTAATGGGCATCAAGTTTAAAACAAATAAAAGGAAGTTCTTCTTCACACAGCGCATAGTCAATCTGTGGAACTCCTTTCCTGAGGAGGTTGTGAAGGCTAGGACTAGAACAGGGTTTAAAAGAGAACTAGATAAATTCATGGAGGTTAAGTCCATTAATGGCTATTAGCCAGTATGGGTAAGGAATGGTGTCCCTAGCTTCTTTTGGTCCGAGGATGGAGATGGAAGGCAGGCGAGAGATCGCTTGATCATTACCTGTTCAGTTCACTCCCTCTGGGACACCTGGCATTGGCCACTGTCGGCAGACAGGGTCCTGGGCTGGATGGACCTTTGATCTGACTCAGTATGACTGTTCTTATGAGGTTGGGGCTTGGGCTTACCTTGGACAACTCCCAGTCAGTGCTAAGGCAGGCTGCGTGCCTGACCTAGGGTACCGCACGGTGCCCAGGAAGCATCTAGCAGGTCCAGCTCCTAGGCAGGAGGGTGTGTTTGAGGGGGAAGGGGCAGGAGACTCTACGATGCGCTGTGCATGCAGCTCTTGCCTGCAAGGAGAGCCTCTACATGTCACATTGGCTGGAAACCAGCCAATAGGGGGTGAAGAGCTGGTGCTCATGGTGACGGGGGCAGTGCAAGGAGCCCTGTGACTCCCCTATTCCCCCGCCAAGGAGCTTGACCTTCTGGACACAATGTCCTAAGACAGGAAGGGAATAGCCTGCTGTGGCTCCAGCACCTGGGCAGTGCTGACTGCAGTCACTGGGTTCCTTTTCAAATGGGTGTTCCAGTTGAAAACTGGACACTTGGTCACCTACCTCTCAATTTACTTCACCTCTCTGTTTGACCACTTGTAAAATTAGGACTGTGATAATAGCATAGCAAAAGAGGATAGTAATTATTAGCTGCATTTTACATGTGGGTAGAGTAACACAATAAGCTAAGGCCTACTGGAGACAAAAGACTTTATTCTCCATTTTATCAGGGGAGAGATAGCTCGGTGGTTTGAGCATTGGTCAGCTAAACCTCCAGTTGTGAGTTTAATCCTTGAGGGGGCCATTTAGGGATCTGGGGCAAATCTGTCAGGGATGGTATTCTGTCCTGCTATGAGAGCAGGGGACTGTACTTGATGACCTCTCAAGGTCCCTTCCAGCTCTATATATCTCCATACATATTATATTTGATTAACTCAGCACCACAGGACAGCATGGGGAAGGGCAAAAATGGTTCTAAGCTTCCTTTGTGCTAGTTTCTGCTATTCTGGCAGAATAGCAGAATAACTGAATAACCTCCTCATAGCCCCAGTCGCTTGTGGGACTGTGATAAGTGTGAACATAGGGCTATTCTACTAGCTGAGCAGCAATCTGGGGCCTGCATCAAAATGGCCTTAGAAGAACAGAGAACTGGGCCAATGGGTAGGCTCTGAATACTGTTCTTGCACTGCTTGGCTGCAAAAACCCCTTAAACTCTGTGCTTCAGTTAGCTGCTAAGTAAAATATAGATAATTCCTTAGGCCATCAGAATTTTGAAGTGCAACTAAATAATGTTCACTAAGTAAAAAGATTAAGGCCACTCAGAGGGAGCTCTAAGAATAGAATTGAAGTTCTGGGCTGCTTGTTGTTCTTTAAAAGAAGTTTTAGATAAGCAGCTTGCTTTTTGCCATGTCATAACAGGTCAAGATCACCTTGGGCTCATCTAGACCACTCTAGAATGGCATAAACCTCATTTTTTGAGGAAGAGCGGCTTTTCGACAAAGGGGAGGGAGTTGCCAAAAAAGCCACGTCTAAACTACTTTCACTTTCAAAAACTCTGCTTTTGAAAGTGAAATTGGAAGATTTGCAAATTCCCACAGAATTTGCATATCCTCTTTTGACACTCTAGCGTAGTCTAGATGAGCCCCTTGTGACTGAGGCTGGACGTAACTGTTCCTTTTCCCTTTGTGTAATATCCAGGGGCTCTCTTCTATAGGGTACTGGAGGTCAGCAGTCTGCTGCTAGATGGGTCATCTAGTTCAGTGGTGCTCAACCTTTTGAGGGGCCGGGAAAATTTTTGTAGAGCAAAAAGAAAATCCCAAAAGGCTGGGAACATTTTGTTGCGGCCCCTTTAACCCTTTAATTTAAAGTGCCAGTCCGCTCTCCTGCCAAGGGGGTCATGAGCCACAGGTTGTGCACGGTTGATCTAGTTTAAGGATTCCCATTATGGGTGACATCTGATGTAGACAGACTTTTGCCTTCCGATGTGTGTGTTACTCCATGTTACAACTACTGTTCTATTGCTCGCCTAATTCTGGTCATATGACCAATTTTCAATGTTAGACTGACTAACATAGTTCCAAAGGTATCTAACTTGTTACTGTATTCTCACCTGTTTTTTATTTTCTTCAGAATTTGAGCATACTGGATTTATCCCATAATCATTTGCTTTCAACAAAATTAGGATCTCAAACCCAGTTGGAGAGCCTTCGTGAGCTTGTGCTGTCAGAGAATCAAATCATTGAGTTAAAAAGGGAAGAACTAGATTTTCTTAGCAACACTTCCTTAACTAGGCTTGATTTATCATCAAATCCACTAAACACGGTAAGAAATACAAGACCACATCCTCACCTGCTACAAATGATTTACACTAGCTGATGATGTGACCCATATGTTTTCTATATGCCAATTACTGAAAAAAATAGTATTCATTTGGTCAGAGATAATACTGTTCTCTTGTAATAAAATACGCATTACTTTTTACTTGATATTGTGAGTTGGTTTATTATGTAAATGGAGTAAGACTAGTAGTGAAGGGCATGATTCAGCTTCTGCTGAAATAAATGGGAACAGGACTGGTTCACAATTAGTAACCAAAACTACATTTACACTGCATTGTAAACTTGCAGCAGTGAGTCTCGGAGTCCAGGTCTACACATGGACTTGTGCTACCTTTAGACAAAGGGTTCAGGGTCAAAAGATTGGGTGAGGGAGGGCTTCAGAGCCTGAGCTCTAGTCCAGTGGCTCCCAACCTTTTCAAGGATACAGACCCCTTCACAATAAGTTATAATTTTATGGACCCCCTCTCTTCCCAAACAATATAGCTGTGTCTGCAGCCTGCATGTCCCTGATCCTGTACTGCTTCCCGAGCTGTGGGAAGCAATGCGGGTTGCAGGATGTGCTGGCTGCAAGAGGCTCCACACGGACCTCCTATTGTACTGCCATAGACCCCCAGGTATCCACAGACCATAGGTTGGGAACCACTGATCTAGTCCAAGTCATAGCTTCTGCACAGCTGCTTGTAGTTCCTTTAGTAGAGCCCTGTGATCTTGAGTCTATAGTCCAGGCCTCTAAAACTTACTGCTGTGGATTTTAAAATGTAGTGTAGACTAGGAATGTGTTAGTGTATTTGTTTAAACAGTTAACCGATGAGCTTGGGCTCATCGGTTAACCCTCATGGATATATACGTAAGGGCCTTCCCTCTGCTGCTTCTTTATCAGAGACAGGGGGTGGGGAGGCAGTAGGAGGAAGCTGGTGCTTGCAGGGGAGCTGGCTTTTAAGTCGGCTCCCCACAAGCACCGGCTCCCATGGAGCCACCTGCTCCCCTGCGCTGCTGCTATTCAGGTTTATTCCCTGCCTGCTATTTTATGTACTATACATGCACACTACAGTCATTACAGCATTAAAATATGTTTCTGCTCTAAAAAGTGATTATAAAAATGACATTACAAGAGTTCTAAATTTCTCTCTCAGGGTACATCTACACTAGTCCTCTAGTTCGAAGTAGGGAGGCTAATGAGGCTGACTGAAATTGCAAATGAAGCGCGGGATTTAAATATCCCGTGCTTCATTAGCATGTTCCCGAGTGGTTGCCATTTTGGAAACTGACTAGCCCGGAATAACTGCCAGCGTCTACACGCAGCAGTGAAATGGGAGTTTGGAGTAAACCCCTAACTCGAATTAGCTGTTACTCCTCGTAGAATGAGGTTTAGCAGCTAATTCGAGTTAAGGGGGTTACTTCGAACTCCCGTTTCATTGCCACGTGTAGACGCGGGCAGTTATTCTGGGCTAGTCAGTTTCCAAAATGGAGACCACCCGGGAACATGCTAATGAAGCGCGGGATATTTAAATCCCGCGCTTCCTTTGCAATTTCGGTCGCCCTCATTAGCCTCTCTAGTTCGAACTAGGGGGCTAGTGTAGACGTACCCTCACTGACTTTCAGGTTAAATGTACTCATTTCCCAGGTAAAGCAGAGTTGGATTTTTCTTTTGTTTTGGTTCCTGTTCCCCTGCATCCTCCCACAAACACAGTGGAGGATCTGAAAGTTAAACAGTTCTTTCTGGCTTATGTATTTGAATTACTGGCACAAATGAATACTTGTGCCTATCACTCATCGATTCTGTTAACAAACCAAGAAAAAGGACAAATATTTTGATGTGTGTCTGCCATTCATTATGTGGAAGCAAATGTTTCGACTCTAGTTTAATGAGCGCACACTGTGAGCAAAAAAAAGGACGCTGGGTTCATCTTGGCTTTTATTGTAGGTCTAAATACTTTTTTTTTTCTGCATGCCAAAGTATATTCATGTTCCCTTCGATTTAGTGTCATATTGCCACTTCTTGACAATAGATCAGTAAATAAAACCTCACAGGAAATACATGGCACAGAGATTTGTTACATATATTTCCAGGTTACCTGTAAAGATTCAGAGTTACATAAGAATTACATAAGAATTAGACACTGAATCCCATTAGTTTTCATGTCTTTAATGAAAAAAACCTAAATTATTTTTCAGTACTTACACAAATTATTACATTTTAATGGCATTATTACAGTATTTCGAACCATTACTATAGAAATATAACACATTTGAAAATCTACAAGTTATTTTAAATTGTGTTGCTTGTCTCTGGTAGTGATTTGAAGAACTTCACAAGTTTTGGCTTTGTGAAACAACTTTTTAAAGTGAAATTTCTTTTAATATCAAAATCATTCTTTTTTTTTTCCCTTCTAGTTTCACACAGGCTGTTTACGTGCAATTGGAAATCTGTATGGCCTTGTGCTGAACAACATGAAACTTAGTGAAAATGACACAGAGAAACTTTGTTTAGAATTATCAGGCACAAGAATTCAGAATCTCTCACTGAGCCAGGTTCAGCTTTCTTGTATTTACAAGTCAACCTTCCAAGGACTGCAAACAACAAATCTCACATCTTTAAACCTTTCCAAAAATTATTTGATCACAATAGAAAATGAGTCCTTTGCTGGGCTTTCAAACTTAGAAAATTTAAATCTAGAGGATAATAAGATTTATAACTTGACTTCTCATTCGTTGTATGGATTGTCCAGTGTCAAGTATTTGAATCTGAGAAGATCGCATGTCAGAAAAATTTATGATTTTGCTTTTCGTTGGCTGAGCCATTTAGAGGAGCTTCTTCTAGATGGTAATAATTTTCAAGAAATTACTCCTAATATGTTTACAGGCTTGGACAATCTGAAATATTTGAGTCTATGTAACTCGACCAATGGCTTACAAATAATAACTAATAAAACGTTTTCATCACTTGCTAATTCTACTCTGCAGTTTCTTAATATTACAAAAAGTAGAATCACAAAAATAGAAAGTGGAGCATTTTCTTGGTTGGGACACCTAAGAATTCTTGATTTGGGACTCAATGAAATTAACCAAGTTCTCAGTGGTCATGAGTTTAAAGGTCTGCAAAATATTGAGGTTATCTACCTTTCCTACAATAAACAGTTGACTTTGACAAGCAAATCATTTGCTTTTGTTCCAAGCCTTAGAAAACTTATGCTACGGAAGGTAGCTTGTAGCAGTCTGGACATCTCTCCATCACCTTTTCACCCTCTACAGAATCTAACCATCCTGGATATCAGCAACAACAATCTAGCTAACCTAAAAGATGATTTGTTTGATGGACTTCACAGACTTGAAATGTTGGATTTGCAACATAATAATTTGGCTCGACTTTGGAAACATGCCAATCCAGGAGGTCCTGTCCTTTTTTTAAAAGATCTTCTTAACCTTCATGTACTTAATTTGAAGTCTAATGGCTTCGATGAGATTCCAGTACAAGTTTTCAAGGGTTTGTTTCAGTTAAGAAGCCTGGATTTAGGATCAAATAATTTGAACTTGCTTCCAGCATCTTTGTTTGATGATCAGAAATCTCTGAATTCATTGATCCTTCAGAAAAACCTTATAACATCTATTGAAGAAAAAGTGTTTGGGATAGTTTTCAAGAACTTGAAAGAACTAGAGATGGATTCCAATCCATTTGACTGCACCTGTGAAAGCATCTCCTGGTTTGTTAATTGGCTTAATGTGACCCAAACAAACATACCTAGATTAGATACCCATTATCTTTGCAATACCCCATCTAAGTATCATAGTACTCTGGTGATGCATTTTGACATTTCACCCTGCAAAGATAGTGCCCCTTTTAAACTATTGTATATAATAAGCACCACTTTGATAATGCTCCTCATCTTCATTGTCATTCTCATCCATTTTGAAGGCTGGAGGATAGCTTTTTACTGGAATGTGTCAGTAAATCGAGTACTTGGTTTTACAGAAATAGACAGGCAACAGGAAGAATTTGATTATGATGCCTACATTATTCATGCAAGAAGGGACAGGAAGTGGGTGTCCAAGAACTTCATTCCTCTGGAAAAAAACGATCAGTTTCAAATTAGGTTTTGTTTAGAGGAACGAGATTTTGAAGCAGGCATATCTAAATTTGAAGCCACTATTAATAGTATAAAAAGAAGTCGAAAGATTATCTTTGTTGTCACTGAACATCTCTTAAAAGATCCCTGGTGCAAAAAGTGAGTATGCTGTGTACGTTTGCATGCATGCGTGTGCATGAATAACACTTGTTCAGAAAATCTTTAATACAGTCATCTCTAAGACAGTGGTTAACTTTCTTTAAAACAGAAAACGCAAGGGAAATTATATTTTGTGACACGAATGTGACTGTGGGGTAGATGCTCTGAAATGTAATGGCAATACACATGAACCTCTGTACTCTGGGTGTCCCTAATCCGGGAACACCTGTGGTATGGACCCTGACAGGTGAGGAGGAAGCGGCTTTGTGTGCTGCTGTTTCCCCTACCCCACATCTGGGGCAACAGCAACACAGTGATGTGCCTCCCCTGAGGCTTTTCCCAGATGCTCCCATAGCAGCGGGGGTTGTGGGTGGAGCCCTGCTAGTGAGGCACCACATAAATACCCCACAGCGCTCTCCCTGGCCCAGCAACTTCTTTAGTCTGGCGTACCCTGTTTCCCAGGGTTGCCAGATTAATGAGGTTCAAGTGTAGTCCAGATATACCTCAGTGTAAATGAAAGCAGAATTTGGTTCATAATGTACCTGCTTGTCTAGTAAATCACACCATCATTGCTCTTCAGATGATCTTCCCTAAAAATAGATGTTTGAGATGAGAGTGATTGGTGACGTTGTTAACATACAAAGATAATATTTTGAGATGGGGCCTTACTGCTACCAATTTGTGTGGCTGACAGAAAGATTACAGTATTTACTAAGTGAAACTAAAATTGAGACAGTTACCTTGGAAGGCAGATTATTTTTTTAGTTTAATTTTAAAAATGAGTGATGTATTTATGTAATAACAGTATTATCTTAAAGGTTAAATGTTAACTATATATAAATTAAACACCTAATTCTGCACTGACCTTTGTGGAACTATCACAGAAAATTATTGGTTGTCACTCATCCCTATTAGCTCTGTTTACGTTTATAGCATGTAGTTTTGAGACACCAGTTTTTAATTGTTTTAATTTTGTTTAAGGTTCAAGGTGTATCATGCTGTCCAGCAAGCTATTGAGCAAAGTTGGGATTCCATCATACTGATCTTTCTTCATGACATTCCAGATTACAAGCTGAATCATGCACTTTGCTTGAGAAGAGGAATGTTCAAATCTCGCTGCATCTTGGATTGGCCAGCTCAGAAAGAACGGGTCAATGCATTTCATCAGCAATTAAAAATGGCACTTAAATCTAGCAGCAAAATACATTGAATTTCTAAAGTATAAGTTTGAACTCTTAGGGCATTTCATTTCAGACTGTCTAAACGGCAACGGCCCTTGTAGGAAAAAATTAAACCAATCCACAGTAATTCTTCTATGTTCCTATTATGTGCTTTTAATTGGTGATTGTTCTTATCCTTCATATTTTGTTTCACCTGTATTCTGAGTTCATTAAATAGTCATGATGGACTGGCAACTCTTTCAATCTTATATCATAAAGAATCATCCTCTTTAAAATAGAGCAGAAATAGAGAGAGAAGAGATGGGAGATGAGGGTAATTAGCTGCATGGTAAATTTCCACATGAAGGGATGCTGAAAAGACTGGGATTGTTTACCTTAGAGAGGAAATGAATAAGAGTGAGGCAATGTGATACAAATATACAAAGTAATGCATATTAGAGAGGGGATAATCTGGACATATAGACCTAATTTGTTAAAGTGCAGTGACGCAGAGGGCAGTGTGCAGGCCCTATGGATTAAGATGAATTGCAAGCAGGCCTGCCACCGGTGGGCAGACTCCAGACCCTTGGCACCTTTAAATTGTTGCCGGTGCCCTGTGCAATATGCTGCAGAGCCCTGAGCAGTGCTGGGGTTGGGGGGAGGGGACGTGCACTTTCAGCAGCCCCTTCTGCCTGGGATCCTGTCCCTTCTGGGAGTATGGGATCGGGGCCCACTCCCTTCCCCAGCAGCCTGGTGACTCTGTGGCTATCCTGCTTGCAAGTAACATGAGAGGATCCAGAACCTCTCTCCTGATTCTAATACTTTTCTAGCTAGATGCCTCCCCTCTAAAATTGCTAGAATTCAGGTCATCTTCAAATGAAATATTCTAGTATTCTTTTCATTAAGGAAGAGAAAATTGATATTACTAGTCTTTCCATTTTTTTCCAAATGCAAGTTGGACCTCCCTGGTCCAGTACTCTCAGGACCTGAGCTGTCCCGGACCAAGGAGTTTGCCAGACCCGGGGAGGATAATGCTCTCCTGCTGGCTGCCCTATTGCTGGCTCCCCACCTTGCCACTGCCCCATAAAGCTGGCCTGGGGCACCTGCCTGCTGGGTATGCTGGGAGTTCCTAGGTGTTCCCCAGGCAGGGCTGCCCTGCCGCCACCATCCCTGCTACCTTTGGGGGTTGCTAGGGGTTTGCCAGGATTCTTGGGGTTCTCCAGCCAGGGCCGCCAAGCCAGCCTCCCTGCCACCAGGGATTCCCTGGCTGGGGCTGGGCCAGGGGCTGCTGCTTGACTCCACTGTTGGGGTTCCCCAGCTGGAGCTCCTGGGCCACGGCCTGGCCCCTTTGCCACCAAGTGTTTCCTGGTCAGGGCTGCCCAACCATCCCAGTCCTGCTGTCATTGGAGGTTCCTGGGGTTCTCCGGCTGCTGCCAGCCCCGCTGCCAGGGGCTCTCTGGACACCTGCCCCGCTGATGCCAGGACTCTGCAGACCCCTTGTTCTCCCAGCTGGCTCCCGCTCCTGGGGTTCTTTGGTCCAGCAACATCCATCTCCTTGCTGGATCAGAGAGTACTGGATTTGGGAAGTTCAATCTGTAGAAACTGCAGTCTGACAATATTGCTTCCATAGTAGATAGAAAATGTATTTTGAATAATAACTGGGTACATGAATCTTAGTTTGCAAGATGCTAAGCACCCTAAACTCCCATTAAAGTTCAATACATCACAGGATAGGTACCTAAAATTGCCACAGGTACAATATGTAGTTCTAATTCCTGAGAAGATATGATTACACAGAACTTTTTGTGTCTAAAACAAATGGTATTAGAGAAGAGGGGGACATCCTGGCTCTACTCTATTCAGTGTTTTTTGTCTATTTCCATCATCTTCAGTGCTTAACCTTGCTTCAATTCAGTGGGAGTGGGTGTAAGTCAAAAAAGTGAAATGTGCCTTGTATTAGCCTTGTGCATTTGTATCATATATTCAGTTTGGGTATGTCTAC
>JANRFK010001234.1:72251103-72263498 GCA_030068395.1 Apalone spinifera
TTTGCATGTGGCCTTTGTGGCCAGGCTGGCAGCTATCCTGCCATAGATAGCCATGTTCCCCCAGCTAGTGCGGAGATCATGGATGTTGGGGGCATCCCCCCAAACCGGAATAAGGTCCATGATCTCTGCCCTGGACCAGGAAGGCGCCCGCCTTCTCCAACCCCTGGCAGGCTCCTGGGAGCTGGCAGACTGCTCCTGGGGAGCGATAGAGGGCTGGCTGCCAGTGGCTTGGTGGCTCATGTTTTGGGTCCACTGAGTCTGGCAGGCTTGGAGCCGGCACAGGCACTGTGGCCAGAGTCTACCCCTTTAAGGGCTCCAGGGAGGGGAGGAAGGAGAGGAGTGTTCTTGGTTGAAGCCAGAGTGGCCACTAGGGCACCCTGGGAAGAGCTGGAGGCCCCCTATTTCAAAATAAGTGTCTACACAGCTCTTATTTAGAAATAGCAATTTCGAAATTGGCATTATTCCTCATGGAATGAGGTTTACCAAATTTGAAATAAGTCCTCCGCTATTTCGATTTAATTTCGAAATCGCGGTTGGCTTGTGTAGACACTAGGAAAGTTATTTCGAAATAACAGCTGTTATTTCAAAATAACTTTGATGTGTAGACATACCCTGAGGGAGTCAATTGGAATTAATCTGAAAATAGACTATAAATATAGCTCCTTCTAACTCTGTAAGTTTGTGTATATATTCAAAATAAACTGCTTAGTTTAGGGACTGAAGTAAGAGTTTTGTTTTACTTCTGGAGATCTGCAAAACTAAGAATAAACTGAGTTTTATTCCTTCTTTTAAATCAAAAGAATTGTTTACTAAATTGCAGCAGCAAGGCACCTCAGTTACATCTGTACAAACCAAATGAGGGCAGTGAAATTGGACAAAGGTGTGACATACCTCTGTGACAATGGGGCTGCACCGTGAATCGGGCCATAATTTCATCACCATTATCTTTATACTGATTAAATATGCAAAGGAAAGAATTCAAGATTGCTGAACAGTAGAAATATTTCTGTTGTCTGTATAAGCATTTTGTTAATATTGTAACTGAAGACTACACAGTTACAGAAAAATCCTAAAAGTGAATTAACTATCCAGTTGTTTGTTCTACTGACTTTTGCTTTGGATCATTTTCTTTTGATCCATAATCTTTTTTCCCTTTTGATGGAAGGAAAGAAGAGTTACAAATAAATTTGATAAAATACTATAGTTTAAGTGGATGTGTATTGAATTCAGCTGTTTCTGCTTTAAACGTGTGACTTTTACTATATGTATAGAAGCTATACAAATATGGGTTAGTTGGCTTCAGCAAAGCACCCAGGCTCACATCTTCACAGGAAGATGGGTACTTGAAGTCTAGATTTAGGAGTGGGAGATCAGAGCTGAAGGCCCCCTATTTCGAAATAAGTGTCTACACAGCTCTTATTTCGAAATAGCAAAACTGAACCGAGAGTGTGAAATCTTGGTTCAGTTCACCTTTTTGCTTCAAGAGAAGGATTTAAGCAATCTCATTGATCTCTGGGACATTCTGTCTGAGGGGTCTCCTAGATTCCCCTTGATGAAGCTGTAATTGAATAATTAAGAATTAATTGGGCCAAAGAGTGAAAGCCTCTCTAAAGCTCAGTAGTTAAGGCACTCACCTCAGAGGTGGGAGATCACTGTTTGCAGCCTTTCTCCTCCTGATGCAGAAAAGAGAATTGAACAAGGAAAACTGACATCTTAGGTGAAAACCCTAACCATGGAGCTGAAGGTTACAAGGAAAACAATCTCTTTCACTTCCCTGGTCATTTGATGTGGACTTAGGCAGGTGCCTAACTCATTCTCACAAGAAGTGTTTTAGTGGCCTAATTGACCTGTCTGCAGGAGAAGGGTTTGTGGTTGTGGATTACGAGCCAGATATAAGCACCTCCCTGCTGCCTGGAACTAGGTACTGAACTCAGAGACAGGGATGGTCCTTTGGAAATGCCTGTCTCATCAGCTGCTTCGATTGGCTACCTTAGGCAGCTCCATACCTAATGTAATAGCTTTTTGGGTTTCCATTCATATGAATGTCTCTCTCCTTTTTGGATTGTATAGAGAGTCTAAATGCTTAACTCTGGACCTGTCCAGTCCACTGTTCTTCCAGTGATTTTCTAGGCAGCTAAAGTCAGACGTTCCAACTCTGAGGCTATGTCTAGACTATGGGAGTTTTCCGGGATACTGGAAAAATTCTGCCACATCCAGGGAAACATGTCTTCTCTTTTGCTTTTTTTTGAGGAACAGCAGACATGCTCTTTTGGAAGCCCTGTCTTCCTCCTCCCACGAGGAAGAAGGGCTCTTCCGAAAGAGGGATTTTTTCCGAAATGTGGCCCAGTGTAGATGGGTCAAATTTTGGAAAAGTGTCTTCCGAAAAAACTATCGGAAAAAGGTACGCAAATTTATTTTGACAATAAATCCCCGTAGCCTGGATGTTATAATGTTCTAATCCTTTGGACATGATCAAAGCCATTGGCAGGTGCATAACGCTGCAGAGAGCTGGGAATTGGGGTATCCTCCACAAAGGGGACTGTTTGACTACTCATGGATTTGAGAGTTAACCATTTGTTTTACAATAACAGATTTCAGAGAATTTGGTGCCTCTTATGCAAATAATAAATCATATAAGAAACGCTGTTTTGCTTATAAAATGTACATGTCAATTTGTATAAGCATCAGTTTTAATAGCCTTTAAAAAGAATGTATTCTATTACAGATGTTATATAATAAAACTTAGCTAACGAGAAAAAAGAGCCTTTATGTGCATTGATTGAAGTTTACATACAGAGGATAACAGCACTTCTTTTGCTGTTATATATATCTTGGATTCTGTTATTTCCACTTCAACTCATCCAATGAAGTGGATCTTACCCATGAAAGCTTGTGTTAGTCTCTAAGGTGCCATAGGGCTACTCATTGTTTTTAAAGTTACAGACTAGCACAGCTACCCGTCTGAGACTTGATAACAGAAGATATAACATGAAAACAAAGGGCTTTGTTTACAGATGAAATGATATGTGATGATTCCTTAATTACAGTAACAGGATTATCCTCTTTGTGATGCTCTCATCTCATCTTTCTCATCACCTCTTCAGTCCAAGTGACAAATTCTCTCTTCTTGCTTAAGCCATGAAAGTTGAGGAGGCAAGGCTTTAAGGATGTGGTGCCAGGTTAACACCATGTCAATTACACGTTCCTCTAGTTAAAGATTAACTTGTGGAGCATTCTTTGTGTGTTCTCTAAATCTTTATTGTAATGAGAAATAATAGCAAAATTAGACTTTTCATCCTAATTTAATGTAAGATGCTAACATATGCTTGTTATTAATACATGTAATAAAGGTATCAGTTGTGAAATAAAGATTAAATATTGTTCTGTACTTCAATATTTATAAATAAATAAAATGTTTAGACTGAGGTCTTCAAGAATTGTTTGTTGCTACAAAAAAGATTTCAAGGAAATCATCATGTGCCTGAAATGACTGAGTAAAATTATTTAAAATTATCAATACACTAGTAGTTTGTGTAAATACTATCTAGACCAGTGGTTCTCAACCTTTTTTATAAAGTATCTCTGAAAAAAAAAAAAGTACTCCCGGTACCTACAGTTGTCAGACACACACATTTATTTTCTACCATTGCAACACATTTGTTTAAACAACTTAATTGTAGCCGGGTGGGTGATGAAATTTTTGGGTGTAAAAAGTACAAAAATAATAAAGTTCTGTAAAACTTAAAACAAAAATTCAATTTTCTCCAAGATCTGTTGTGTTGACATACCCCCCAGACTTCTCTCGAGTACCCCTAAGGATACTCGTACCACTGGTTGAGAAACACTGATCTAGACCATTCCCAACAGGTGTTTGTCTCATCTGCTCTTAAAAATTGTCAATGACAGAGATTCCACAACTTCCCAAGGCAATTTATCCCAGTGATTAACCACCCTGAGTGTTAGGAAGTTTTCCCTAATATACAAACTAAATCGTCCTTGCTGCAATATGAGACCATTACTTCTTGTCCTAGCCTCTAAGGTTAAGGAGAATAATTTTTCTTCCTCCTTGTAACAACCTTTTATGTACTTATAGCTTATTTGTACACTCGTTCAGGGCAGATCCTCCCATGCACATGTGTACAGGATGAAACACAATCTGCCACATATGTAACGAGTTTTCTGCACATGGTTGTAAGCCCAAATATTTCAGGATAGGGCTATTAGAGTGAAGCTCTACAGTCTCACTAACTGCTATAGTAAACTGAGAGAGGTATAACATCAAGAGCAGTAAAGAGTTATGCTATTTATTCCTTGAATTTTTTGTATTTTTAGAATTATGAATTAAGGGCATGAGTTGATGGACTCTTCTGCCAAGGAAAACTCATTTGAGTAAAACATTGCAGGATCAGGCACATTAGTGCTGAGAAATATCTGCAACACAATGATTAGATATGGAGAAGAGGGGCATCTTTCCTGCTAAGCCTTCTTCCCTCCCTTTGCTTTTTTACTAGTGTGAGAGCATTGATCTTTGCTGACAAGAAGGCCCATAACTTCGGTCATCTTTAACATCTTTTACTCTTGCCTCACATTCCACTTTGTGTCTAAATCTGTTGCTTCTTTTCCCATAAAGTTTCTTTCTAGTTTTATATTTTCTATTTGGCTGCCAAAAGTCTGGTGCAGGCTCCTCTTTTGTCTTCACTACTGTACCCTTTTTTATGTCTCTTTTTTGTCCAATGCTAAATGAATCCTCTGGACGGCATTTGTATTATGAATTTGTATTATCATGAAGATTATGATGATGTTTGTGTATTTGTACAGTAATACGAATATTAATAGTTGTAGCCTGATTGTAATATTCTTTCATATCCAATCTGTATTCAGATATGCACATTTTCACAATCTCTCTTTTGTTGAAAATTCACTGAAGAACATTAAGATAGAAATCAAATGAAGTTTGACTTCTGTAATTAATCATAACATATTCATACACACTACTTAGCCTCACAGAGGACACTCCCTAACAAGTAAACTCTAACAATCTAAATTACCATCTCAATAAATACTTTTATGGTATTTTCTTTAAAAATGGTAGCAGACCTTTATGCACAAGCAACAGTAGAAAACCAGAGTGTGCAGGTATGTCTACACTCAAAATGGAAGTAAATTTTCCACAATTTCAGTTTGTGACACACCTTGAGAGGCACCAATCAATTGTGAAACACCTGACCAGACTATCTGGTCTGACCAAGCTGTGGTTGATGGACAAAAGTGGCCTCCAGATACTTTTGTGGCCCAGATCCTGGGGCAACCAGGGCAGATCTGAAGGCTGCTCTAATTTATGTTGCCCACAGGCTTTAAGGGGAACATTCCAATAGTCTGGAATCTCCAAGCCATAGTAACTTCTAATCTGAACTAGCTGCAGCTTTAAGGAGTAGTTTTCAGGCATTCTACCCTATA
Source organism: Apalone spinifera (assembly GCA_030068395.1). NCBI lineage: Eukaryota > Metazoa > Chordata > Testudines > Trionychidae > Apalone > Apalone spinifera. The sequence continues at coordinate 72,256,561 of JANRFK010001234.1, forward strand.
AAGCACATTGCAATGATCCCAATGGAAACTGTGGCATGGATAAATGTGATCATGATGTCTGCACCTTTTAGGAAAAGTTGCAATGTCTCAACAAAGCACAATTGTAAAACTGCATTTTTCGTTGTTATCCAAAGATGGGGCTAGAAAGCCATTTAGACTTCTAGACCCCACTCTTGCAACTTTTGGCTTGTAAATGGATTTGTTTGCCTGTGCAAAGCCTCATTGAGCAGTTATCAACCCAACCGCTGGGAACTGCAATATCAGGACCAATTGTAATGGGAGGTGGTATTGTACTTTAATCAAAGGGGACAGAAATTACTTCTGCTGTTTCTGCAAGTCCCTTCCACCTAACTCAACATCATTGGACTTAGGTCTGTCACACAAGAGATTGTGGTAAAAGATGTTAACTTTTCTGGACAATTGATAAACCATCCCTGTGAATAAAGGATGGAAGCTGGCTGCCAGAGATTCAATCCGGCTAAGTCCAATGATGTTGAGTTAGGTGGAAGGGAGCTTCCATCCTTTATTCACAGGGATGGTTTATCAATTGTCCAGAAAAGTTAACATCTTTTACCACAATCTCTTGTGTGACAGACCTAAGAGATGACTGGCTGGGATTTGAGCTTTAAGGGCCATATTCTTTAGTACATTACTTAACACACCAAAAGCCTTTTCAGACACATGCTTTGTTTGCTATGGGGAGAGAGTCCAGTTTTCTTTTGCATGTTCCTCTCCCGCTCACACAGAGCTCTTGAGCTTCAGAGTTGTAGCCGAGTTAGTCTGTAACAGGAAAAACTTAAAAAACAACAAATAGTCTAGTAGCACTTTAAAGGCTAACAAAACACCTAGAAGGTATCATGAGCTTTCGTGGCGCAACCCCCTCTCTTGCTTTGGTTGGCCAGGAACCGTTCCAAGGGGGATCGGCTCCAGAAGACTGTTTGGTTTTGTGAAGCCTCCATGGTGTGTTATTCGGGCAGGACTGTTTCTTCAGCAACAAGTCCCCTGCTGTGGGCTCTGCCGGGTGGGGCTGTGCCTACTCCACTCTGTCAGTGCCTAGGCTCCGGCTCCGGAGCGGCAGTCAAGCGCCCAATTAGCGCCGAGCCTGGGTTTCTGTTTAGCGTAGCAACCTCCGCCCCTCCCTTCCCTGGTGTTTCTCCCTCGGGCACCGGCGGCAGCCGGCCAGCCCCACTAGGGCTGGGGAAGGAGGCTCAGCCCCGCGGCCCGGGCTCTGCTCTCGCTGCGCGCCATGAAGGTGGCGGTCTTGGACCTGGGCACCCTCTTCGCCAGGCTCCTCAAGCCCTCCGCGGCTCCAGCCCCGGGTCCCGCCGCCGCCTGCTCCCCCGTGCCCGGCCCGGCTCCAGGCTGCCCCGCCGCGTCCAGGGCGCTGCCTCCCCCGTCTCCGCTGCCCGCCCCGTCCTTCCCCCGGGCTCCCTGGCCTGGCTCCCTGCCTAGCGCCCGGCCGTTCCCCCCACTAGCCGGGGGCGCCGCGGCGTTGCCCGGCCGGGCGGGGGCTGGTGGCGGGTCTGGGGCGGCGCAGCCCCCGGGTGCAGGCGGCAGCTCCCCGCACCAGGCAGCGGCTCCCGCGGACAGAGAGCCCGGCGCCTGGGCAGCCCCCGGCGCCAAGCCGCTGCTCTTCGTGACCCTGCCAGACATCGGCGAAGAGGGGGTAGCGGAGAGCGACCCCAAGAGCGGAGCCTGCGCCCCCGACCCAGTGTGAGTGGGGAAGAGCTGGGGGGGCGGGAGCGGGTGACCCCCGGGATCCCAAATGGCCCAAGATTTCCCCCTGCCCAGGCAGCGGGGGTGGGCGGAGGGAGAGTTTGGCTCTAGTCCGAGGAAAGGCTCAGCTGTGGTAGGGTAAAGCTATTCTGTTAGAAGAGGTTCAGCAGAGACACCAACGGAGGCAAAGGACAGAGTAAAAGGGCCTGGCAATTCAAATGAGTTATCAACTGTTCTTACACCCGTGCTCATTGTAGAAGGCTTCAGCATGACTGCTGTGTGTTGACATCGGCATCTGAATTGTATTTATGAATAAAATGTAAAGAGAGAATTTAAAACAGACTGGAAACTTTAAATCTGAATATCCATCTTTGAGTCTTAGAATATTTAAACAACTACACCTATCCAGCCACTTGCCTATGCATTTTTGTATGACTCCAGCGAGGGATGTTCTGCTTACCGAAAATTGCGCCAAGTTAAAAAACAGGTCCACTTTCTCAAGTGATGTAAAGTGGCATAGTTCCATTAAAGTCAAGTGTAGCTAAGCCAATTTACCAGCTAAATTCCTTGTCTACAGCTTTAAAAAAAAACCAGCTAAATTTATAAAGGTATAGATATTATATACGCCCATATTGTGCTTCCCTTATGACTAAAATTAACTAGTAAAGTTACTAGTGAGAGCAAACTTTAATTAGAGTGCTTGAAAATAACTTTGTGTTGTCAGAATATGTGTCTGATCTGAGGAAGTGGGTCTGGCCCACGAAAGCTCATCACCTATAAACCAGCTTGTTAGTCTTTAAAGTGCTACATAGTTCTGTTTGGACTTCTTTTAGTCACTTCTTAATATCAAATTGATATGAGAAATCAATTATTGTGATGTGGAAAGCATGTTTGGGTGAATCTGCAACATTGGTGAGGTCACTGATTTCAATTTCCATTACTTTCTCAGCATAATCATTGCAAGCAGCCATATGTGAAAGAATATATATCAATTTGATACTAAATTAATATTGATAACTTTTCACAATGAAATATAATATAGGAGCATGTGGCAAAGGAGAACATGCAGTGCTTTGAAAGTGAAGTAACTTTAACTTTGTGAGGAAAATTATGCACTTCCAGAATTCCTAAGTCATACCAGTAGAAAAGGACTGCTCTATTTTCCATCTTTTAAGGGTTATTGGCAGTTCCCAACTGCCAGGTTGTTGCCCGCTGCTGAGCTGCAGACCTCTGGCTGCCAGGCTGTGGTGGCTTTGGGGGACTGGGGTTGGGGTACACCGCTCTTGCCCATCCTTCAGGCAGGGACGGGGTCTCCTTCCAGACATGGAAGTCCTGCTGGCTCTTGCTACATTTTAAAGATGGAAACTCTGTGGGGAGCATGACTAGCAGGGGGCTCAAACAGTCCCCCTCTGGCCTTGAGCTCCTGGCAGCACTTTGCTTTTGAAATGTACAAGAGCTGTCCCAGGGCTCTTGTAATCTTCAAAACAGGGAGTGCGGGGCCAGTTGGGGACTGTTTGAGCCCCCTCACTGGTCATGCTCCCTGCAGTTTCCACCTTTAAAATGTAGCAAAAGGTGGCAGTGCTTCCATGTCTGGAAGGAGACCCTGTCCCTGCCTGCTGCTGGTTGGCTGCGAGGCAGGACAGAACACACCTCTCCCAACAGCCTGGCCAGAGCAGTGTATTCCAGCCCTGGCCCCCCCAGAGCCGCCACGGCCTGGCAGGCAAAGGTCCACAGCTCACCCCAGGTGCTCCGCAGCCCTGCTCGTGCTACATTTGTAAGGTGGAAGCGTCGTCAGTTTCCCACTGAGTCCCTGCTCCTTCTCCCCATGGAGACAGTGCTGCAGGGAATCAGCTTTTAAACCAGCTCCCCCCCCCGTCACCGGATCCTGCTCCCCACCCTTGCTGCCTCTCTCTTATAGAGGCGGCTAGGGGGGTGGGAGCTTATTGGATAGTTGACTAGTCACTTACATCCCTAATCTATACACCACTCTCTGACTTGTATCAGGTTGGCATCTTTGTTCATCTTAAAATCTTTTTCTTTATGTCAGCCTTCAAATCTGTCGATTTTATGTATGTTCACTTTTTTTGATTGTATCCCTTTGGTATATATGGTCGTGCCAATTTTCTTCCACAATTTGATCTGAGGAAGTGGGTCTGGCCCACGAAAGCTCATCACCTAATAAAAAATCTTGTTAGTCTTTAAAGTGCTGCATAGTCCTGTCTTTTGTTTCTATAAATCTTCGGTCTTGCTCTCTTTTGAGTTCTCTGCACTGTTGCGTGTATTGGTATATATGGTATCCTTTCTAGCTGCATTCTCAACCTGTTTCCAAACCATCTCAGTTGTCTTTTCTTCTGTAACAGCATTATTTCTTGCTCTACCCATTTTCTTACCTTATCTTTTTTTTTTTCTTGCACTCTTGAAACTCCTAAGTGTTACCCTCAGCCAGTTCAGTTCTGCAAAGTCTTTCCTTGTCAGATGTCCTCATACTCTAGCATTCTGAGGCATACTGCAGTATTGGCGTGATGGTTGTCTGGCATATGTTGATTTTAATGAAATGTTTTTAGCCTTACATATCTTGCAGAGCTTTCCAAATACAGTAATGGCAAGTCTGATTTTTCTTTTTATGTCACCTTCATAATTCTCATTCTTTGATACTAGTTCTGTAAGGTACACCTTTTCCCCCCACTTATGTTTCTTTGTCTCTTAAGTTTGATATTTAATTTCCTCTTTCTGTTGTCTTCCAAGTGCTTTAAATTTACAACGGTGATGTTCATTATGAGTTTTCTGCTTTCATGCTCATGCTCTATAAATTCTCTTGGTCAGTACCACAAGGTCAATATTATCTGCAAATCTAAGATTATGCACTGTCATCCTACATATTAACATGACTCTTCCCATTTTGTCTCTTAGTGCTATAGCTATTACTGTTTCTAGTACCAAGTTGAACAGATATCATGATCTCATTCATCCTTTAGTCATTCCTTCAATCATCCTGAACCAGTTCATCAGCTTCTTGTCTACTCTCACTGCATTCACCAACTTGCTGTAGCTATTTCTATCAGTTTGATTAATTTGTAAGGTGTGCCATACAGTCTCGTAACTTGCCATGAGAATGGTGTGGGGAGAATGATTATAAATTTGCAAAGGACACCAAGCTCTGCGAGGCTGCTAGCATTTTGGAGGAGAAGGTTAGACTTCAAAACTACATTGACAAGTTGGAAAACTGGTCTAAAGTCATCAGTATAAAAGGGAATAAAGACAAGTTCAAAGTTCTTGCTTAGAGACAAAAAAAACCTGAAATACACAGCTATAAAATCTGCAGACTATAGGCTGTTAGAAAATGGGAATAACTGGTGAGAACAGAACAAGAAACAATGGGCATAATCTGCAGACTATGGGGTGTTAAATATTCTGGAAAGGGCATTGCGGAATCCCTGTCTTTGGAAGATTTTAAGAACCGGTTAGACAAAGGTAAGAGTTTACTTGAAACTGCCTTAATACAGGAGGATGGGCTAGCTGACCTCTTGAGGTGTAATTACCATGTCACGTGTGGCAAAACTTGGTCACTACCTGAACAAAAAGAGCCTTTGTGAGAATAGATTTGGTGTCACTCACTAAAAATATGAATGTATACATTATACTACAACATTGTAATTGAAATTATTATGGTTTTCCTTTTAAAAGCAGAAAATATCATGTATGTGATAGAAAGTCTCTGAAGTTTTGGCAAGCACATAGAATTTACTCTTCACAGGCTGCCTTGTGCTTTTTTGCTTTATTGCAGTGGGATGTCTCTGAAATTTAATGTTGTTTCTGGGGACCTTTTATTTGCTATGCATTTATGCAGGGATGGAGCATTAATCTCAGTGTTAAGATCTGTATTACAATAGATCATGCATCCTGTAGGGATGAGGAAAAAATTATCAGGGTTTGCCAGCTAGCTGGCCATAAGTTTTAACAATATGCCCTGTAGTGTGGATGACATGATCTTTAATAGTAGTATGTTAATCCAACTGGCATTTTCTCCTTATCCAAGAAATAGGATGAACAGTCAAGTCTCCAATATTATATTTACTGTGATCTGAGTTTCTCTGTCTCTTTCTCTCTTTTTTTGGTTTGGTCTTGGGATTCAAATTTGATTTATTAGTAGATGCGATTTTATCAGTGATGATACATTTTGAGGGGTGAAAAACACTGTCTGTACCAGTAATTAAGCCCAAATCATTTAAAGCTTTGATAAGAATTGTTTAGGACAATATATTATCTTAATCAAGCATAAAACAAAGTAGGTGGAGCGGAAGAGTATAATGTGGCACAGGTAAGCTGCATGTCATTATAGGGTGGTCTAATATAGATCGCACCACCTCCATTACACAGCTTCGCTCTTAATACCTTGTGTGGTAATTGTACCTATGCAATGTTTATTAAAACTACCTGATCTATAAATATTTCATTTTAAGTATATTTTCTAAAGTATGTTTATTTAATCTGCTAATGCTCTAATTGGTAGCTCTTTATTTTATTTTATTTTATTTTTTAAACATTGCTTTCATTTATTCTTTATTTCTTACAACAGTTGCCTTATTATTACTTATGTTCTTCCTATCACCTTGGAGTTGCTGGCTAGTTCGGTTGAATCAGTGTTTATCCACCCTAGACATTCTTTCTTGCATCTGGCTTAGTAGATTATACATTGTCTATTTCATTTTGCCCTGTTATTTATACAGACAAACACAAAATTTCTAGGTTTTTTTTTTAATGGAACCTTTGAAAGTTGTGTCAATAAGAGACACAGCAAAAAAGTTTTTACATTTTCTTCTGACAGTGTACATTTATTTCTTTACACTTTAAAGACCTTGTCAACTTAGTGTCTCTTTGAAAGACTTGATTTATGTAATTGACAAAATCCAAATTCAGTGTTTTGGTTGTTACCCACACACATTTCTCTATCCCTTCCACACTTTAGGGACACACATCTTTAACCAGTTCCTAGGGCTCAAGGTTCAACCCTGTTAATTTACACATCCACCCTTACCCAATTCCTAGGGCTCAGGGCATAACTTCCTGCAGGTTTTGTAGGATCTTTAGCCACTGAAAGACCCTCACACAGTAATATCCTTATTTCTATTTATTGACATTTCCCAAGCAATCAGAATACACATGCTAAGCACAGTGTCATGCTCACCAATCCTGATACAGGCAGACTTCCCCTGTTGGCCAGG
>JANRFK010001234.1:72263598-72275836 GCA_030068395.1 Apalone spinifera
GGCAGACTTCCCCTGTTGGCCAGGCAAGATCAGTCTCTCTGGATCTTAGCTGCTGCACGTCATGGTCGTGCAGGAGAATCCTGGCAGTTCTGGTCTTAGACTGTGTCTTAAAGGTGAGTAGTTCTTCCAGGTCTTCCACTTTCTTCTTGGTGTTCCTTTATGTTCTTGTTTCCCTTTGGTCTTCTTCCAGCCTTTTGCTTCTTTCCTTCCGCTTCTATTACTTTTTGGACCCCAGTTTATATAATGAAACCTGAGTCCTGCTTAGCTATATCTTAACCCAGCAGTTCTCAAACTTTTTGGGCTCCGAAGCCCTTTACATGCGTAAAAATTTATGCGGAGCCCCAGTGGTCCACTGATTATATGTGTTGTACCTATCAATGTTTCCAGTTTGTCGACCTCGCGGAGCCCCTGGAGATGTCTCTCTTCATGGAGCACAGTTTGAGAAACACTGCCTTAACCAATTATTTTAGTATAATTTTACTAACCAGTCATAATAGAATTACCTAACCAATCATGCTCCACCACCTTAGCTGATTTACACCTAGCAAAATTAATTATACAGCAGACAAAAACAATTACAAACCAGACAGAGATCACACAATCAAACAATAGGGAAGTGTAATGACAATGATCATAGAATGAGGATTCCACAACCACAACTATTGTTAAGCAGTTTCTTGCCAGACAGAATGGTGTTACTTATGTTTTCTTTACCCATCTTGAGATCTGTTACTTTATCTGGTGATAGTGGGAGAGCTATCAGGACAAAATGCCCTTCTCACAACCTGGTGTGACACTATTTTAATGCAATTTAGATGGAATGTGAGTTTGTGACTAGGCCTTACAGCTAATGGCTGCTGCTCTTTAGTCTGGCTGCAGAGGAAGGCTTGCTTCAGGCCTCCCATAGGCCTTCCAACATGGCTACAGAACAACCATATTGTTACATGGGGCACTATGCAATGCAGAAAGTCTGTTCAGCAATATAGGGCAGCGCAAAAGTCTGATCAGCACATAAGGCTGATAATTATCCTTCTTTTGGATTATACTAATTAATCTGAACATAAAGTCTTTCTTTAGGAAGTTCTAAAAGTATGGTCCATCTTCTTAATAACATGAACAGAAAGTAACATATATTGAATTATTACACAGATTATAACCATATATAATTATATGAAGATATTCAGTTTCTCAGGGCTTTTGTTGAACATTTTTTTCATTTTATGCATGTATGTGCAGTGCCTATGATGGTGGGGTCCTGATCCTTCCCTGAGATCTCTAGATGCTACTCTAATGCATATAATAAAGACTTGCTGTTTTCTTTTTAAAAACAACAGTTATAGACTAACACGGCTACTCCTCTGAGACTGTTTTCTCTTTAGATTATCACAAGTTCCACTAAAAGAAAAGTACAGAGAAAGATTTGTAGCCCTTAAATGAGCAGTTAATTAAGTAAGGATACTAAACACGTAGACTTGATACAGTTTGTGTCTGACCCAATTGTCATTAAAGCAGGGGTGGGTAATAATTTTAGCCAGGGGCCACTTCGGAAATTTTTGAAGTGGCCCTGGTCCACCCAGGAAAGGGCGGGGAATCAAGCAGAAGGGGCGGGGTCAAGATATTTCCGGGTTCTCCATCCCCAGACAATGATTGGTCTGGGGTGAGGGAGTACCTTTTCCACTCTGCCCCCTCCCTGCGGCCCGTCAAGCAGGTGGATCTGGCTTGCAGAGGCCCTGCTGCTCTGCCACCCCCAGGCCAATTAGGGCCTGGGGGTGAGGGAGCACACGAAGCCTTCTCCATTCTGCCCACACCCTGTGAGCAAGCCTAACTGGCCTGGGGGGGGGGAGAGCGCACGAAGTCTCCTCCCGCCCTGTCAGGAACACAAAGCACTATGAAGCGCAACACACTGCTCGCAAGGTGGGGGCAGAGCAGAGAAGGCTTCGCGCACACCCCGCCCTCAGGCCGTAATTGGCCTCGGGCTGGGGAGCAGCAGGGCCTCCGTGGGCCGGATCCACCTGCTTGATGGGCAGAATCAGGCCCTCAGAGGCCCCTTTGCCTACCCCTGCGTTAAAGCCAATGAAAGGTTCTCGTTGACTTCAGTGACTTTGGCTCAAGATCTTGGGGTCTGAATCAGTAGGACTATTTGCACATTTTAACATGGGCATCCACTAAAGTACTTTACCTTACTTTTGGGCCTGGGGTACTGACTCGCTTGGGGCACTGAGACCACTTACAGAGAAAATATTGACTCTGCCCTACAATCTTAGCTGAGAGTCAGCTGGCTTTTAACTCAGGCAGTAGACTAGAGGCTCATGCACTAACATCCAGAGGTCCCAGGTAGTAAATAGTACCTGTAAACAACAGATTTCTTGAATTATATCTTGGGGCTAGAAATAAATTATGGGAAAACACTAGACCAGCGGTGGCCAACCTGCGGCTTGCGAGCCGCATGCGGCTTGCGAAGGAAAAAATTGCAGCTCCTGACAGAACCGGGACGAACCCAGAACCGCTCAGGTCAGCCAGTCTCACGGCCAGGCTGCTCTGAGCCGCATGCATGCTCAGGGCCCCCAGTGCACTAATGTCATATCCTGCATGTGCAGGCCAGGTTGCACCTAGCCTGCTGGTGTGGTGTTTTTTTGTGTGTGTTTTTGTTTTTTTCCCCCTCAACAACTTTCCGCCCTGGTACATGGCTCCTCGCACTCTGTCCACCACTATTTTGGCTCTTCGACTCTTAACGGGTTGGCCGCCCCTGCACAAGACATATGAACAAAACGTAAAGAAAACTTTTCTAATTTATTGACTAAATGCATAGTTTAAAATCTTACCTGGCATAACTTAAACCAAGGATTTGGGAAATGCCAGTAGAAACAGGTTAAGCTACCTATTGATCCCTAACAGTTATACAAAATAAAACAAAACTCTATTGAGACAAAGCAAAAATAAGTGTAAGACTTCAGAATGATAGGTATTACTGAAGCACCTATTAAAACGTTAAAATATTTCTGCAAACACAGATAAACGTAGAGAAGCTCTATAAAATGCATATTATCAAAGCGCCAAAATACTTGCTCAGCAGCTTTCATAATCCAGTTAAAAACTGTCATACTGAAGAAGAGTAGAGAATGTCAACAAATCTTCCAACTATTTTGACATCTCTAAGATTACATATTTCCACCCTTTCCTCCAAAAAACAAGTTTATGCCTCAGAATATATTGGGCGCTCTCCACATACATAACGTACTTCTAAATGTGTTTGTCAGTGTAGAATACAGCTAGATAAAAAGCAAAACAAAAACAACCCATAAGATTTCTCCTTTCTTCTTGGTACAAGGTGGACATTTTTTGGTTTGGAGGACAAAGAGTTGGACTTAGTCTTAGACATATGTAAAACATATGTTTCTCTTCTGAATTTAAAAAGATCAAAATTAACTTCTGCATTATGCATTAAAGCCAACCTTATTTAATACTATTAGCTAAAATAATTTATCTTGGATATTTAAATGGTTATAATACTGCAAGTTAGTTAAACACCGTAACTTATTTATTCTAATCGGAACATTTAATAAAAGAAAGTCCTAAAATGAGCAGTTGTCATATCGGTAATATAGTTTAAACAATGCAGAAATCTGGGGACACTTTTATCTTTCAGTGTTTCTCATCACAATATAAAATATTAATTTGGAAATCAGAATAAAGTGTACATTATTTGAGCAAACAGTTTGTTTCATTAGCAAGATACCTGTTCCAAGAAAAACAGTTTTGGACTCTGAAGTGTTTGGTTCAAAAGTATGAAAGAGAATCTGTAACCCTTATGGGGCCACAACACTTATAACTAACTATGCCTAATTAGCCTAATTGAAATATTAAGATCTTAAAGGTGTGATTTCGAATACCGTATCTGATCACCGGTTAAATTGCCTCTACCCAAGGACGTGGTGTGACAATTTAGATGATTTTGAAGTCCCCTTTTAAAATAAATGATTATACTACCAGAGTCTAGCGGCGCCGCTGGGGCGATTGATATGGTGCTGGCGACCTTGATCCGTTGGTCCTTTCGGGCCTCGGGAGAGGAACAGCCAGGAGTCCCTCGATGGATGACAGCGCCAACGCTTGGCGACCTGCTATCCTTTGGCTAATTTGAAGCCGCAGGAGAGGAACAGCCAAGGAGATCCCTCGAAGGCTGGTTGAGAGCGGTGGAGTTTAGTTTACCTTCTGTGAAGCCTCCGTCCACGTCTCTCTTCCTGCTCTTTGGATGCAGCTGGAACCAGCGATTGACGCTAGACACTCTATCTATCCTACACTTAACCTATCCTAAAATAAAACCTTAACTAATCCCGACGTGCCCGACGAACAGTCTCGACGACGGCCGACATGCGTGGACCGACGCGAGCCTGACGAACATACACGACGACGAGAGCTAACTTAACTAAAATCTAAACTAAATAACTAACCTAGTCTATATGAAGGGAGGGTAAATCTTCCATTTACCTCCACATCAAAAGATTTCTAGACCTCTCTCATTCCTTTAACTAAAAACCCGGGACCAAGACTTTAGACCTCACTCACAGTCTCTAAGCTAAATCTATGCTTAAGCCCGATGCCCCGACGCAACCAACCCAAACGGGCATTGCTCGGTCTTATAAAAACTAGGCTTATGCATATTCATGAGTGTTACACTTTTAAAATGGTTGGTGGAGATGGAATGCTCATTACCATAGATTTAAAATGACTGGATAACACACTTTGGAAATTACATATTCATGAGTAACAGTCATTTGATGAATATTCATACACTTTCAAATTCATACAGTCAGTTGGACGCTACGTGCTAGATCACCTTACAGCAATGGTTCTCTTAAATGATTGACAGATGAAGTTTAACATTGAATGACAGCATAGATATAGATAGGCATTCAGGCACATTATTACAATGTAGTTGACACATTGTTTCAATACAGTTGACATACTACATAAGATACATTATGCGTAAACATTGCATAAGTATTCAATCATTACTTTATTTGTAAAAAATCACAACACAAATATTTGGGTTCTTTTTAGATCTAATGCAGTGAAAATAGTGTACTAGTCATTTAGTTTTTGTGAATAAAGTTCTAATCTATGTTTGTCTCACTGCCCTCTCCTCTTTCTTATTCTGCCTTGAGACCCAACTCTGCTGTGATGCCTGAAAAAAAATGGGACAACCAATGCTGATTATATATTAATTGGAGATTGCTAGGTAGTTTATGTAGTTATTTATTAGAACCAAAACAATACAGATAATTTGGAACCTACAAATTTCATAATAGCTAACTGGGTGGTGATGACTGGGACTCTGAGTCCGCACCAGATCCCAATTCTGGTTGTTTGCAACATCCTTCCCCTGTTTGTAGCATGCAAGGATATCTCCAAAGAAAATAAACACAAAAAATAGTAAGATTCTTTTCTGCCTCTCCCTTGAGAGAGGCGAATCAGTTTAAAAGAAAAGAAGGCAAAGATGCTTTGTTTCATAGTGGCCCTTTTTTAGGTCACTCCAAATGGGTGGTTTTTCAACAGCTATTCTACAATTAGGGTGGGTCTAGACTACAGGGTTTTTTCGGAAAAACTTCACTCACATCTAGACTGCCGCAGTGTTCTTTCGAAAGTAAATCGAAAGAACGCAGCGGTTTTGTCAATAGCTCATTTTACGAGGAAGAATGCCTTTTTCGACAGCTCTCTGTCGAGAAAAGGCATGTGTGGACGCGGCAGTGGGGGGAGGCTGTTTTGAAAAAACAGGCCTCCAGGGAAAAGCCCTGGTGGACACTCCATCTGCAGGAGAAACCTCTATTGTTCCTGTCTGTAACCATCTCTTAAAGGCACAGGCACCCTGGGCAGCCATTGTGGCAGGAAGCCAGCCAGAGCAAGCCACTGACCACACAGCTCTCCCTGCATTTCTGCCAAGGAAGTATGGCACAAACACAAGACCCCCGAGACCTCCAAAGTCCTTCCAAGGACCCATCCCAAGACTCATCCAGGGGCACAAAGAGGTGAGCTCCAGCCTAGTCAGGGCCTGAGGTCCTGACGCTATTGGAACTTTGGGGAGAGAAGGAATCCCTGCAGGCTCTGCATTCCCGTCACTGGAATGTAGACCTCTACGGCTAAGGGGCTGGCAAAGAAAGGCCATCACCCCCGAATCTTGGACCAATTGCGGGCCAAGGTGAAATAACTGAAGCAGGGCTATGCCAGGGCCCGTGAATGCGGCTCCACCTTGGGGAAGCACCTCAGCATTGCGTGTACTTCCAGGAGCTGGACAGAATCCTGGGGGGTGGGGAACCCCTCTCTGAACGGATTCTTGTTGAGTTCAGGTTGCAGACAGCCATCCAGCACTGCCAGGAGGTGGCTGAGGACAACCTAGAGGAGCAGCATCTGCAGGATATTGAGAAGGAGGACCCCAACAGGAGTGTTGTCAGCCTCACCCTGGAGTGAGTCCCCCAGACCTAGGAGGCCTTGCAGGCATCTTCTGACCCTGGTGAAGGAACATCAGGTGAGTGTGGTGAGGTTGCCACACACACAGAACGGGGGAAGGGGGAGCACAGGGAATGCGACCCAATCTTCACGTGTCATGCTCTGCCTGGAAAAGCATGCACATCTCTGTGCATATACAAGCAAGTTCAGTCCCAGCTCAGGGAGGGCCCCACACATGTCTGACCCCAGGGAGGGCTATCTTCCCCCTGTCAGGAACTGCGGGAAGCAGGCTGGTCACAGAGGCGTGCGCACGCACAACAGTACACAGACCACCGCAAGTGTTACACACAGCACTCGGCCACGTATACATGTGTGACACAACAATCGCTCCCACAGACAGTGCTGCCACGGGCAGGCGGTGAGGGGGTGGGAGCCCTGTCCTACACCTGGGGACTCACTGTGGCTGGACACTTCCCTGGGCTGCATGGCCATGGTGAGGGTGTTGCGGTGGGGGTCGGGGTGGATGTTGTCCTTGCCACCTTAGGGCCCCTGTGAGGCCAGGGCTGTTGGCCAGGCCCCACATGAGCTTGCAGTGAGAACATTGGTGTCCCTTGTTCCAAGGACAGTTACTCACTGATCACAAGCAGGGACAGTGTGTGCATGCATGACTGACTACTTCTCCCTCTTATCCTCCACTGCCGGACCTGCTGGAGCAGACCAGCGTGCGACACCTGTCCCACCACCCACCTGGGCCCATGGAAGCCGCAGGCACTGGTGGATCTATACCAACCTCATGTGCAGGCACGCTGAGGTCTTCAAAAGGATGAAGGAGACCGTGGTGGAGAGGACGTGAGCAGAGACTCAGTGGCACGACTGCTTGCTGGATGAGCTCGTCCAGCAGCGGTCAGCAATCTGTGCCACTATCCGAGAGGCCATGGGTGTCCCAGGTCCTGCCCCCATTGCTGCTCTCCCCGCTCAACCTGCTCTGGCCTCCCCTGCCCTTCTTCCCCCTCACGCACTGCCCCCCTCACCACTGCCATCACAGACCCAGCTGCAGCCCCCCCCCCCCCCCCCCCCAGCCCGCTACTGTCCCAGGTCCCACTTGACCCCGAGCACGTCTAGGGCCGCAGACCTGAGGCGGCAGTCTTTTGTGGGCCAGGCGACACCCTCAGCCCTAAGCCTCCCTCTCCCCTTCAGGTTTACAGCCCCCCTCCTTCCTAGTTAGAGACTTGGTTATATTTACAAGAAAGTTTATTTTTGAAAGTATTTGTATTTTGTTAGTAAATATTATTCATTGCACACTGTTTGATGGTTTTTTAATACACAGAATGTTTCTCAGAAAACCTGATGTGTGTGTATTAATTGTCCGGAGAATGGTGCAGGGATGGGTTGCGGGAGGAAATGTGTTGTCGGGGGGGCCAAGCCACAGGCCCTATTGGGGAAGCCCTGGGGAGAGTCATTGGGCTTCTGCTGAGAATCTCTCCTGCAGGGCCTCCCAGATGCGGACCCCCACCTGATGTGCTTGGCAGATGGGAGCTGTCTGGGGCTGCTCAAGCTGCCTCCTGTCAACATCAGCCCGTGTCCCCCACCCTGGGAGGAAGGCCTCCCCTTTGTTCTCCACCACGTTGTGGAACACCCAGCCACCACCTCAGGGATATTGTGTTCCCCCATGTCGAGGTGAGTGAGCAGGCACCTAAACCTTCCCTTCAGCCACCCAAAGGCACATTCCACCTGCAAGTGCACCCATGTGCACGTAAATTGTTCCCTGCTAACGTCCAGATGGCCATTGTAGGGCTTTATGAACCAGGGCATAAGGGGATATGCCGCATCAGCCACGATGAACATTGGCATCTCCATGTCCCCAACAGCAAAGTTTTGCTGCAGAAAGAATGTTCCAGCCTGCGGTACAGGTAGGAATTTCTGAAGATGTAGGCATCATGTGCCCGGTCCAGCCACTGAACACAAATGTCCATAAACTTTCCCCAGTGGTCGACCAGGGCCTGCAGCACCATGGAGAAGCAGCCATTCCTGTTAATGTACTGGGCTGCTCAATTGGGCTGTGCACAGATCAGGATGTGAGTCCCATTGAGCGCGCCTCTGCAGTTCGGGAATTCCAGCCCAGCAGAGCCGGCCACGATGGTGTCCAGATCTCCGAGGGGGACAATCCTGTTCAGCAGCCCGAGTTGATGGCCCTCACCACCTGCAGAAATACACATGCAGAAATACACACACAGAAACACACAGAATAGGAAGTTAGATGGGGTGCCTGAGTCCTTGGGAAGTGCTCCCCCATCCCTCCCCCCCAAGACACCAGGAGCCCCCCCCCAGGCGGCCCCTCCCAGCAGTAGGGCAGATGAGGCTAAGAGCCCTCTCCCACTCCCACTGCCCTTTTCTGACTATCCCTCTTTTACAGTCCCCTACCCCGCATGGACTGTCCCTCAAGAGGGATTTACCTCCATCAACATGGTGCCAACCGTAGATCTCCCCACACCAAACTGGTATCCCACCACACGGCAGCTGTCGTGGGTGGCTAGTTTCCAGAGGGCAATAGCCACCCTCTTCTCCAGGGGGATAGCAGGCCGCAGGTGTGTGTCCTGTTGTAGGGCAGGGGCGAGCCAGGTTCACAACTGCTGGAATGTGGCTCCACGCATTAGGAAGTTTCGGATCCAATGCTGGTCATCCCACTGCTCCATGACAAGCCAGTCCCACCAATCTGAACTTGTGTCCAGCCTCCAAAATTGTCTGTCTAAGAATAAGTTGGGTGCAAGGGCACTCATGCTGCAGCCCGAGCGAGGGGCTCAAGGCTGGGTTCTGATTCAAGATCTGGCACGAGTGTCATGATGGTCTCATGTAGATGCAGCAGAACTTGAAGCATGACAGTGTGGGGCCATTGCCTGCCCAGGGGCAGCCCTGGCTCCATGGCAAAAATAAAGCAGGGTATGCAAAGCAAGCACTGCAGAAGCTTTGCTGTCCCCCTAGGAGGTAGGCAAGCTAGCTGCAGCAGCAGAGGAACGGCTGTGCGGGGAGAGGAGGAGTTGTACCTTTAAGTATGCGTCTCTGCAAAGAGTATGCTGCAGGACCTGGAAGTAAAAGCTGCTCCTGTGACCTGCCAGAAGTAGTTCCGGGTGCCCTTTTTTCGACAGAGTGTCTAGGTAGTCTGGATGCTCTTTTTCGAAAAAGTGGATCGCTTTTTCAATCCGTTTAGTGCAATCTAGACGCTCTTTTTCAAGAGATTTTTTCAAAAGTATCTTTCGAAAAAGCCTCTTTCGAAAGAGGCTTGTAGTCTAGATGTACCTTAGTCTGCCTCCAGTGAGGCACCCTGCTTTAGAGCTGGTTCATGCAGGATCAGGGATGATAAGGCCTGCAACTATTTCTCTTGATTTACCTATTTCAGTGTTCAGTAGTCCTTGAGGTGCCACAGTCTTTCTCTTATTTACCACTCCTTCCTGAGGCAGGTGGTCTTCTTTTTTAAGCTCCCCTTCCAGGCTGAACTAGCCTTACAGCTGTGCCTAGTAATGCTGAAGGAGCACAGAAGATCTTTTTAGTCTTTCCTATGCTAGAGGGAGTGTGTGCCTCTTCACACTAATCTATGTAACTGTACGATCCTATCTTTGAGTCTCATCCTCCCTGTCCACTTCCCTTTCTTTTTTTTTTTCTTTTTTTTTGGCGGGGAGGGGGGAGGGCTATATTGTGTCTTGTTTCAAAATAAATTGCAAACTCTTTGGGGCATTGATTGTGCTCCTTATAGGTTTATAAAGGACCTGAGTCTAAGGTGTTACTGCAATGCAAATAACAATAAGAGCTAAAAATTAGTGTAGTAGTCTTTCTCATCCTCCCCTCCATTTGTGCACATCATAAAAGCTGAGATAAGTGCATGAGAGCATGAGATCCGCTGAAAGATGTACAGGACTGGAAAAGCCAGGGTTCTTGTAGGTCATAATTGAGGTTCATTTGCTCCAAGGAAAGGTGTGCAATGCTGGAATACATTATGCTTAAATCAGGTCAGTCCTGTGTGTCTAATTTCATGAATACTAAAGTTATACTTGTGGTGGTATTTTGTGGGGAGGACGGGTGGGGAGACTTAAGGAAATAAAGCAGAGTATAATGCAATCTGAATTTGTTTTCCTAGTGAAAAGTGGAGGATGTAATTTACCAGACAAATTAAAAGATGGATTTGATTATTATTAGTTAATTGTTTAAGAGGAACGGCTGCCTATCTTACAAGAGCTGATCAATAAACACTTTGAAATCTACTTTCTGTAATTTAAAATTGGTTGCATATTCTTGTTAGGATCCAAAATAGATATGTACTACAAAATGCTTCCTTCCATTTATTGAATCATGTTCTTCAAATCCATGACAACATTTTTCATGTTCATTTTTTTATTTTAATAGCAAATAAAATTTGCTATTTTTTTCACACCCAAAAGGCATGTAACAAACATGTATTGTTTGTCTTAAAGAAAAAAAAATACCAAGATGATACAGAAGAAGGAATCAGATATGGCATTTGGAGAAGGAAAGCTTATACCTCTACATTAGCATTTTTTTAATTAGATGATTCCACTTAAGCTTTAGAAGCACCCAAGTTAAATATTGATAACTATAGTCCTCCTTACCTTGAGTTCAGATTTAAGTTGGTCTAAATTACAAAGTATATTTTTTCACTTAGTATGTAAGCAGATGAGGTGTAGTTTTCTGCTCATCCAAATATAAAATAATTTTCTATGAGTTTTTTTACTGTTAAAATGTGATTTGGTCTTTTTAAAAAACATTTATTGAAAAGTTTATTGTTCAAATAAATAACTATTCATGTTCTACTACATCATAGTTTTACTCAACTACTTTAGCGTGATTGCATCCCAAATAAATTGAAATACCAGTTGAATTGAGTTTTTCCTATTGTATTTTATTGAGGCTGAATTTTGAATATATCAGTCATTCAGAATCTTTCAATTCCATATTAATTAATGAACAATCTGAAGCACTTGAAGAGCTATGAGCTGTAGCTGTGATCAAAAAGGATTCCAGACGTCCATGCCCACTACCTGATTGGCAAGGTACAAATTGAATTCCTCTCCAATAGGGCACAAGAATGCTAATATGCAATTTTTTGTCTCCCTCCCCACCCATCCCTCACAACACCAAATCAAAATAAAACAAGGCACCCTGCCCTGCAAAAGTCCTGAAAAATACCCTACTGTGCACCATTCAATATGAAATCACACGGAGATGAGATATTATAGACTCCTCTGCCAACAATACACTAGTGACATCCAGTTGTATATGTCCTCTTCTAAAGTTGCAAATAGTGCCACCTCTTAAGTATGAAAATATGCCTGGAGAAGATCAGCATATGGATGAAAACAGCTGGGTCAAACTTAAACTGGCAAGATCAGAGTGATATTGGCTGGAAAAGGGAAATATTTTGAAGAACTTAGAGTCGCAGTCCCCTCCCCCTTTTTCTATCAAAAACATCTGCTCCTATTTGTTAACTGAAGTCCATTTTGTCTGTGCACTTAACTTTTATGTGTCAGAGTTTAGAAGATCAGGTTCCATGTTGCCTTTCACCTCCAGTTTACTGAGTCTTGGCCTTAGCATTCAAAATTAGTGAATTTATTTAACAAGTATATTGATAACACTTGAGCCATAAGAGAATCCAGCTCAATTTCTCATAGCTGGATGAATTCTGTAACAGTGGTTAAAAAAAAAACACTTTTTGTCACGGAAGTACAGCAAACAGATAGGCTACATCTACATTGGCGCGGTTTTGCGCCAAAGCTATGCAAATGAGGCT
>JANRFK010001234.1:72275936-72289197 GCA_030068395.1 Apalone spinifera
GGCAAGTTTTTCCGCAAAAGCAACTGCTTTTGCGGAAAAACTTGCTAGTCTAGATGCAGCCACTGCCGTTCGGGAAGGAAAGTTTTATATTACTAGTTTGCATGTTTCTTTCAATTTTTTTTTTTTACACTTCTGGATTGCACACAACATTGACTGTAACAGCCGTGCACTCCCTCTGCATGCAATCAAAGTGCTGCTGTGGTTCAATTGACACATTCTGCAAATTCTAGGTAAGTAAGTACAGTTACCAAAACTATGCTACCCCAGGGGACCATGTTGGTTAGAATAGTCTTGTGGCCCCCTGAAATGAAGGTGGCCACTCATGTGGCCCACTCGCTAGCTTAGGTTGCCCGTCACTGCTTTAATTTTTGGCTGAAAATGTCTATGCCTTGTGCTACCTTGAGCTATATTTGTCTGGAACATTTCAGCAAAAATGATTCAGCTATCTCTGAGAACCATATTTAAATATTATTTCTGCCATGTTAGAAATAATGTGTACAATATTTGTATTGAGAATCTCTAGTGCTTCTATAGTTTGGAGAGAAGGCTTGAAATTTGACTGGGGATTTGGGTTTGTGTCAGAGTTGAGCCTTTTGGAAAGAGCAACTAAAGAGGTTGCCAGTGGCTGGGGTGGGATGCGGGGGGGAGGGGAGAGCAGAGCTGCTGGAGATGCCAGAACCCATGGGGCCAGCAAAGCCTGTAGGGTCACCAGGACCACTGGAGCCCAGCATGGCCTGCGGGGCAGTTAATTCCGGCAGGGCAGTGAAGCCGGGAGCCTGGTGTGGGGGTTGCCAGGGCAGCAAAGCCTGACAGGGTTCCTGGAGCTTGGCACCTGAGGACAGGAGCCCAGCGGGGAGGCTGCCCCTTCCTCCACCTTCTCTGGTCTGTCAAATTCTCTTGTCCGGGACCAGTCAGATCCCAGGGGTGCCAGGCCAGGGAGGTCGATTCTGTATAAGAAATACATTTGATATGATTTGAAAATAATCCTACAGTAACAGTTTTATTGTGGAACAGAAGAGCTATTTGAAAAATCAGGCGTAGAGGCAAATGTATAGAATATACAATTCCTTATCAATAAATTCTGTGCAAGCTTGCTTTGTTTAGCTGTTCTGTACAGGTTCATGTTGGCAAAATCTATATAATTTAAAATAGCTGGAATAAATTGGAGTGCTCAGGCATTTTAGCTTAGCAAACTGATAAAACTGTGAACTTCAGCTAAATTGAATTACTAGAAACAAAATGAATGTAGTAAGCATCCATTATCTAAAATTGTGTAAAAATAAATAGTTTTCTTAATGCTGCTAGAGTCAGATGTGTTAAGTGATCTGGTAAAATGCTTCTGACAGCATGAAATTGAATTAAAAGGAATGCATACTTAAGAATATCTTTGAACATATTGCTGGTATTGTACAAATACTGTATTCCAATATTCCAACAAACTTAAAAGATAAATAGAGCCAAATTGTGCACTTGTTCCTTGCATTCAGTTCTCATTAATATTAGGAATTGTAAAGAGACAGATTTATTTCACAAACAAATCAATTTCTTAAACGTTTTTGAAAAGTTCCTCCGGAAAATAATAGAACTATCAGAATGCTAAAGGAAGGATCTTACTGCTATAGGGATATCATGGCTTCCCTCATTTTCTGGACAGCTTACTCGTTAAGGAATTTGCTCCTCTTTGCATTTCAGTGTTTGCACATGGCAAATATGAAATGTCTCTGTCTACATTATAGACTTAGGTAAATGTATAAGGCAGCTTATATTGACCCAACACTGTAAGCATCTACACTAAAATGTGGCTCCCACTGATGTAACTCATCCACTACATTGACTCTACCTCTGTGAGAGGCATAGTATGTTAGTTGATGTAGTTAGTGCACACAATATATTGCTTACTATCATGCTGGAAGCTAAATCAGTGCTCCTGTGCAGTGCTCCTAATGAGGGCATACACTGCTGGCACAAGGAGTGTAGTGTGGACATGTAAAACTGATTCAGTTGCTGTGGTGGTTGTACTTTGACGTAACTTAGGTCAACTTATTTTGATAGTGTAGAATTGCCTTGTGTATGGTTAACTCAAACCCTTACCTTTTCATATAATGCTTTCTGTAACTGTGCTACACTTCATTGTAAATCATACCCATTGAGTGATGCACATTTGTTCAGAAGTGTTAGGTAGAGGTTGATTGAAAACAGGACACTTGGGTGGGAGGAGCTCAAAAGTCCCTGTTTTTTGTGGGAAAAGTTTGAACTTCAAAACTGGATATTTTTGACCAGTTCTACTGTTAGATTACTTTATAATGAACTGTGAAACACTTCTTAACATCTTTTGTGATTTTATTAACTGTATTATAAAAATATTAATCCCTATCGTTCTGTTGACGTTCTTTTATAGTTACTGGAATGTTTTGCTAAACATGAATTTTTGCATAGCAGGAGCTGTCCACCTTGGGTTTACCTGGAATGTTGGAAAACAGTCAAGCGCTTAATCTATTTGTAGATGGTTTTATGAAAGATATCTTGATTGTGATTTCCTCTCAGAGGTGTAAGAAGGATGTTCCCGTTTATAAAGCCTATAATGTATTTCCAGTTGATGATCAATATGTAGTGTTTGTGGCCGTTAATTTGCTCTTTATCAACATAAAGCAAACATATTGAGTAACCAACTAAGGTTTTGGTAAACTGTGATAAGATGTTCCCATAGTAACATGCATGTAAACAAAATGGAAAACAAACTATAGTATCTCTTCCACCACCACAACAAAAAACACTTATGGAATTATTTTTAAAGGCAGCTTTCATTTAAGTGTGAGCCACATAGTAGGTGCACACATCTGTACACACGTTATTTTGTAACTGTCACTAAAATAACTCGGGTGATAATGTAAAAGTAGTTTATGTGCACACATGGTGGCCTACAGACTTTGCTAGGCCCTAGGCAAGGTACGGGGGGAAGCAGTTCCAGGCTCCCAGAAGGGGCGGAGCATTGGGTGCGAGGGGTAGGACTGGGGACTAGCCTCCCTTAGCCAGCCCTTTAGCGCTACATAGGACTCCAGTGATGATTTAAAAGACCTGGGTCTCCGTCCGCTGCTGTAGTGGCAGCAGTTGGGAGCTCTGGGCCCTTCTAAATTGCTAGCCCAGGGACAGCTGCCCACTGTTCTCCCATCTCCCACCAGTTGGTGGGCTTGTTTTAATGCTTATGCACAAAGTTACATGTGTACAAAGGAAAGTTAGGTTGGAAATGGTGTTGAAAATCAGGCTCTATTTTAAAACATGGAACTATGTTGGGATCAGTGCTAAATTATTGCATTAACTAATAGATCAAACTATATTAATAGTTGAATTACTAAATATCATATACATTATTCTGCTAACATTTTTCTTATAAAAGTTTATATTCTGTAAGCTTTAAGAATGTCATTTAAATACAGTACTTTGAGCAGCACAATGAAATATCTTGCAATTAACCAGATTAAATATTTCAGAGAATATTGTTATGTTGTTTCCATCTTGACTGAAACCTTCATTGTGAGACAAAATACTAGATTCAGCCTTCACTAGTATGGTAAATAAAATAAAGAAGCCCATATAAAAGTGTTTTGAAATGTTAATTGTTTAAAAGTATCTGGTTACATATCTCAAGGCTGAACAAGTTCTAGTTTATTTTATCAGCAGAGCTACAATAACTTGCACCAGTCATTTTCTGGAACGTATTCAACTACCTATGTGATGCAGTCAGAAAGAAAATATTAAATAATGCATACATACTGAGGTGTAGTAAAAGCCCATTATGTGTAGGGTTTGAGAGAATACCTATTTTCAGTTCAGCAGACAATTAAACAATGAAACTTCATAATATAAGTCAGAGTTCAGAGATAAATTTCATTGCTGGTTGGCTTCTGGGTATAGATAAAGCCTCGCTTCATTACACAATATGTGTAAAATCATAAGCAACTATAGAAGACGAAAAGATATTCATTACTGTCTCTCAAACCAAACCCTGGAAATCTACAAAGCAGTTAACAGCCCTAAAGTGAAGCCCTGTGAGGCCAAGTGAGCTGGCATTGACAGCCATGTATGTCTGGTTGCTGTGTAGCTTCATTATTTCTGTAGCAATTTTTACAGTAATTAAATGCTGACAGTAGGTGGGAATGGGATCAGATGTGGTTTTGTTTTTGGGTTCTAGGTACAGAGTTGTAAAGGGTGCCTCCAGTGAGAGAGAGGGTTTTGTGTAATCACAAGTAATTATTTCTCAGTAACCATGCAAAGATTATGCAGATTAGACTCACATTAGCCATTGTGCAGGAAATTTCATAACTACAAAATCATTATACCTCTACAGTTATTAACTGTATATCTTCCCTTCACTTTGGCTGAGGCAATCCCATTTCCCCTTTATGAAATTAAGTGTCAAACAGATCTGATTTTAAAAAATGTATGTGTTTTTGATGCAATGCTTGTGAAGAAGAGGGGTTTCCATACACAAAAGAAGAGCAGAATATTGAAGTAAAGATTTGTCAAATAAATCCGAGAAAAGAACTTGCCCTATTATCAGAATTAAGAGACTCTGGAAGAAGAGTAGCTCTTAACATCAATTTTAAAATATACTCAGGTCTATATTATGTCCATGGCAACTGAAGAATTTAAAATTGTATGTTTTGTTCTTCTAGTAATTGTTCCAGAGATGGAAGGATTAGGGAGATGCGCTTGTGTCCCTCTACAAAGTATAATATTGACATTCATTGAAGTTTGATATTAAATGTACTTGGCAACTCAGTAGACAGCATTATAAAGATGGCAACTAAATGAAGGCCCTATCTGTCAGTGTTTTATATTTCCATTTGTTATATGCCAGTGTTTCTTAAACTGTGTTCCATGGTACACCGGTGTGCTGCAGAGAACAACAGAGTTCAAAATGGCTGCCCTTGTTTGGTGTTCCTTGGTCTTAAAAACTTTAAGAAACACTTTTATATCCCTTAGTATTCTATTAGGGTGCATCTATACTGCACCAATATTTCAAGATAACTACCTTTATTTTGAAATAACAATGTGAGCGTTTTGTTTTTTGTATGGTTTTTAAGAATGAGGGCTCTAGCAAATTACCAAAAAGAAAAAAAAAAGAACTACATAAGAACATAAGAATGGCCATACTGGGTCGGACCAAAGGCCCAGTACCCTGTCTGCTGACAGTGGCCAATGCCAGGTGTCCCAGAGACAGTGAATCGAACAGGTAATGATCAAGCAATCTCTTTCCTGCCATCCATCTCCACTCTCTGACAAACAGAGGCTAGGGACACCATTCCTTACCCGTACTGGCTAATAGCCATTAATGGACTTAACCTGCATGAATTTATCTAGTTCTCTTTTAAACCCTGTTATAGTCCTAGTCTTCACAACCTCCTCAGGCAAAGAGTTCCACAGACTGACTATGCGTTGCGTGAAGAAGAACTTTCTTTTATTTGTTTTAAATCTGCTGCCCATTAGTTTCATTTGGTGGCCCCTAGTTCTTATATTATCGGAACAAGTAAATCACTTTTCCTTATTCACTTTCTCCACACCACTCATGATTTTATATACTTCTATCATATCCCCCCATTAGTCTCCTCTTTTCCATGCTGAAAAGTTCCAGTCTCTTTAATCTCTCCTCATATGGATCCCGTTCCAAACCCCTAATCATTTTAGTTGCCCTTCTCTGAACCTTTTCCAATACCACTATATCTTTTTTGAGATGAGAAGACCACATCTGTAGACAGTATTCCAGATGGGGCGTACCATGGATTTATATAAGGGCAATAAGATATTCACTGTCTTATTCTCTATCCCTTTTTTAATGATTCCTAACATTCTGTTTGCGTTTTTGACTGCCGCTGCACGCTGCGTGGACGTCTTCAGAGAACTATCCATGATGACTC
The DNA here is from genome assembly GCA_030068395.1 of Apalone spinifera. Classification (NCBI taxonomy): domain Eukaryota; kingdom Metazoa; phylum Chordata; order Testudines; family Trionychidae; genus Apalone; species Apalone spinifera. The sequence continues at coordinate 72,281,852 of JANRFK010001234.1, forward strand.
CGAGATCTCTTTCCTGATTAGTTGTAGCTTAATTAGCCCCCATCATATTATATGTATAGTTTGGGTTATTTTTTCCAATGTGCATTACTTTACATTTATCCACATTAAATTTCATTTGTCATTTTGTGAGATCTTTGTAAAGCTTTGGTCTTAACTACTTTGAGCAGTTTAGTATTGTCTGCAAACTTTGTCACCTCACCGTTTACCTCTTTTTCCAGATCATTTATGAATAAGTTGAATAGGATTGGTCCTTGGACTGACCCTTGGGGAACACCACTAGTTACCCCTCTGCATTCTGAAAATTTACCATTTATTCCTACCCTTTGTTTCTTGTCTTTTAACCAGTTCTCAATCCATGAAAGGATCTTCCTTCTTATCCCATGACAACTTAATTTACATAAGAGCCTTTGGTGGGGGCTTTCTGGAAATCTAAGTACACTATATCTACTGGATCCCCCTTGTCCACATGGCCCCTTCAAAGAACTCTAATAGATTAGTAAGACACGATTTCCCTTTACAGAAACCATGTTGACTTTTGCCCAACAAATTATGTTCTTCTCTGTGTCTGACAATTTTATTCTTTACTATTGTTTCAACTAATTTGCCCGGTACTGATGTTAGACTTACCAGTCTATAATTGCCAGGATCGCTCTAGAGCCCTTTTTAAATATTGGCGTTACTTTAGCTATCTTCCAGTCATTGGGTATAGAAGCTGATTTAAAGGATAGGTTACAAACCATAGTTAATAGTTCCGCAATTCCACATTTGAGTTCTTTCAGAACTCTTGAGTGAATGCTGTCTGGTCCCGGTGACTTGTTACTGTTAAATTTATCAGTTAATTCCAAAACCTCCTCTAATGACACTTCAATCTGTGACAAGTCCTCAGATTTGTCACCTACAAAGGACAGGTCAGGTTTGGGAATTTCCCTAACATCCTAAGCTGTGTAGACTGAAGGAAAGAATTCATTTAGTTTCTCCACAATGACTTTATCGTCTTTAAGTGCTCCTTTAGTATCTCAATCGTCCAGGGGCCCCACTGGTTGTTTAGCAGCCTTCCTGCTTCTGATATAATTAAAAAACATTTTATTATTACCTTTTGAGTTTTTGGCTAGCTGTTCTTCTGACTTCTTTTGAGCTTCTCTTATTACATTTTTACACTTAATTTGGCAGTGTTTATGCTCCTTTATTTTTACCTCACTAGGATTTTACTTCCACTTTTTAAAAGATGTCTTTTTATCTCTCACTGCTTCTTTTACATGGTTGTTAAGCCATGGTGGCTCTTTTTTAGTTCTTCTTCTATGTTTTTTAATTTGAGGTATACATTTAATTTGGGGTATAAATTGGGCCTCTATTATGGTGTCTTTGAGAAGTGTCCATGCAGCTTGCAGGGATTTTACTTTAGCCATTTTATCTTTTAATTTCTGTTTAACTAACCGCCTCATTTTTTCATAGTTCCCCTTTTTGAAATTAAATGCCACAGTGTTGGGCTGCTGAGGTGTTCTTCCCACCACAGGAATGTTAAATGTTGTTATACTATGGTCACTATTTCCAAGCAGTCCTGTTATAGTTACCTCTTAGACCAGATCCTGCGCTCCACTCAGGACTAAATCGAGAATTGCCTCTCCCCTTGTGGGTTCCTGTACCAGCTGCTCCAAGAAGCAGTTGTTCAAGGTATCAAGAAATTTTGTCTCTGCATCTCGACCTGAGGTGACATGTACGCAGTCACATATTGAAATCTCCCAGTATTATTGAGTTCTTTATTTTGATAGCCTCTCTAATCTCCCTTAGTATTTCATAGTCACTATTACTGTCCTGGTGGTCGATAATAGATCCCTACTGTTATATTCTATTAGAGCAGGGAATTACTATCCATAGTGATTCTATGGAACATGTTGATTCATTTAAGATTTTTACTTCATTTGATTCTAAATTTTCTTTCACATATAGTGCCACTTCCCCACCTGCATGACCTGTTCTGTCCTTCCGATATATTTTGTACCCCAGAATGACTTTGTCCCATTTATTGTCCTCTCTCCACCAGGTTTCTGGGATGCCTATTATATCAGTATTCTCCTTTAACACGAGGCACCCATCTTATTTTTTAGACTTAGAATTCAAGCCTTTATCCCCAAATTATAGTTTTCCCACAAATTAGTTTTCCCTTAGTATGCCTGGTCTAATGCACCCTGGGTAGGATGCTCCAGGCCGACCAGATCAACTCCCGTCCTTGGCGGGGCTGGCCCAGGTGGGCAGGAGCACACCATCCCAACTGCTGTAGCTCCCACCCATAGTGGGGATGCTACTCCAGCCCAGCCATGGCCTCTGATCACTCCTGTTTAATCAGTTAACTGGTTAAACATGTTTAACTGGTTAACTAATTAAAAGGGATTTTACATCCCTATTTTCCACCATCACATATTGCGGGGTGGCAAAAAGTTGAAGAAGTTTACTGAATGGAAATTTTTGGCTCTATGATAATATTAAATAGCCTGTCAAAGTCCTCTTGTGTTCTATTTGGAATTGGCAGATGACAAAAGTGCACTTTGATATTTGACTCAGAAAGGACTGGAATGTTAATGTTCTGGCATCACTCACTGTGGAAAAGGTTAAAAAGAGAAATGGCTAAATAATTGTTTCTTCCTTCACAGATGCCTTTGCTATTTAACTTTTGGGATGGAGAACTATTCTGAAATTTAGCTGCCTTAGAGCAGAGAAAGGACTTTTCTCAGCAGCTAACACGGCAATTTGTATAGAAAATAGTGTTCGCAACACTTGTGTTTCAGTGGCCTTGTCCTTGGAATGCCAAATAATTTCTGGTGCCTCTGTGATCGTCTACATATGAATTATCTCCCTGAGACCTGGTTGATGATTGTGGAATGTGGAGTGTACCGTGAGATCTCCTTCATGGGCTTTTTTTTTTTAATAATGTGTGATTAAGGAGATATATTAACAGATACCTCCTGGGCTTTTCAGGATATGCCACTTTATGTCTTGGACCTTTGTAAAGAATAGTGATAAATTGATGGACTTGTGTAGGACTTTCTCTGTAAACATCTTTTACTATTGCCCTTGCTTCACTACTCACTCATACAGGGGAGGGCAATCATTTTTGGGGGGGCACTTGACAAATTTCAGAAGTGGTCATGGGCCACCCTGCAAGGGGCGGGGCTTTGGGCGGAAGGGGGACTTTGCATGCTTCCCTATCCATAGACCCTGATTGACCTGGGGGTGGGGAAGTATGTGAAACCTTCCCCCCCCCCCTTCACCCTGCCAGCGGTGCAGGGCAACTAGAGAGAACCTCCAGCTGTTTTGAACAGCTGGTGGTTCCCTCTCGTGCTGAGTGCTCCTAGCGGGGGAGGAGACTTTGCGTGCTCCCCTGCCCTCTGGTCTCGATTGGCTTAGGGACAGGGGAGTGGCTGTGGGCTAGATCGACTGGTCTTTGGAGGGCTCGATCCAGACCCTGGATACTGTCTTGCCCACTCCTGCACTAACAGGTCCTAGCTGTAGGGTGGTGGGGGAGTGACTTTGAAATCCAAGCACTTGTCAGGATGATAGCCATTGAGATTCATCGTGGTCCCCCCCACTGACTAAAGTGAGAGCCTTCTGTACTGGAACAGTAGTTGTAGCACAAAATCTATGCTAGGGATGTTAACAAATGTGTATTTGTATAAACATGTAACTACTGGATTTTTTAGTGGGTACACGTTTACTTGCAGGGGCGCAGGCTGGAGCTAGTGCTCTCAGGAAGCCAGCTTAAAAGTTCTTGGTTCCCTCCTCTTTCCATGCTGCTGTGGGAGGCAGCAGAAGGGGGAAGTGATTCTGTGAGATCCAGCATGAATGGGCACTGTATCAGAGGCAGCAAGCTGGGGGTGGGGGTGGGGTATATGTAACCATTACGATTAACTGATGAGCCTATATTTATCAGTTGATTGTGTAAATGACTAGGGGTGTTAAATTTAGTTTAATCAACTAAGCAACTAATCTGTGGATTTTCCATCAACTATTTGATTGGTTGATAAATGGGGAGCTGCAGCGGGGTTATCTCCTGGCCCCAGGAACTAACCCTGCTGTGGCTCTGCCTTTTAAATGTATTAAGAGCCAGCAGATACCTCATCCTGCTAGCAGAAGAGGATTATTGATCTTTATATGGGCTTGGATAGCAGATTGTGCGGTTGAGTTACTTTAAAGTGTTTGTATATGAAAGCAAACAGCATATCTGCTAACAGTGACCTTATTCTTTTGTTTATGCAATTTAATACAATATTTATGACCAGTAAAGTTTTAGCCATCCATAAACTAGATCAGATTAGTGACCTCAGAGTTTGCATGTAAAACTGAGAGCTGAGCAAATGAAGTCATTAGCTCTTTGTTATATTGTCTTTCTTCTTATATTGTCTTTCCAGTATGAGCCTGCCATACTGGATCAGATAATGATCCAGCTAAAACTACTGCCATGTCTTCAACACTGGCCACTACTAAGTTCATGGATTGCCAAGGTTCACTCTGGTAATCTGTCTTGATCTTCTGTATAACACAGGCATTCAACTTTTCCAAAATAATTCCTGTTTGAAAGAGAGGATTTCTTTTAGAAAAACATATAATCTTGATTTAAAAATTACCAGTGATGGAGCATCCATTGTGACCCTAATTCTGTGTCTTTTCTGGAGGGAGACCAGAGGTTCTGGCTCAGTAGGACAGCGTGGTAGGGTGCCCTAGATGGATCTCAAATGGATCTCTGTGACTGAACCAGTCACTGATATACAGTAGACCAAATAGTTTTGATGGTGGCTATAAGAATCCAGTCTTTTGGGGTTAAGAAAAACAGAAACGAAAGATGTATTGACCAATTTGATATGTTAAGAGAAATCCATTGTATCCTAAAAGAATAGTAATTGTGTTTTCCTGATATTTTACTGATGTGTCCTCCTTACTGATGTGCTTTGAAAGCCTTGCGGCCTGGACCATTTCCAAGAGTTTTATTTAACATTTTTTCCCCTTCCCCTTTAGTTCCAGGGACACTTGATCCTGTTACAGTAAATGCTTCCTATCAGATCCCAGAGAAAGAAAACACCTCTGCCAAGACACTAATTAGCTTTCTTTATTATTGTAGTTAATTAACATGATTGCATTTTCTTGACATTAATTTATAATTTATGTAAAAATATAACAATGTCAGATTTGCCTCCAAAGATAAATGAACTCCTCGTCTGTATGTCTTACCTCAGTAGCTTTCAGAATCTACTCAGACTGAGAAATAATATATCATCTGACAGATGACTCTGTTGCTTTGGGAAATACAAAGGTTTTGTATCAAACAATTAAAAACAGATCTGAATACAAATGCATGGACTAATAGCAAATGTGCAGCTAATAAATATTAAAGTTTAGTATTTGTTTTCAGATAGTTTTCTTACTAAGTTTTTTGTTTTCCATTTTTTATTTTCAGGGTAATATTAGATATCAAACCTTGTAAAGTATGTCAGGATGACATGCATGCTTTGGCAATTAGTCAGATGTGAGATTGCACAGAGAATGAATGAGGGCATGGAGGATTAGGCCATAATTGTGAAAGGCTAGTGCACTACTGACACACACAAAAAAAGACTATAAAATATTTCAAAATTATAAGTGAAAAGCAAATGATTTAGTTATTTCTATGCCCTAGAAAGAAAGAAAATTAAGTTTACATTATGGGCCCCAAGACAACGTGCTTCCGCTTGAGGAAGTGATCTATAAGCACTTACTATAAGGTGTGCCATTATCCAAGTGATCTGTAAGCCATATAAGCACTTACTATAAGGTATGCCCCTCATTATCATGAATAGTCTCATTAAATTCCTTGACACTACTTGTAGGGTACATCTACATTGTGAGGTTTTTCCGGGATACCACTCTGCCACGTCCAGGGAACGCGTTTGCTCTTCCGCAAAAAAAAAAGCAGAAGTGCAAACACGCTCTTTTGGAAGGCCTGTCTTTCTCATTCCATGAGGAATAAGGGATCATCCGAAAAAGGGGGATTTTCTGAAATTTGGCCCAGTGTAGAAGGGCCAGATTTCAGAAAAGCCTCTTCCGAAAAAAAAAAATTGGAAAAAGCTTCAGTGTAGACTTAGCCTCAGTGAGCATTATACTCAGGCCAACTCTACACTGACAAGTTGCTGTGCAATAACTCAGCTCCCAGCTTTGTAACTCTGCAGTAGCTGCCTTCTAGGTAAACCACGCCAAGGAGAAGCATAGAGCTTGCTGTGTTTTGAATACAGCACTGTGGGGGGCAGTGAGGATACTTAAATTGTTTGTTTCATTGTGACAGACCTCCAGAAATGGCCCATAATCCCTCAAGTCCCCTCTGCTCTTTGGGACTCGTCTGTCTGCCCTGCAAGCATGCACATATCTCCTTTCAGAGCTCCGTTTCCGACAGCCTGCATTCTGTGCTGTTTTTCTCTGGGACACAGAGCAAACCATTCAGATGAAATGCTCCTGCTATTGAGCACAGAGTCAGTCATCTGTGTGTGTAAGTGAAAGAGGGAGATTGCTATGCAGGAAGCTGGAGAAGGAGGCTGGGAGGAGGGCTAAGATGCAGGGTTCCCTATAAGGTGCATGCCTATGCGGGCATGCACTAAGATTTTCATACCTGCCCCCTCCCTTATCAGAGCCGCGCAGCTACAGCTCCTGGGGGCAGGGCCATGTGGCAGGTGACTGCCCACTCCAGGAGCAGCTGGGCATCCACCATCCAGCCTGAGTGGCAGCTGCTGAAGCTGGAGCTGGAGCCTGGGCCACGTTACTGCTGCTGGAGCCGGGACCATGGTACTAAAAATAGCACTGCAGCCCCAGCTTGAGTCCCAGCACCCGGGGCGTGTTGCCCCATGTGCTGGGACTGGAGCCGGGCCATGGTGCAGCTGTTCTTGGGCCGGGGCCACAATACTAAAAATAGCACTGTGGCCCTGACTCCAGCCCCGGCACACAGAGCATCTGCCCGCCATGATGCCCTGCCTAGCAGGTGCAGGTGTCAGGATGGCAGAAGGTTAGGGAAGGAGCAGGAGGATAACTAAAGGGAAAGTGGGGATGAGAAGGGGCAGGGGAGGAGAAGAAAGGGGAAGACACCAAGAGGCAGGGTGAAGGAGAGACAAATGCCAGGGGGCCAAGAGGAGACAATGAGGGGAAAGGGCAGGAGGAGTGGGAAGGAATGGGAAGGTGTCAGTGGGGGTGCAAGACAAGAGGGGACAGGGTGATGCAGGGAGAGGAGAAGGGAGGGGCAGTGGGGGCAAAAGGAAGGAAGAGGAGAGGGGAGGAGAGGGTGCTGGTAGAAGAGGGGTTGAAAGGGAGGGGTGGGCATGAGGAAGGCGGGGGTT
>JANRFK010001234.1:72289297-72300332 GCA_030068395.1 Apalone spinifera
GGCAGGAGCCAGGACAGCAGAGGAGGGTGAGAGGTGGGGGGCAGCAGCAGGCACTAGAGGAGCAGATGGGGCAAGGGGAGGCTGGGAGACATGACAGCAGAGGGGAAAAGGAGAGCGTTTATAGCTTGGGTGACATTGTGGCACACATCCAAACAAGCACACGTCCTCAATATTGGTGCACAAGACAAAACTCACTCCATTCATGGATAGAAAATCTTAGCAGGAACACCGCTGAGATGTCAAGGTTTCCATCTCCCCCTGCCTCAGAAGGGGTTGTTTCCTGCCCCTGTCTGAACTTATAAGACAGCATGGTGATATCGTCCGAAACATGCTGTCTTCCCCTGTCCTACATACACATACACTCACAGTCACCCTCTCCTCCCTTCCCCTGACTTCTGTTGAAAAGCAGCTGGTCAATGTAATAGGATAACCATGGAACAATGGGATTGGGAAACCTGCATCATGTAACGCTGACTGCCCCATGTGGCATTGAAAACCCTTTCCAAAGATGCACAGTGGGATAGCTACAATGCACTGCTTTCTGTGGCATTGCAAGAGCTGCTAATGTGGACGTGCTCCACGGTCACAAAGAGCACAGTGTGGACACACAACAGCAGTTTCCCTGCAATGCTCTGTGAACAGCACTGTAATTACCAGTGTTTTACATCTGTCCATGTAGATATAGCCTTAGCAAAGTGATTCTGTCAAATAACATATGTATTTTTAATCTGATAAAGAAAAACAAACTAACGAAATAGGTATGAATATTTATTCTCCCAAATTGGTGTCAAAGGATTTTTTTTCAATTCCCAATCATCTCAGGTAGGTATATATATATTTCTTTTATGTTAAAGACATCTTGTATTTCATTGGTTGGCAAGAGGACGAAGGTTATGCAGCCGCTCCCCGAGTTGTGAACGGTCGAGTTACGACCGTTTGCACTTACGACCAAAGCTCCCATGGAGCGGTCGTAAAGGTGGTCCCCGAGTTACGAACGCGACCCGCGCTTGCAAACAGCGCAGTCGCTATGTAACTCAATGGGGTCCGAGTTACGAACGGATCAAGTTACGGCCAAGTGTTTGGTCCGTAACTCGTTCGTAATTCGGGGAGAAGCTGTAGTAGCTTTCATTCATAGATCTCAAAGCTTTCTATTAAAAAAGATCTATGTGGCAAGTAATAGTAATATAATAATTTAGTATGTGGATAAAATGAAGCACAGAGGTCAGTAACTTTTCCAAGCTCACTTAGCAGAACAGTAAAATACCTCACAATAACACTCAATGATACAGACCTCTAACACCCCTTCTATAACCCAATATCACTGCCAAGAATTACAGTAGAGACAAGGGATAGACAGACCAAAAATTGCATGAGATCCTGATTTTGAATCCATTTCCCCTGACACATGCTTAAGTTCAGTGGGAAGGGGGCTCAAACCCTGGGTTTGAATGCAGGTTCATTCTCTAGTGGAGAGTTAATATTTTAGATATTTTATTTTCATAGTGAGGTAAGTATCATAATGATACTGAAGTTTCATTTTAGCCAAGGAGATGTTACTATGGAATTTCTCCAGTGAAATGTCAGTGCATACTATTTCACTTTTATGGAACAATAGTGACATCTAGTGACCATCTAGGTTTTTAACTGTGCTGTATTCAATACAATACATAAACAGGGCTGTTTTTCAGCTAGTGCAAATTTGGTGTAGTTCTATTAACTTGAATGGAGCTGTGCAGACTTAAATCTGCTGAGAATCTGACCCAGTATGTGTGCCAGAAAGTTGTCTAGCAACCCTATACACTTCTGACTTGTGAGGACTCCAGACTTTGCCTCACTTACTGATCTCCAGTCTCTGACTCTTGTCTAGCCAGCTACTACACCTAATCTTTAGTCTCCGATCCTGGCCTGACTCTGACTCTGGCTTGTTAATCCCAGGTCTAGAAATTACTCTGATCTCTGCTTGCTGACTACTGTCTCATGGCCATCCTTGGCTTGTGGACACCAGCCCAGCTGTAAGGGGTAGGCCAGACTACCTCCACCCCAGTCCCTTACAGTTTGTCCAGACCCACTTTCAGTCCCTCCATGGAAGACCCTTAGCAAGCATATGGCATTGGCATATCTACCACAACCTATTGTACCCTGTGGGGGACTGGATTCACAGGGGTGGGATGTGCAACTCCAAACTGAGAAACGTGCTGCAGTACCAACGGTTGCAACTCGAGCAGAAACTGTTCACTTAAGTGAACAGCTAGCACAGTCCCAGGGGGAAAAAGGCTCAGGTGGGGCCACTGCCCTTAGAATAGGGTCTTGCAATAGGGGCTTGCAACTGTTACCTGAACGTTTTGATGGGATCTACCAGAAGTTCAGTGGGTTCCTGAATCACTGCTGTCATCTTTTCCTACTCTGCCCTAGAATGTATTCCAGCAACCAGACGAGGTTGGAGTAGTGATCAGTTTGCTTGCTGAAGAAGTGCTGATCTGGGTCTCCACCCTTCTGGAGCAGAATAGATCAATGTTAACTACCTGATCAGTGTTAACAGCTTTGATAGGAAGCTTTTCCTAATGTCCAACCAAAACTGCCTTTGATACAATTTAAGTCCATTGCTTCTTGTCCTGTCCTCACAGGTGAAGAAGAAAATTTTTTCTCATCCTCCTTGTAACAACATATTATGTATGTGGATTTTGGTTTCTTGTACTCTCTCTGTCTTTTTTCCTCCAAACTAATCACATTTTTTCAACGTTCCTTCACAGGTCATATTTTTTAGACCGTCAGTCATTTTTGTTGATCTCCTCTGGACTTTAGCTATGATAGGGATGATGCTGGGGGAGGGAGGGTCTTGTGTCCCCAAGACCCTGGCGGGGAAGGGCAAGGGGCCAGCAACCAGAGAGCAGAGCTGGCGAGCAGAGCCGTCCCATCCTTTGGAGTATCTGATCAACTGCCCCGGACCCCATGATTTGAGGGGCCTTGCAGGGCCCAGGGACTAATAGGGGGCCTGGTGCTGAGAGTAGTGGTTGGGCCTGCTCCCACATTCCTTGGTGGTGGTGGGAAGCAGAGCAACCTGGTTACAGCCCACTCCACTCCCCAAGCTCCCAGAATTTCAATAGAGGGCATTAAGATGGACTCCCAGAAGCTGCAGGTTGTTCACAGTTGGGCAGTGCCCAGTATCCCTGAGAGTTAGGGAGTTTTGCAAATTTTAACCAAAGTCTCATTCCAGGCTTCTCAGGGAAAGTAGCCACGATGACAAACTTCCCATGGAAGGCCATCAGATTTTTTTGGATGCCTGAAGCCCACCATACAAGCCACTTTTACAACTGCTTCCGATATAGCCCATCTGAACCTGTCCCAGGCATTCATAGCGGAGCCTGATGCACCTAATGTTGGCATTAAGGCCATATTCATTCAGAGGTGCAGGCTACAGCTAATGCTGTATCCTTGTTTATATTGCTCCCAATAATTCATCCATGTTAAATGGAATTATGAAATATAGATGAAGAACTTCCTGTGATTAAATCAACGTTGGAAGAGCGGTGCCATCAGCTGATGCAAGTCTTTTCTAACTATGCCAACCTCGATTATCCGCATAAGGCTTGAACCTTCAACCAAAGACGGCTCCAGTAGGCATTGTTCTTTTCTTAGTTCGATTTCATGATTACCTATCACCAAGGGTGCCAGGAATGGGAAAGCTGATGCCTTATCTCAAAAGGGTGAATACTATCAAGAGAACAAGGAGACTAATCAGGAACACCTTTTCTCCTAAATACTCATAATTTCTGTAGTGTTACAATGCTCCAGTACCTGATTGATCTAATCCAATGTGCTTTGTGGGGTGGTCTCTAAACCCAGGAGGTGGTGGACCAGCCTGAACAAATAAAAGCTGGAACCAAGATGCAAGGATCCACATGGGACACAACCACATAACTCAATGGGTGCATATCTCCCATGACATTCCATTGGTGGGCTATTTTATCTGCCTTAAGACTTTTTGCATTGCTTTCCATTTGTTCTGGTGACCCCATATACAAGGTAAAGTGTGGGATTAGGTTAATTCTTGTGACCAGGGTGTGAACACCTACACACCCTACACTATGAACTACACCCTACACATCCTTACCTATAATCTGGGCCTGTTACTCTGATTTCCTGAACGATGTTGCCTGACTGATGGCCACACAGTGATCTTGACCAATGTGGACTAAGTGACCAAAATGATTCATTTCATTCACTTTGGACCTCTGCTCTCTGCTGAAGTAATGGCTAAACTGCTGGCAGTGTCTGTTAATCCATCTTCATGGGCTTCCATACTGTATAACATTGGATCAAGGTCTGCAGTTTGTTTCACGCTTCTGGCATGTAATGTTTCAGTTACTAGATGTTTGTTATTCTGACCCCTCAGAAGTTTGCCGACTTCTGCCTTGTAGCATCCTTGAAGTGTGGTTGGCCCAGTTGTGACTACTGCCTATGCTTTGATTCCTTATAGTCATATGTGATTATGGCCACATCACTCCTTGTTTATTGGCAATGAAACTGACCTGCCTTCACTGTTTCAGCCCAATGAGCCATTTGCTTGGGGGAACTTTGAGTTTGATAGTGTCATTGCCCATAGCTTTATTATTGCTGAAGTGTGATACCCTATGTCACCCTTCCCATGTTGTCCAAATCAAATAAGATTGTTGCTATTGTGATGCTGTACAGCTCAAATCATTCCTTTCCATCTCAAGCTGTTTTCTTGAATTTAAAGTATTTCCTCCTTTCTGGTCTCCCTGATTATGCTTCCTCTTTAGTTTGTCCAAAATTAGATGTGAAAATGAGCTGACACCTACCACTCTTAATATGTTCTGTCCCTCTTCACTGGCTTTCTTTTGCTTTCTGTAACAAATTCAGTCTCCTTTTAGGCGATGCGCAACTTAAGCTATATCTACATTAGGAGCACTTTAATGGCCTAGGAATATCAGCATACTATACTGACAAAGCACAGTAAGTATGGTTACAGCTATTTGGACAGGTATAGTAAAACCACCTCGTACAAGTGAAGCCATCTGCACCAGCAAAAACACAGATTTACCAATATAATTGACAGTAGTGATGTCTGTCAGAATAACTACATGAGTCAGTGATCACACCTCTTCACGTCTCAATTAGCATATCTTTACTGGCAGAAATCTGTTGTGTAGACAGAGTGTTAGTTTTTGCATCTCTCACCATTTCCATTTACTTGATGCTCTTCCCTATCCTCCTCAGTCTTCCACTCAACTCTTCATTCATCTTAAGCCACAGTTCTGATAACTGCCTTCATTTCTTCTCCCCATGTTCATCTGCTCATTTTCTTTTATGTGGCCCCTAAATATGGAACTCTTTTCTTGACTCTTTCTGCCATGTTTCTACTCTGTCAAGTCCCTCACATATGGTGAGAGCTCTAAATCTTATTGCCCCCTCCAAAGTAGTGAGGCTGAAGGGACTCATGAAACTCTCAATGTTATGTGCATTAGTTCCTACTGTATTAATCATGTGATCGTACTGTGATCATTCTCATTATCTCTTCCTGTTACCGCTCTTTATCCTCATTGTCTAGGAAGGAGTTATAGTGGAAAGTAATCTGGAGAAAAAAGAAAAGCAAGCATAATTCTGGGCTGTATTAGCAGGAGTGTTGTGAGGAACGCATGAGAAGTAGTTCTTCCATTCTCCTCTGAACTAATAGGGTCTCAGCTGGAATGTTATGTTCAGTTCTAGGCAGCACATTTCAGGAAAGAGATGGACAACTTGGGAGAAAGCCCAGAGGAGAGCAACAAAAATGATTAAAGGTCTAGAATACATGACCTGTAAGGCAAGCTTAGGGGGGGAGGGAACCATGGTTTGTTTAATTTAGAGAAGACTAAGAGGGGACAAAAGATTGTTACAAGGAAGGTGAAAAATTGTTCTTGTTAACTTCTAAGGATAGAATGAGACTTAAATTGCAGCAAGGGATGTTTAGCTTAGACATCAGGAAAAACTTCCTGTCAGGATTGTTAACACTGGAATAAATTACCTAAAGAGGTTGTGGAATGTCCATCCTTGGATGCTCTTAAGAAGAGGTTAGACAAGCATCTGTCAGGAATGGTGTAGTTTTTATATAGTTCTGCCTTCAGTGCAGGGGCTGAATTATATGATCTAGTAAGGATCCTTCCAGTTTTGTACTTCTATGATTTTATATATCTATACCTGTGCTGATCCGTTTCTTAATTTACGTAATAAGCCTTTTCAGGGGAGGGACTCTCTTGCCCTTTTAGAGCACTTATGGTGTAAATAACAAGCTCTTGAGCCTAACTTAAATTTAAACAGTAATGAAGGTTTTATATCTATATTGGGACTTCACATTCCAGTGGCATTCCCATTTTGTATAATGTTTGAAGTGATGATAGTGATTTTGTGATTTATTTTTTATTAAAGGAAGTTTTGTTAACTGTTCGTTACCACTGTGTGAGGGGGAGGTGACTTTCGTGTGCTCCCCCGTGGGGCAGAGAAGCACAGGAGGTCTCTTCCCCCCCACCCCACTGCCCTGCCAGGGGCACGCAGTGCCCAGAGGGAACCAGCAGTTCCCTCTGATTCCATGTGTCCCTGGTGTGGGGAGGAGATTTTCCTGATTGGCCTGGGGGCGGGAAAGCACGTGAGATCTCCCTGCTCGGGCACGTGGTGCCTAGGAGGAACTGTCAGCCATTTTGAACAGCTGGCAGTTCCGTCTGATGCCACATGCCCTTGGCACAGGGAGGAGACTTCGCATGCTCCCCCCGTCCTGGGTCTCAATTGACCCTGGGGGTGGCGGGGATGCAGCAGGGACATGGGCTGGATGAAATGGCTTGGTGAGCTGGATGTGGTCCACTGGCCTTATCTTGCTCACCCACATATTACATCCTATTTCTCTCCAATGTGCTTAGGGCACCACTCTAAAGATTATTTTGAAGTCCTATAGTTCCTGATATAGCCAAGAACCCTAATTGTGAAGATTTTGTGTTCCTTTATGTCTCCTTTTCTTTGCTCTGACTATCCATTTTTCATGGAGATCTCCCAAACACTTCTATATGGCTATGTCTACACTGGCAGCTTCTTGCGCAAGAACTCTTTTGCGGAAGAGTTCTTGTGCAAAAAGTCTTCCAGATCAGAGCGTCTACACTGGCATGTGCTTTTGTTCAAGAGATGTGCTTTTGCGCAAGAGCATCCATGCCAGTGTAGACACTCTCTTGTGCAAGAAAGCTCTGATGGCCATTTTAACCATAGGGTTTTCTTGCACAAGAAATTCATGTTGCCTGTCTACACTGGCCTCTTGCGCAAGAACAGTTGCGCAAGAGGGCTTATTCCTGAGTGGGAACATCATAGTTCTTGCGCAAGAAGCCCTGATTTTATACAGTAGAATGTCAGTTTACTTGCGCAAGAACACATGACCAGTGTAGACGGGCAGCAAGTTTTTGCGCAAGAGCAGCCGCTTTGGCGCAAGATCGCGCAAGGTGTGTAGACACAGCCTATATGTTCCAGATAGAAGTTCCAGGTTTGTATTTAATTCCTTCCTCTAATTATCCCAATTCTATATCATAGCCATACTCTGAAAAAATCTAGTGTCTGTTTTACTATTTGGAGATCTTAAAGTGCTCAACAATTTTCCCTTAGAAATTTTACCACACCTCTTGTCTTGGTACCTATCGTCTTCTACATTTCTTTTTAAATCTCGGTGCTTTTTGCATACCATATACAAGCCTGCCAGTGCACCTTCAGAGTTCCCTCATATAATCCAGTGCCCCTGTCAATAATTCTTCTGCTCCTCTCCTGTTTAATATTTAATTAATATGCTCCTGCCCTGTAGATGTTGCTCAGTGTTTTCCTGAATCTGTTCGTTTGCTAAGGCTCCTAAAACGCTTGCAAACCTCCTTTTAGAGACTTGGAAATATTCCCACTTTCCACTAACGTGTTCCCATATTTGTTCTCAGACCTGCATAGATACTGTTGCATTGCATTCGTAGTGCCTAGAGGGCTCAGTCACAGATTAGGACCCTATTGGGTCCATTGTACAAACACAAAAGGAGACAGTCCATGCCTTCAGGAGTTTACAATCTAAAATATCATCATGTACACAGAGGTACATTGTGCCCTTATATAAACTTCTGGTGGTCTATTGTACCCTTCCTATCGAGAGCCTTCTCCCACCTGTAGATTCCTCCATGAATACTTCAACATCCTCTGTGCAACTTCTCCGATATTATGCACCACCATATGCTTCTGCTGTCTCATTTGTGGGTTTATAGTCTCCTCTACATCTAGGTGTTGAAACAAAAGAGTAAAAAAACAAACATGGAGGTTTCTAAACCTATGGAAGAGTAAAGAAATCCTACACAGCATGCACTCTTCCTTTTCTTTGAAGGTGTGTCTACACTACAGAGGGGTTTTTTTTTTAAATGGCCGTTTTTCCAAAAAAACTTCAATTACATCCACACTGCAATTGCATTCTTCTGAAAGAAAATCAAAAGATCAGAGGGTTTTTTTCTCCCAGTATTGGTAATCTTCATTCTATGAGGAAGAAGCCTTTTTCTGAAAGGCTTGTGTGGACGGGAAAGAGGGAGTTCTTTCAAAAAAAGTGGAAAAAGGAAGAAGACAGGTGCCCTGGTGGCCACTCCATCCATAGTAATCGCAGCTGAAATGCAAGATAGCGTCCATTCAGTGTGGACGCTGTCTTTCAATGCACTTTTGCAGTGTGGATGCTGTCTTTTGGAAGAAGTTTTTCCAGAAGATCTCTTCCGGAAAAGTTTCTTCTGAAAGAAGCCTGTAGTCTAGACATAGACTGAGCCAGTAAAGCACTTTCTGCACCAGCACCACACAGTTGGGCTTCAGCTAACATTCAGGACACATTTTAGAGATGGGAAGTGAGGCACAGAGGAGCTAAGTGACATGCTCAGTCACACAGGAAGTCTTTGTCAGAAAAGGGACTTAATTTCATCCCTTGACTTCGACCAAATATGAGAAATGTCAGCCTCGGTATTTTTTTAAAGTTTGTCATAAGCATCTGTAAATAGGATCTTATAACTGAAGTGACTGTGTGTAAGAGCTGCTGTCATGTGTTTTTAGTGTAACGCTCTGATAAACGAAGTAGCCACCTAATGGCAGTGTAAAACTGCATTATGTTTAGAACAAAGAAAGAATTTTTCACTTCCACTCAAAGATATACAGTGTGCAGTTCATTAGTTGTATTTTTTTAGTGTTTTAGCAGCTTACAATTATGTTGCAATACTCTTTTGTGCTTATTGTCTGGATTGTATAATGTGTTTGTTATTATTTAGTGTTGTAGTACTTCAGAAGAATGTGTAAAGAAAATACTTTTCAAACCTGTATTTGAGGATAAGTGCATTACTAAATGTCAGATATATTTCTGCATATTTTCCTTCTTGCTCCTCTTTCTTAAACAAAATAAAACCCCCTATACTCTAAATAATTAGGACATTTTCAAGATTTAAATATTATGTAATACAGATTAGCAAATTGTTTTATATTCCTGCATTTTAGTGTAACTGCTATTGGTGGATTCGCTGTACGTTAGAATAGGAGCCTCTACATCTTGAGCTATAAAACCAGCTGGCTGTCAATTTAGGCTGTATAGCTCCCTTGTTCTTATCTCTGGCTGTAAATGGTCTAAGTGCCACTGCATGGGACAGTGAACCACACTAGGTTTGTGGGTTACATTACCACAGTTTATTTTTAGCTCCTCTGAGACCTTTTCCTTTCCCAGTAGTGTTTGTTTATGGAGAGATGTACAGTATTTGAGATGTACAAGTTTTGTTGGAGCTGTATAGTGGAAGCTGTGGGACGTGCTCTGGCGTAAATATGCATCATACTTTACCTCATCGCTTGTACTACTGAAGATTAGTTATACTTTAAACTGGGATAGTTGAGGGGAAAACTGGTCTGGATTAATTTAATCTGAGATGGCCCTTCTTTTTAATCACAGATTTTTAGGAAGGAGCTGCTAATTGTTCTGGACTGACTCATTTCCCCAAATTCATTAACCCTGCAGAAGAAGCCAAGGCCTGATGTACATTTTATAGGTTGTACCTCCCTTAATTGGGACTCCCTGGTCGGGAAAATCTGTGGTCTGGCACTGAGCACGGATGTTACTGGACCACAGAGCCCAGGAACAGGGAGGTCTCGGGGCAGAACAGGAGTGCCATAGGGGGCACCTGCGACTAAGACCCCAGTTTATGTGTGGGGGGAAGGAGGAGAATGGGTGGCACAGCGGGGAGCTCTGGTCCCACTCCCAGCAGCAGCCAAGGAGCTCTGGTTTTGGCTGTGCAGCTCTGGCCCCAGCCATGGAGTTCTGCCCTGGCTGCAGAGAGAGCTATATTCCAGCTGCTCTGGCTCTGGTGCTTCAGCCCTGGCAGCAGCATGCACGGCAGCATCTAGAGAGGCCCGAGGGGCTGGGGCCCTAACCTGGTGGCAGCTCCAGTCAGGAGAGGACGGACCTCCTCTGGTATGGCAAATCCCCTCATTCGGGACCAGTCAGGTCACGAGGGTGCTAGATCAGTGAGGTCCAACCTATACTGGTGCTTCACCTTTCCTTTGCATCAAACCAAGCATACAGGAATTGTGTAAAAAACAGCTGGGGCAATGAGGGTAGGAGACGAAAGTGTGTGGAATTGTTTTATGTGTATCAATATCATCAGAAATGTGTAAATGGTACATTTTGGAAATATTCAATAGGCCAGTACCATGGGCAAGCATAGAGATTTTTTTGCCTGGCTTGATGCAATAGCTTGCTCCAACCCCAGGTCTGGCATTATTTCTGAGCAGGAGTATTTTAAACAAGTTTTTGGTAGTAATTGTCCCTGCCTCTATACATTGTTTTGTTTTTGCATTGTTTCCCAAACAATATGGGCCACATTCAACCACTATTTTTCAGTATGCAGTACCTTTTTGAGGCTCATCCTCATTAGGGTTGCCAGGTGTCTGGTATTGTATTGTATAGTCCGGTAAAAAAATTCAGAAAATATTGGACAAGTGCAATGTCCGGTATTTTCTGATTTTT
>JANRFK010001234.1:72300432-72316739 GCA_030068395.1 Apalone spinifera
TTAGGCCTTGTGGTGGGAGGGAAAGGGGGGTTATTCCAGTGTTCTGTGGGATCGACAGGCTTGGTAGGTGTATGCTAGATGCTGGGTATGACTTTTCATATTGGCTAACAGTGGATAGGCAGGGGGATGGCATAGGTCCTGAAAGTGGGGTGGCTTCTGCAGCCCTGCCTTGAAGTAGTTTCCATCACCCACATACAAGGTTTCAAGTGTGGTTCTTCTGCTCTGCGGCACTGTGCACATTGCTCCATGTTCCCTGGGGGCGGGGGAGTAGGGCTTTGTTGGGGTCAAGAGGCATTAGGAAGAGGTAGTAAGTCGCTTGTCCCTGGCAGGAAGGGAAGAACTGGTGTGAGGGAGGGGGAGTGTGTGGGTGGAGGAGGTGGCAGTGGTTGGGGCTCTTCCCAGGGGGTGAGAAAGGAGGGCAGGCTGCGTCAGCAGGCTGGGTCAGTCACTTGTGCAGGTGGCGAGGGCTATTGCGATCCTGCTCCTGCCCGGAGTTCGGGCAGCGAGTGTGGGGCGCCCGGGCGGCACAGTGATTGCCCCACGGGAGCCCGCGCCCTGGACACATGAGCTGCCGCCGCGGCATAAGCGCTGCCCTGGAGCCGCCACGGTACAGTCACTGCCCCGGGGGAGCCGCGCCCTGGACTCTAGGAGCCGCCGCGGCCGCGCTCCCTACAGCCGCTGCGGCATCCCGCTCCCTGCCAGCTGCGGCCATCCATCGGCGGGTGAAGCAGCCGCGGCTCCGGAGGCGCCCGACCCCAAGCCCCTTTTCTCCTCCGGCTCAGCCGCCCGGCCTCCTCTCCCCACGGGGGATGGCGGGTCATAATGAGAAATGACAGAGGGGCGCAGCTTGCAGCCGCGTCCACGCTGGAGCCGCCAGGCGGGGCAGGGACCCTGCGGAGCTGCTGGGAGCTCGGGCGCCGCCCTTCCCTGCGCCTTTCATGCTCGTGGCGAGCGGGGTGCGGCGCCGCTGCCACCCGCCCGTGATTTCCGACCCGCCGCGGTGTGCCGGGGAGCCCGAGCTGGTTGTCATAGGGTAAGGCTGGAAACGCTCCTCAGGCCTCTGGCGCGTCCCTCCCTGCAGCCTCCGCGCGCGTGCAGGCTGCGGGCAGCAAAACCGCCGTGTGCCGGGTCGGGTCACACGTGCGTGTGTGTGGTTAGGGGGTGTGTGGACACATGTATGCAAATATGGATAGTGTGTGTATCCATATAGAGCTCTTGTATGGCTAAGCTACGTGGATAGTGTATTACACACGGGGGGGGGGGGGGGGGATAATCAGGAAGAAGTAGTGGTGTACATTTGGCATGATTTTATAAATGACAAGTCATCTCAAAGGATCACCGATAAAATCTTTGAACTGAACCATCCTGTATTATACTATGCTGTATTTTCTGAGGAAAAAAACTGTTTTATAGTGCCAGTTTTGTTTTGTTTTGTTTTGTTATTACTGGGTAAATGCAGGCTCTCTTAGTGTCAGGAAAACAACTAGCACAGACCTCTGGGAGAGAGCCAGAGAAATCTATTACACTAAAATTCTGTGTGGATAGAATTTGTTTACACATACTCATTTCATGATTTCCATTTCAGTGTCTCAGCACCTCAGAATCTCTCCTTTTGAAAAGTATGAGATTCCTTTGTTAGCATTCAGGAGGCACCAAGATGAATACCTCACCATTGTAGAATAGTGATAGAAATGTAGCCCTGTTAGTCTGGTGTAGCTGAAACAAAATACAGGACTATGTAGCACTTTAAAGACTAACAAGATGGTTTATTAGATGATGAGCTTTCGTGGGCCAGACCCATTGTAGACTGACTATTGTCCAGCTGGGGCCTTGGGCCTTTTCAATCATAGACCTGTGAGGTGTGACTTTCACATCTGGGAAGAAAAAAGGAAACATTTCTGTGGCCAGTGGATTAAATAATGGTGTCTGCTTAAAAACTGTTCAGAGGGTTGGAAGTTTTGGGTTTTCATGAGATATGAATTAGAAAGTGGAGTGCAACTGAGGCAAAGGTGCATGACAAAGGAGGGTGTGTACATCTTGTGTGCATATATGTAATTATAATTTGTTGTCTGAGTAGTGACTTAATGCTGCATTTGACCTTTGTTCTTTAGTAGTAAACAGATATGCCCAACTGAAATCAGTGAGTGGAAGGTCCACGTTTGGAACAAGGATAGAATACAGCTCAAAGTGACTGTTCTGAGTTTAATTTAAGTCTTTAACTGATCCTGTCATTGTTCTTAGAACTCTTTTCATAACTATTTATGAGCTTTATGAATTGTACCAAATCCCAGCCAGCATTAAGAGAAATTGGAGAATAGTATGGCTGATCATGCAATTTCTATATGGATAACACATACATTAAGAACTAGTCATCTCAGAAAAGATTTCCAGATTGAGCCTATATAATGTGTTTACAAATGTGCATATTATTCCTAAAGAGATTTGCTGAGGAGGAAAAAAAAACCTGAAAATTATTTCTCTAAAGAAAACTATATTGTAGTATTACATGAAGATTATTACATGAAATGTTAGAGTTAGGAGCGTGGGGAATAATTTAAGTTGGAGAGCACATGAAAACTTCACAGCAGATCCTAATAAATATCAGAGTTTAGTAATTTGTACACATTTATTTGGCTCACTTATTTTTATCTAAGAAATTTGCCTAAGAAGCAGCTGACTCAAAATAGAACACAGTGCTTTCATCAAGCTACCATTCAAATAGTTCCTTGAAACTTTTATTCTGGGTCTATGCAAAATATTTTACATACGTTCTGAATATATATGCTCGTATTCTGATATTTATCTAACATCTCAGATTTCCTAATGAAAGTGTCAAGTTGACTGTTTAAGACTATTTGAAAAGGTCCTCTTCCACTTAGTAGCATATTTGTATTTTTCTTGCAGGCTTTACAGGCAGTGAAACTAGCTCCAGGTTAATGATTGAACAATGTTTATTTAACTTAGTACTGTCTGAATAATTATTGTGTTGTGCTTTTGAAGTACGTCTGGTGCAGTGAGGAAATACTGCATAAGTGTTTTTTGTGTGGTTTCTGAACTGCAAAATACAAGGTTAAAGAACTGCTTGAGGAATAAAATGTAGATTTATATAAAGATTAACAGCACTCTCAAAATAAGCCTTTAATTACACTAAAAGTACATTCACATCTTTTCCTCAGGAAAGCTCTTGTAACTTGACTTCCTATATCTTAAAATTGTTTGAGCAAACATTTTTGATAATGAGCACTTCTAAGAACTTGGCTGAGGTAGAAATGTAAATTGTTGCTCTGAGTTCATAGGCCAGGTACTTTTCAGCAAGTGCTCCTATCTAGTGGTGAGAAATGCTTTATGCTCCTCTAGTCATAACAGTTGTTGGTCCAAATCGTGCAAATAAGTTGTTTGAGTCTGTAAAAAACAATAAGTTGCAGGAAGATGGAAATTAATACTCTCTTTTTTCCTATAAATGTACTAACTGCAAAGCTCAGTTAATTTCTTCTTTTCATTGTTATCCTGGTACTCAGTCTTTGCAGTCCTTTAAATGAGTATTTCTATTGACTCTGATGATTGTATGCAAAACGTTTGTAGGATTTTGCATCCATTCCCTGATTACAGTACTAGTTCCTAGGCAGGAACCTTATTATTTGTCAGTTGGGGAGCAAATTCATTCTATCTTATAGCACTGTATTACAGGTTGGACCTCTCTCGTCCGGTACACTTGGGACCTGATTCTGAATGGAGAAATTTGCCAGACCAGGGGAAATTTGGTCTGCTGGCTCCATTTCTGACCCCAGCTGGCCCCACTTCCTCCAGCCGGCTGTGCTGCCAGCTCTGGCTGGGCTCTCTGTACTCCAGACCCCCTACCACCAGGCTCCCAGCCGTGCTGCTGGACCTCCTATGCAATGAGTCTCCTGGGCATATCACCAGACCCCACTCCTGCCATGGGGCTCCTGTCCGTGCCTCCAGATCCTTCCCTGTCTTGGGGCTCTCTGGTCTAGGAACATCTGTGGTCCTGCTGGACCAGAGTCCCAATTTAGGGAGGTACAATTTGGACCATTCTCACAATAAGTGCATATTCTTGAGTGTTCTACAGGAATCCAGAACTCTCTTCTTTTAGTTGAGGCTGCAATTTACAGTATCAATTGCTAATTAATTGTGAAAATCGTTTGCTCCAAGTCTTTTAAATCTGATCTGCTCTTGTCATTTGGCAACACTGTATTCTGTTGTGTCAGTAAGTTAGTTTCTACCCTTTTTTTTGAGTGTAAGACATGAATAAGATTATGTACAGGTTAAAGAAGTAATATTTTTTGTGATGTTTTCAGGAGAGGTCTGTCCAAAGGATCTACAGATCATTGTTTCCCAAGAAAGAGAGGAGATCTTCCAGCAAGTTTTATGAAAAATGTCCAGGATGCCATTGACAATTTTACCTGGTATGCAATGACATTAACTTCTGAAATAGCTCTTACTAATAATAGAATAGTGGGCTAAGTTTGTTATTATGAGGTAATCCATTATAGCTAAATATTACAATGTGACTACAGCAAATTGGGATAATTGACAGGTTGCCTAATTATTCCAGAAAAAATGGCTACATTTAATAGTATGCTTTTACACAAATGTAGTACAGTTTCTTTTCACTAAAGTATATTCCCTAACATAATTAAGAATTTCATCAATCATTTTTGGTAAGCTTTTCCTATAGGAATAATAGCTCAAGAAACATAATTTGTTATTACAGATGATTATTTTAATATTGCCTCTTGGATTTCATTGCTCATTTCTAGATCATTTTTATGGATGACAGATGTTAAGTGAGGACTTAAATTTTCCAAATAAATATTATGTATGTCATGCAAGAGAAGCAACAGTTTAGCTAGCTGAGATAGCAAGTAAATTAACCTTTTTATGTATTAGTCTGCTTAATTTAAAGTTTGTCTTCTCTGTATTTCAGCCTGATAACATTTGTCCTTTGTCTGCATTTTCTTTGATGTATTTAATACTTTGTACAACCACAATTCTTTGCTTCTCAGAATTTCTCCTTTCCCACTCCAGCCACACTTGCTGAGTTGCAAAAAAGAAAATGTGGAATTTTTATTAAACTATCATTATTGTATCTAAAAACATTTAATCTAGGAAAAGAAACACACTGTACTGCATAGAATACAGATAATCCTAATTTACCTAAATTCTCATTAATCAGAGCTCCTGTAAATATCATTATGCTGCTGAACTCTGGTGTTCCACAGTCTCAGAGCAAAATGAAGAAGCACCAGCCACCATGGTTCAAAGTTCAGTGAAGAGAAAGCTATCTTCTTTTGTGGATCATCTAACTTTAAAGAGGCCTCACTTCAGCTATCTACCACTGCTTAGAAGTTGTCTGATCTACAGAGATGACTGTATCTTCACTGTACTTCAGTATTGGAGTACAGCCATTTAAAAGCCTTTCGAAAAACTAAAAACCTATAACTGAAAGTTTGGAATGGGTCCACTCTCTGTATTAAGGATGTTAAGGAATGGGTATTTTGCTAATCGTGTAGTTCATACAATTTGTATCAACTACATGATTAGTCGATAAGGGGAGGCTCTCTCCGAAACTGCTGCATCTCGGCATTTTAAATGTACAGTGAAAGCTTTGTTATCTGGCACTCTGTTAACCAGAAAACTTTGTTAACTGGCATTGCCCCCAGCCAAAATACTGTCACATCTTCAGGCACACAGGCCTGGCTTGGTTTACCATGATTGGCTTAACATTATTTAAGAAGTACTAATCATCTTTAACTCAAAATAGAAATGTGAGACCAATTGCCTCACACAACAAAACTACCAATATTAAAAACTTGAGTTTTACTATTATTGTCCATTGGTTTTTCCTAGGTTGATGGGACCCTCAGATAACCGAAACACCCTAATCCCCAAGCATGCTGGATAACACAGGTTTTACTAAAGTAAGAGCCCGAAGGCTCTTACTGCATTTAGAATTCAGAGGCACAGCATCCCGGACCCGCACGAGCCAGGACTGCTCAGTCCCGGCTTGCGCAGGCTCCAGTAGCCCCTGTTCGTGGTGGTGTGGCTGGCCTTGGGCAGGGGCTGCTGCTGGAGCAGTCATCCTTGGGGCCAGCTCCAGCTGCTGCGAACAGGGGATGCTTCTCAGCAGCAAACCCTATCTGTAAGGGGAGGAGAAAGGGGAGAGGAGGGCAGGGAGAGTCCCAGCTTCCCACTGGGACCCCCAGAGACAGGGGCTGCTGCCAGAACAGCCTTTCCCTTCCCTGCTGCCTCTGATAAAGCATAAAATATAATATGTAACAATAACTATAACAAGGGAAAACTAATTGAAACTTTTCTAGTTTTAAAAACTTTGTGTAAGAAATAATGCAAATTGAGCCCATCAGTTTCTAATAGCTTTCAAAGGGGTTTGCTTCTCTATGACTTGTACAGTTTTGTCTTCACTGACTTTAAATATGCAGGAGGACATAAATTATTCTTTCACTATGTTCTACATAGTGCGTATGTAAGCACATGTATGGACGCACATATAAAGTAAATGCCTATAGACATGTTCTGGGTGTCCTGGTAATAATTAAAATGATAATAACTCAGCAGTGTAATGCAATAGAGAAGTTAACCTAACAGCCTTTGGATGATAGGTATGATTGCAGCATATGCTCATCCTACTCTGCCTAGGAGCCCACATCCATATTATCACTCTTATGTAACAGATGGATTTCATAGCATATTCGGAAAGTCACATATCATACAAAGGCATACATCATTAGCATAGACATGCTATGAATATGTGTAATGTTATTTTTAGTAGGTTTGTGTGAATTGCATTT
Source organism: Apalone spinifera (assembly GCA_030068395.1). NCBI lineage: Eukaryota > Metazoa > Chordata > Testudines > Trionychidae > Apalone > Apalone spinifera. The sequence continues at coordinate 72,307,260 of JANRFK010001234.1, forward strand.
TTTTCTTCTTTTGTTTGTTTTTACAGTGAAACTGTTTCATCGCGGTCTTCTAGCAGTCCTATAACAACAACAGACTTGAATAATTCTTGGTCTGGAATACAAAGTTACACTACTGGCTTGTCTACGGAAAGAAGCTCAATTTACTCTTGGAGAGATGAGGTATGTCAGACATTTTTACTAATAATATTTTATCTAATTTACTGAAGAATAGCCCAATGTCTGTGACTCTGTAACGCTGAAATGCTGGCTGTTCTCTCTGGGCAGCGCTGTTGCCTCGCTGGCTGTTCCCTCTGAGCGGTACTATTGCCTGAGTCACGTTCTTCACTTCCTGCTGTGGCGCTTGGCTGACTTCTGCGCCACTCAGCTGGCTGCCGCGGGGAAGCAAGTGGCGCAAGCAAGAGTTTGGGCTCCATGCAGCATGGGGAGCGTGGAACCCAAATGGCCATTTGGGCTCCGCGGTCCCCCGAGTGAGAGGCAGGAGGGGGAGGAGAAGAGAAAGAGAGAGACAGAGAGAAAAGCAGGAGGTGGAGGAGAGTTGGGGGGGGGGGGGAGGCAGGAGGTGGAGGAGAGAGAGAGAGACACGGAGCGAGAGACCGGAGGCTCAGGAGAGAAAACCGACATGGAGGAGAGACCTGAAAATCCCGTCTTATGACGGGCAAATTGGCTAGTTTATTGAAGAAAGATTAAACTATTTTACATAAAACTTAAGTATTTGAATAGATGTACAGCACATGATTTACAAGTGAAAAGTTACTTTTTCTAGTGCAGGACAGTAGCTATAGCAATAAAGAAAACCAAATTAGTAATTAGGTCATTGCTTAACTCAATTATATTTACAGCGACTGACAATATTTAAAAAATGTAAAATGTTGTACATTAGATATACTTTTTATTTTAATTGGGTTTTAGTCACTAAAAACAGTCTTATAATTTGTAGGAATTTGACAAAGCTAATACGCAAAGAGTGCATCGGTTATTTTGGGATGTGGATGAAATGTTGTTTGAAGGAAAAGTTAGTTCTCAAATCAAGAGTCTGCAGGTAGAATGTAAAGAGTGGACCAAACGATCTCTCCATCTGAGGTAAGGGAATTTCTTGCTAGAATTAATTCTAACCTATCAGAATTCGGTTTGATTAATTTATGTTTTAGGTATGCCAGTTTGAGCTGTTCTTATTGGGTTATATTTATAGTACTATTTCAGAATTGTGTTCAAATTCATCTGTAGCTCAGTGGTAAAACTGTGTGTTAATCTTTGGTCATGCATGGACTCTCAATGCTCTACTGGCTCATAATATTCATCCTAAGTAATGTAAGCATCACAAAAGATTTTATTTTAGTGCAATATCATAAGAATGTGTGCAAATTAATATGGTAAAGAAACATACTTGTCTGAGTACTAACTTTTAATATGTATAGAACACACCTAATAGAACACTGAAAACTATATTTATGATAACTAACCTTATTGGAAAGACATAGCAAAAACTGGTCTGCCCTGAAATCTGTACAAAGACTATTTTGTCCCATTCGATGCTGTCCTTTTTAGGAGAAGAGAGAAAAGAGTGTATCCATAGGCTGCAGGGCCATGATGAAGACACTCTCCTGTGTCATATAAACCAATATGAACTGAAGTAAAATGTTAGCAAAGCAATAAATAATTATATAAATGGAGAGAGATGTACTTAGAGAGAAATTGTCCTTGCTGCTTTCATGACAGTGCTAGGTGCCTGGGAAACACAGGGACTGCTCTTTCCTTTCACACACAGCATAGAAAACTACCTAAGGAGGGCAGGGAGGAAACATGGCCTGGGGTGGGAAAGGGGACTATCACATAACACCATTAAAATGTGCTGCTTTGTGGGCACACATATGCACACTCTTACTGTTATATGGTAGAGCCACACCATTCTAACAGGAGTGTGTGTGCATATCTGTACAATCTAGCCCTTAGTCTTTAAAAGAATTTTAGTTTTAAGTTACCACAGAGGGCATGGCCAGTTGATTGCAAGGTGTTCCCAGCCCCTCTTTGCTCCTCCCCACCCTCAATGAGGAAACTGTGCTGTTGCTACAGCCTCCCACAAAAATACAGCTAGCTCCAGCTTCCTGTGGGATCTGGCACAGAGCCGGATTTGGCACGGACTCCTCTTCCCCGCTGCCCATGCTGCAGGAAAGAAGGCAGCATAGAGAAGGAAGGGAAGACAAAAAATGCTCCTCCTCTGCCCACAACAGCACATGCACTTTCTTGTCTTCCCTTCCTTCCCTGTGCTCCAATAAGGCAAGGAGTAGCTAAGATGGCGGTGCAGGAACCAGAGTGGCTGCATATTTTAAAGGAGCTGCACGTGCACTTCTTCCAGCACTTCCTGCAGATCCTGTTCCAGAGATCCTCATCCCGGGAGACCCCTAGGTACCAACCAAGCTGCTCCTGCTCGTCTCCCCTGCCCAGACACCCCACTAGCACCCTTCCCAGACCTCGACCAGCACCCTGGCTCAAGGCCGACATTCTCCAGGACCCTGCTGCTGCTCCCTGACTAGACACCTACCAGCACCCTGCTCCTGCCCACCTCCCTCCTGACCAGACACCTACCTCCAGCTTGCTCTGTACCCTGCGTCCCCCAGATTCCACCCCCATCCCTATCCCACTCACTGTCAGCTCTGTCCTGCACACTGGATCCCTCATTTTTGGCCCCACCTAAGAGCATAGAGGGGCCCACAAAATCCACTAACCCTGGGACCCCAGAAGAGTTAATCTGGCCTGCAGCCTTGAACTTCTCCTACCTACCGTCTCCCACGACATGGGTCTGGAATACCAGGGGAGTGCAGTGTCTCAGTTGGGGCCACATCAGTGAGGCTTAGGGGGATTTGGAGGGGTTGTTTTTTTGCATCTCAGTTGTGTGGTCCCCATCTGATTTTTCTGTGGGTTAGTGGCCCCAACCCAAAACAGGTTTCCCGTCACTCCCATAAATAAAGACAATGCTGAAACATTTTGTGTTGGACATAGTATTTTATTTAAAAATGAAGCCTGGCCAACAAGCCCCCAGTTGGGGCCATGCCCTCATCTGGCTGCAGCATCATAACATTCCTGTACCCCCCCACTGATCCCAACCCTGAGCCCATCATACACCTGAACCCCCTGTCCTGAGCCCCTCACATCCCCAAACTCCTGTACCACCCATATCCTCAGTCTTGTTCCACAACACTCCTACACCACCCACACACTGCTAACCCTGTGCCCTGAGCCCATCATACATCCAACCCCCCCTGCATTGAGCCCCCAATATACCCCAACCCAAACTCCTGCACCTCCACATCCACAAGCCTGCAGCTTGCTCCAGCACCTCAAACCTCTACCTGACCCCAACACTCTCTAGCCTGGAGCCCCCTCCCTGAGCAAGCATCTCCTTCTCCACCTCCTCCTGCATCCAGATCCCCTCCCAGAACTTGCACCTCTCATCCCTTCCCACACCCAAATCCCTCATTCCCAACTCAGAGCCCACACCTCCTGTCTTAACCCAGTGAGAGTGAGTAAGGGCTGGGGACAGAAAATGATGGAGAGGAGGGCAGTGGAGAGTGCAGGGCCTCAAGGAAGGGCTGGGGTCTTGTGGAAGGAAGGGAGTACATCTTGGCTTGTCCTGACATTTAAAAAGGCTGGAGACCACTGCTCTAAGCCTTTATTTTGAAATAACAAGCGGAGTGTCCACACTACCAAGCCTGTTGTTTTGAAATAACGAGCTGGTTATTTTGAAATAATAACTCCTGCTTTCCACAAGGAATAATGCTTACTTTGAAATAGCGGTAGTGTGGATGCTCGACTGCTGCTATTTCAAAATAACTACTCCCCAGAGTCATTCACACTAATCATTTCCCAGTGCTTCTTGAGGCTGTAAGTCGAAGTAGCATGTCCACATTAAGGGAGCTTGCTGCGGACTAATTTTGAGGTTTCCCTATAGTGTGAACACCGTGTTTAGAAATAGTTATTTCAGGGGCTATTATTTCAAAGTTTTTATTCAAAACTAATAGTGCTATAGGACCACATGTGTTTTTACCAAATGTCATTGAAAAAAAAATGTAAACTGTGGTGCTGAGGGTGACAGTGTTCCCTTTAATAGCCAATAAATCCTATAACTCTTCATGCAAATCAGGAGACATACTTAAGCTTGAAGCACTGTTTCCATATTGCTATAGCAAATCTTTCCTTTTTAAAAATTCTATAAAAATTCACAAGCTATTTAGAAATCTGCTGTTGTGAAGAAGTGTAGCTAATTAGTATATTCATTTTCAGTTGATAATATTTTCAAAGTTTTTTCACAGATTTCATATGAATGTTGGGTATTTACAATTAGTTTTGATAATAGTGTAAAAAACAAATGGAACTTATTACTGAGCTCCAGGAAATAGGTAGATTTGAATCAGCCTACCTATACCTGATTCAAGAGAGAAATATATTAACTTAATTTCAGACCATTTAAAGATTTTAGATTAGATAGTAGAGAGACAAGATGTGTGAAGTTTGTATCTTTTATTGGACCAACTTCTGTTGGTGAGAGGGATAAGTTGGTCCAGTAAAAGATATTACCTCATTCACTTTGTTTCTCTAATATCCTGGAACTGACAGTTACCACCCTGAATAGACCTGATTTGGAGCGTGTCATTAACTATTTTGTTAAGTTGTGAAAAAAAGAAGTATCAGTAGATAAGAAAGCTTGATATGGTGGTCCTTATGTTCTTCTCAAGTCTTGGTTGTTTCTGTATGCTCCCTTTCTTCCCCAGGACTCTGCTGATGCCTTTCGTGCAAACACCTAATTGTTAAGGATTGCAGGTGCCTGTCAGGACTGGGGATGGAGATTGGAAGCAGTTGTTCCGAGTGACTCGCTCCCATGAGAACTTGGTAGATTTCTGCTCGGAAATTTGTACAAGTTAATGAGTGAACCAACATTAACTTTGCCTCAGCAACCTTCTACCCTGTCAAATGGGGAATAGTGCACAGCTGTAGCACTATAGCAACATGATTTCTGAAGGATCCATACTGCTAGCGGAGGAGGCATTAGCGAGAGAGCCTCACAAAGCTATCATTATGTAGTCTTGAGAATCCATTGCATTGGCCCTTCTCTTTGGATATTCTGTGAATCTTTGGGTTTCATAGTTCAGACCCATGGTCCCTGTCACTTGAGTGTAACCTTTTTACAGACCCTCTCTTGAAGATTTCTCAGAACTATTTCCTCCCCTGCCCCCGAACATAGACATCGATTTTTTTTAAAAAAAATTAAATCTGGAAGTTTTTTTCCTAAAAGATCTGCTCTTGGAATTATTTTGTGGTAGTTCTGTGGCCTTTGTTATATAGGAGGTCAGACTAGATGATCACTAGATGATCACATCAGACTAGATGATCACTAGATGGTCAGACTAGATGGTAGTGGTCTCTTCTACCCTTGGAATTTGAATTTCTGGCAAGGAATGGAAAAAATTGTAGTGATTTAGAAAAACCCCTGTCAGCTCTAGAAGAAATATTTACAAGTACAGAAAGTTCTGCAAACATTCCAGCGCTTAAGTGCAGGTGCCAAGAGGGTGTATTTTAGGGAACTTTGTACTAACTGGTCTTGAAAAATGCATGGCGTACTGTGTACAAAAATAGTTAATTCTGAGATTTTAAAAAACTATAATACCTTTAGTTCTCAGTCAGGGTTACATTGTGAATACCTTTACTCACATTTTTGAGCAGTTAAAGGAATTGCCCCATTCAGTCAAGTGGGATTACTGCTGTGAGTAAATGTTTGCCAGTGTAAGAGGTTCACAATAAGTCCTTCCATTTTCTGTAAATTATGTAAATTATACTGGTCTTCATTTGAACAGGTAGCATATGTAGTTACTTATATAGGGTCTGAAAATTGCCATTGACAGCAATAGGCACAAGATCAAACCTATTAAAATAAAAGGCCTTTTGCTACTGAGTCTGTTTATAAGGTGGGGAATTTTTAATTATTAATGAGCTATGAACATTACTTAGAACTTCCTTATTTACAGTGCCGTTCAGTGAAAAAGTAGGAGATTCTCAAGGAAAAGTTTCCTAGTATTGAAAGAACCTGATAATCTCAGATTCAATTATACAAATTCCTGCTGTTAACTGTAAACTCCCCCAAGAATCCTTGCAAATGTTCACTGGAAAACAATATAATAATTAATGAGCATTAATCAGGTAAATAATGACACAAAATTGTCTGTTTCACAAAGTGGCTATGTTTACATTAAAAGTAAAATAACTTGTTTCTCAATTGCAACTGACACACCGAATCCTTATCTGGTCCAAATTTCAGGAACATGTACATTAGCAGCCTCCCTAATAAACATTTTGGATCAGAATCTTTGTCCTCAGGGATGTCACTTTGTTTTACCAGAATTGTGCAGCGTGATGTTAAAGTGATGTAGGAATAGTGTTTTCTATCTATTTTAAAAATGTATCTTCATAAGTTGTCTGATGGACTGTTGATAGATATGAAAGTGTGAATGTGTTCTGTTGTCCTTTCAGTAAATGTCTGTTTATTTTTAAAGCTAGATCCTCAACTAGTTTAAAACAGCATAGCTCTACCAACTTCAGTGCAGCTACTTCTCTTCGCGTTATCCGAAGATTGGGCCTGTTGTTTCCATTAATTGCTCAGAATAAATGCATAGGAGCTATTATCAAATTATTCCTACTTAGTTGTTGGTGTTACAGATATCTGTATTTTTTCACTTTGCTGTACTTCCAATTAATCAGATTTGATTCTGTGTAACAATTTGCATTTTGTATTTTGCAGGATTTTAGGAAAACAGCTTCTTTTTCCTAATGATGAAAGCTTTCAGCATTTTCGGAGCAGAATTACTAGCTCTGTGTATACCCGATCTTTACCAGGCCTCTGTGAAAGCACTAGTAACACGAAAGAGTATGTTTAACAGTTTTGTATGTGCTTTGTTTTAAGCATTTATAGTGACATTACATTTATGTATATTTCTAGTATTTACAGCAACTAAAATGAAACAACATTAATATAATAAATCTTTAATTACAAATACACAAATATTACTGCTTATATATGATCAAATAAGTGAAAAGTTTGTATATTAAACAATTCTCTTGATTGTGCAGCAATTGTATGCTAGGCTTTTAAGACCTTACCAGGATATCATTTCACATGCTGTCTTTGTGTAGTGGAAATAAATTGTACTTAGTCAAAAGCACTTTTCTTTGATCTGTCAAATCTTTTCATAATTTTATAGACATATTATTTTAACAGCCTTAAAACAATTGAGCAGCTGCCTATTTACACTTTTTTCATGTATATTTAATTCTAATTCTTATGTTTCAGGCTGTGCATTTCGGGATCTAAACTGGTTCCAATCATATCACCAGTACACAGATCATTAGACTATAGTTCCCCAAGGATTTCTGTTTCTGACTCATCTGAGTATTCATTCCTGGAAGAGGAAATCTTTGAGGTGGATGGAAAAATTGAAGAATATCTTGCTTTTGACAACAAGGAACTGTAAATAAATTATATATTGCTTCTCTCTAAATGTTTTTCCAATTGATTTAAAAAATTGCTTAGTCCTCACTCTCAGCTGTGGTTCAGGAATACACAATGTAGCTCCAAAAGGGGGAATGCAAAAGAGATTTTAAGCTCCCTTTCTGCCCTCCCATGCTATCTTATGTTTTCCCCGGCATACGTTAAGGCAGCCTGAATAGGATCATGAGAGTGCAGGGAAACCACATTCCTGCTACTGACTATAGGATGGGGAAGTGATGGTATAGAAATCACTGAGCTCTCTCCACAAGTGAGGATCCCCTATTACTGAATGACTGATCCTTCTGAGGCTAGCTACACCATCTTTGGAGTAACTTTCCAACATTCCATGTAGAATGCAGCCCAGGATGGGGCCTTTCTGAATCAAGATTTTAGAGGTTGTTTTTAGTATAATTTTTTTTCCATTTTTAAATTGTAATATGACACTGTTAATGTAAGAACAAGCATAGAATAAATTTTGGTTCCAGAAAGCTCTTTTCATGCTACATGTATCATGAGGCAGTGAGTTAGAGTTCTATGTTGCACCTGTTCCCCTGTCCAGACAAGAAAAGAGGGAAATAAAGAGGGGTGAAAATTAGGGATGTTAGATATCAGGTAATTGAATAGTTGCGTAAACCGCACAAAATATTGTTGGTTATATGATTATTTGATAGTCCACGGGGGCATTCTCGGAGAGCCCCCTGCTCTCCCATGCTGCTGCCTCTGCAGAGCCAATCTGCAAGGGGAGCCAGTTTAAAAACCAGCAGCTCCCCTCTTAGACCAGCTGCCTGCCATCCTGCGCTGCTGCCTTTGATACAGAGGCAGCAGTGTGGGATGGCAGCAGCCCCTGTCCATGGGGAGCCCAGGGTCACTACAGACAGGGGCTGCTGCCACCCCGCACTGCTTCCTGTGTATCAGTCTCCCATGCCCCCATCCCCAGCACTGCTGTCTCTTACAGGAGGCAGGGTCAGGAAGGTCTGCGGAGCTGATACACACGGGGAGCTGGCTTGAAAGCCGACTCCCTGTGTGTATTGGCTCCAGCCTACCCTCTTCACGTTGTGCACTACTCCCTCTCTATCAGAGATTGGGGGGAAGGCGTGCTCGTGGGGAGCCAGCTTTTAAGCTAATTCCTCCTGGGCACCAGCTCCAGTTCTCCCACCACACACAGTCTCTGATACAGAGGCAGCAAAGGGGAGGAAAATGCGTGTAGTTGACAAGATTAACCAATAAGCCCCAGTATGTGTTTTCATGCTGCTACCACCATAATAGAAGTGCCATTTAACCAGCAAGAGGCAACAAAACAAAGTAAACCAATTCATAATTTCAATTGTGTGTGGTTGTTTTCTTCCCACAGCACTTGGATCATGTATAAAAAGAAATTTTGCAGTTTTAATTATAAATTTATTTTATGCTTTTCTAGATCCATAAGGAAATATGTTAGATTCAGTGTTTGTGTTAACAAAAACAGGTAGAACTTGGTAATAAAACTCAGTTTGTTTCAATCATTAGTGATGATGAGAGTTTGGAACAAAAGAAAGGCCAGCTTGCTCGAAAGAGGAATAAATGTGGCATTCCTCCTGTTTCTCCCAATGCCTGTATCAAAGACACAGTGGCTGCTGAAATATTTGATTGTGTCTGGAGGAATATAGTTGAAATATTGGAGGAGCTGATTAGAAAAAATTGGGAAACTGCTATCACAGGTACTTGGAGTTTTTATAGATGGCATTTATAGAATTGTACTTGAAACAGTAATTTTGTATTAATTAAGTATGGCTTAGGAAACTTATTATTATCAGTAAATATCCGTGTGTTTTGCATGGAACTTTATAAAATGCAAATGGAAAGATTCTTATTGAATTCAGTTGGCTTTGAATCAGGCCCACTAAGGATATGTCTAGACTACATGGCTCTGTCGCCAGAGCCATGTAGATTAATTTACTAGACATACC
>JANRFK010001234.1:72316839-72335590 GCA_030068395.1 Apalone spinifera
AGACATACCCTAAGAGAGGAGAGCACTCACAAGAAGTGCCCTCAGTGCAAGTGGCAGAAATAGATCACTGGTTCAATATTTAACATGATGCCCTTTGGAAAGCCTTCAGCAGTAGGGATTGAATTTGAGTATCTAAAAGCATTAGCCTCTAATATTTAAGTTAAAAGACCCAAGTCTGTTAGCAAAATCACTGTATTGCTCAAATTCTGTATAGTTCAGCCACTAGAGGGAGAGAGAGCTATACTATTTGGTATGTCCAGATTAGCACAGGATGAAAGAGCATAGTTCACTATGATTACATTTAACTCTTCCTAGTGTTTAACAGTCTGTTGCAGTGATTCCCAACCTTTTTCCCATGGAGGAACCCCTAAAATAATTTTTCATATCCCGAGGAACCCCTACCTATGAAAAAGTTTGCTTGTCCAGAAAAAGTTGACAGCGGGGAGCGCAATTGAATTATCGCTAAATTTTTTCAAGAACATTAATTTGTAAAGAGCTGTTATATTAACAGGGCTCGCCAAGCCGCGGCGAGCCCCGCTTGCCAGCCGCGCAGTTTGGCATGCTGTGCATGCGGAGACCACACTACACATGCACTGACCACACTGCGTGGCTGTGCTGGCTTGTAATCTACTCGCCATGGGCAAGTAGATTACATTAATTGTCGAGCCCTGGTTATATATAGTCAGCTTACATTGTAAGAAAAAAAATTGGAGCATTTTTCCTGTCTCTCTTTCTCTTCTCCTCCTCCTGCCTCACTCTCTTTCTCCTCCTCCTCCTGCCTCACTCTCTCTCTTCTCCTCCTCCTCCTCCTGCCTCTCTGTCTCTTTCTCTTCTCCTCCCCCTCCTGCCTCTCACTTGCGGAGTCCAAATGGTTGCTTGCTCCTGCGCGGTGGCCTGGCTGAGCTGTACCGAAGTCCCCGCCTGTTGTGTTGTTTGCTCCCGCGCGGCGGCCCAGCTGAGCGTCGCAGAAGTCAGCCGAGCACCAGGGCAGGAGGCGAAGGGTGTGACAGACGCTCCAGGCCCCGCCCAGCATTATTTATTCCTCAGTTTTCTTGCGGAACCCCTGATGATGGTCTGCGGAACCCTGGTTGGGAAACACTGGTCTATTGCATAGAGAAGCAGAAGGCAAATAACTAACTTGTGGTGAAATTTTGTCCTCTAGTGTGTACATGAGGTTTCCTTTATAAGCTAAAGAAGAAGGTTTATGTTTGCTGCCAAGTTTGCTACCTTTTCCTGTAAGAAGGTCATCCACTTGTGGAAAATAGGCTACTAAGCTAAGTATGTGGGGCTAGAACTGTTAAGAAATTTAATGGTATGAAATAATATAATGGATTACACCGTCTGGAAAATTAGCAATATAGATTTTGTTAGAATGGAATGGGCTAAGAGGACATTTAGTTGCTTCTGTTCATACATTTTTCTGTTTCTAACACACCTTACATGGGCATGTTTCAGTAACAATCCAGCTGTTTTACCAGTGTTTTCCAAAAAAAGCAAACTGCATCTCTTCCACATACATGGCCCAACTGATTTATCATTGACAGAAAAAGTATAGTCATTTTGAAAATATTTTTTTTAGAAATAAATGCTTTTAATCTGACATCTAGATTATGTTTAAACGTCATGAAGACTTAAATTAAAACTAATCTAAGGCAGAATGTCATAACATTATTATAAATGTTGAACACTGTTTATCTAGCAGATAATATCAAACCTGAGTCACTGAGATTTGCCTACCATTATCAATTTGTATAACTGCATAAAATTTTGTTTCTTATTTACTTGAATATTCTACACTGGTGCAGAGAATGATAAGCAGGTGGAGAAATTGAAAGCTATTACAAGTAAATTGCCACATCTACTGGTTTCCCGTATTACAGCAGATACAGCAAGTGTCCCCCCCTCAAGAGGCTCTGAGTCACGAAGCACATCTTTTGGTTCACATTTTGTTCCCTCTCAGGTAAAATATTGTTCCACAAAACAGAATTTTGTTTTCAGTTGGCCTAGGCCTATTCTAGCTTAGATCAGAAAAGTTTCCATTTTATTGATTATATGTGTCTAAGGTATTTAGTTTGACTTGTCACCTTTTGAGTATATTTTAACACTCCCTTCCCCCACATCATTGTTATAATTTTTTTATTTGGACTTGTTAGTGCCTGAAGACCCCAGTTAGCCTCATTGTGGTAGATGCTATAAAACCAGATAGCCGTACTCCCTATTCTTTCATAGAAATCATACCTTTTATATTGAGGGGCAACTCTTTCCTTTCAATAGAACTACAAAAGAACTTCCCTGCAAGGTGCATGTAATGTTCCAGTGTAACGTCACTTGTTCAAAAACCCATAACGTCAGATTGTCTTAGTTGTGCCTCTCCTTTCTCTGCCCTTCCCTCCCTTCCTCTCCCCTCCATTCTCCAGGGCATTATGGATTGGTGGACAAAGGAGACTTGTTAAGTATTTCTGCCTGAATGTTGGACCTTGGGAATCCTGGGTTCTTTTTGAGTTTCTGGAGATGAACATGCTCTTGCAATTACATATGCTGCTTCTTCTTTCCTCTAGTCCAGTGTTTCTGAAAGTGGTCCGTGAAACCACTTTGAAAAACCTGTTAACTGGCCATGCTGGTTGGTTTATTTACTGGCGCCACGACCATGGAGCCTCACGGCTCCTATGGCTCTGTTTCGCCATTTGCAGCAAAGGGAAGCTGTGGGAAGTGGCATAGGCCAGGCTGCTGTTCCCGCAGTTCCCCTTGGCTGCAAATGGTGAAACGGAGCCAATAGGAGCTCCCAGGCTCCGTGGCTGCAGCACTGTTAAATAAACACACCGGTGCGGCCAGTTAAAAGATTTCTCAAAGTGGTTTTGTGGACCACTTTCAGAGACACTGCTCTAGTCTGTACCTTTCTGACTCTGTCTCCTATGTTTCTGTTTCTCATAGCTTATCCCTATTGCCATCCAGCATGTTCCTGCCCCTGCATTTAGTCAGCTTTCTTCTTCTCCTTCCTGATTCCTAGGCATCTGCAGAGGTAGCTTTGAGAACATAGAAAAGACAGCCTGTCTATGTTGTGGTGCTTGGTCCTTTAGTGGCCCAGCAGCCAGGAGTAACTGCAAAACAAGTAAAATAAAACCAACCCCATCCACCAGAAAAAAAAAATCCTGTTCAGCCCCTTCAGTCTTGAGTAGGAGGATGGCCTTGTGAAAATGGAATATTTTGAGAATTTAGCTGCCAGTTTTTACCAAACCTTTTCTGTGCAATTGGAAACAGAATGATCAGTTGTTTATAATGTGCCCGAATTTGGATGGATTTTCATAGATGCATTTCAGGCCCTCTCAGCAACTCCTCTGCTAAATACTTGAGTCAGTACCCAAAGAATAATGGTGGTAGAGTTTCTCTGTAAAGTGATTGTAAGAATTTTTAACATTAACAAAACATATTTTCCCTAATCTCATTCTCAGAAATGGCTGAACCATTTATATACATGGTAGACACCTCATAAAAACTATGAAGTAAACATATGAAGTAGACACCTCATAAAAACTAAGCTAACAAAAAAAACTTCAGACAAAGTGGTAGGGCCCTGTTTTCAGTTATTTATAATAGAATGGAAAAGCAACTTTAATTATAGTAATTGCTGCCAACTCTGCCTGTAATATATATAATGAAGGTACATGTTACTTACCTTTGCAGTGATAATATTAAATCATTGTTTCTTGTAATATGTATTGTTAGTCTTAGTTCTCAAGCTTTGTTTTATAGAATATTAACTCTTATTTGTTTGCATTTTATCTTGTATATGGGAGAAATGTTTCATTATGATCTGAAGTGACATTTCTCTTTGCATACTGTTTTTTAAGCATCTTTTGACCTAACTATTTAGGAGTTCAGTTTTTTGGCGCCTCCTTCCAGAAAAGGTAATGAGAATGAAAGGTTAAATTCTTTGTTTCCCTGTCTTTAGGTTCACCGTTTCTCCAGCAATTTCTATAGTGATTTGAATGGTGTGATGACAATTCAAGCTAAACCACTCCAACAGAGGCATACAAGCTTGGCAGACAAGATACAGTAAGTATTAGTATACTTTTTTTATGCTGTACCTTATTATTTTGGCCATATAAAATATGCTTTTCAAAGATCTAATTGAATATGTTGACTTCTTTCTGCCAATAATAAATATGTCTTAGTTTTAATTGGTATATGTAACAATTACATTCTTCTAAGCAGTGTTTGTTTTTATTTTCTCTCTAGGAATGAAGAAGAGGACAAACAGCATAGCATAGGCTCCAGTGTTCTCAACTCAGTGCGGAACCGGCGGGGGCGAATTACCGAAAACAATATTCTCTCATCATCTCGGGTACAGCAGGCATCTTCTAGGAAAATGCCAACCCATCATAGACTACCATCTCTCACTTCAGAGCCACTATGCTCAAAGACTCTTAATGTGTACAGTGATGAAGTCCTGAGGGGAACTAAACTGTGAGTGTTTAATTCCCCTTTCTTTTTTCTTGAAATCAAGACCTTGCTGAACTTGAAGTAGAGCAGTGTTTCTCAACCTTTTTTATAAAGTACCCCTTTAAAAAAATTATAAATACTCCCAGTACCTACAATTTTCAGACACACAAAATTTTTTCTACCATTGCAACACATTTGTTTATAAACAACTTAATCGTAACTGGTTGGTAAGAAGAAATTGCCTAGAGGCAATAAAGTTGCCATCCGACTTATGATTGTGAAATAAAAAAAATTAGATGAACATAAAATAAGTTCAATTTTTTTTATTCATACATATACATACACGCGTGAATATATTTTTATACAAACATCAATGAACAGTGATAAATAAAATTACAAGAAACATTATAATTAATTTAATGTGAAACTTGAACTTGTTTGAATGAAATCAAATTTTCAAACTTAGGTTTCAAACTGCTGAGGGCCACAATTATATCATTTTCTGGAGACATATGATTTCTTAATTTAGTTTTTAATTCAGTCATAGCCAAAAAACTTGCCTCACATAAATAGGTTGATGCAAATGGGAGGAGTTCTGTGAGAGCCATGTTACTCACTTGTTTATATTCACCTTTCATTTTCTGCCAGAGCACTGCAAGGTTGCCAAGTCCCATGCCTTGCATCTTTAGTACACTATCAGAAGAAAGCTCAAAAAGTTGCTTATTCATTTCTTCTGAAATCCCTGCTTTCTCAGTAGCATTGTCATCAATGGATTCAAAATCCAAAGCTTCTGCCTCTATTCAGCTTCATCAAAGCTTGGAAAATATCGTTCAAAATTTAATTCCAAATTCGTCAAATGTTCCTTTTTTGATGTTTTGACATGTTCATCCAAAAGAATTTCATTTTCCACACAAAATTCTGAAAGATATTGAAATGACACAAAATTTCCAGATAAAGCATTATTTTTCCAGAATGCTAATTTTTTCTTGAATGCTTGTACTTTATCGTGCAAGATTAAAATATTTGTATTAAAACCTTGTAACTGTAGGTTCATTATTGATTTTATCAAATATGTCACAAAGGTAGGCTAATCTGCAAATCCATAATTTGTCTTGAAAATATTGTACTAACTCGGATTTGATTTCTGTGAGGAATAACTGCAACTTTAGCCTTTAGCTCAAGTACATGGTTTCACAATCTTCCATATGACAGCCATCGAATATTGTAATGAAGTAATACAGTAATATGTTCAGATCCCATATCACGGCATAGAGATAGAAAAAAACGCGAATTTAGAGCCCGTGACTTAATGAGGTTAACTGTCTTCACTGCAATCTCAAAGTTTAAATCTTCATTCAGCTCTTTTGAAGCAAATGCTTCTCTGTGTATGATTCGAGTTCACTTTATTGAAAAGTTTATAGTTTTTAATGAAGCAGTAAGACCATTTTGTCGACCTACCACTGCTGCTGCTTCATCTGTAGACGCAGATATTCACCACTCCCATGATAATCCATGTTTCAAAATCTGTTCATTTAACAAGTAAAACATTTCTTCCCCCATTGTTTTAGTGCTGAATTCTTTACAGCAGTATATTTGTCACTTATTCCTTTTTCATCTTCGTCGTCAACGTATCTGACAAACACCATTAATTGTATGCAGTTGGAAATATCTGTTGATTCGTCAAGTTGTAAAGCGAACTGTTTCTTCTGAATAATTTTTTCAGTAATTTGTTTTATTATGTCTTCTGCCATCTCGTCAGTTCTTCATCTTATTGTATTGTTTGAACGTGGGATATTTTTAATTTTTTGACAACTTCTATTTCAGCAAACATAATTTTTTCATAGGAGCACTAGATATATTAATATCTTCACAATTTCTTGTAAAATATTCAATTGATTTATCTTTTAATGTAGGATGCTTTGTATCAAGGTGTCGTTTCAACAGAGCCAGTTTCATACAGTGGTTAGATAAAGTCTCACAGCAAATCATGCAAAGTGGGTACACTTCTATTTGTAGTAAACCTGAATTTAAGATATTCAGAATTGTAACTGCATGGTTTTTTTAATCTCAGAAGAATTTCCACTTCCACCACTTGTGTGTGGTTTTTTCACTACAGGTTTTCCCACCTCAAATGTTTCTGACATGGTTTCCTGTGTACTATCTTCTTCCAAATCTGCAATTTTATTCTTTGTTTTCACAAGAAATTGGTCCATTTTAAAACCTTTCAGTTGTAATTATAGAAAACGAAACTAAAATTGTACTAATAGCAATTTTATCACTTACTTCAGATAGCAACAAACATATGAAATTTTTGGGTGTAAAAAGTACAAAAATAATAGTGTTGTAAAACTTAAAACAAAAATTCAGTTTTCTCCAATTTTCAGTTGTGTTGACATACCCCCCCAGACTTCTCTCTAGTACCCCTAAGGGTACTCGTATCACTGGTTGAGAAACACTGAACTAGAGCATTCAATAGTACAATGTTGTAAAAGATTTGGGAACTAGCTCTGAGATTTCTGAAAGTTTCCACGCTTCATACTGAATAATGAAGCATATATAAAGCATTTTTCTGAGAGCTGCCACGACATTAGGTATTCTGTTACTTATATTAGTTTAAATGTATTAAGAAATGTCTCCTGTGTTTTAGATGGAATCTGAAATCAGTTTAATCTGAATCCTACAGGTGTACTGGCTTAGATCGCTTGTCTTCTCCACTTGTACATACAACCCGGAACAAGTTACCACCAATAAACACAGAGACTGTTGAACAGTATCTTTCAGTACCAGGATCACGGCACGGCTTTGTAAGATGTATACTTGTTAACATTGTTAAGGAACTTCAGTAACTTGAACACAAAACAAAACAAAAAAATTCCCAAACCTACTTTGCATCACTTGTTAAAATTAATACCTTTATGAGAATTTAATTCAATCATATTTTATTGTGACACATGGCCTTAACTTATGTGAGAACTGATAAATCTATCATTTGAAGGAAAATTGGGAAGTATTTTAAGCCTCAAATATAGGTTATGTTAAGGACATTTTTCTAAAATGAAATAATTTCTTGAATTTCTGAAGAGAAGTTATAAATGAATTTTGTATCTTTGTTTTGGATTTATATGTTGCCTTTCAGTGCTTTGTAGCATTCTTCTAGTGCATGAGAATTAGAAAATGAAATTGACTGAAAGTGAATATAAATAAAAGTGAGACATCCATTTTCATTGTTCAAGACACATGAAATACAAGAAAGTAGAAAAATGATGAAAAGTAAACTAGAATTTTGAAATTTTTTGTTTGGATATACTTCCCATTATCTTTAAAATTAGAAATATGAACGTACATGAAGAAACAATAATCTTAATGGTTTTGTATGTTCTTCTGTTCTTTTATGAGAGGAAGAATGGCATAGTGCTTGGCGCACTGTCCTAGGGTTCAGAAGTCCCTGAGGCTATGTTTACACGACCGTTTTTTCTGAAAAATGGCCATTTTTCCGAAAAAACTTCACTTACGTCCACACTGCAATCGCGTTCTTTCAAAAAAAATTGAAAGAAGAGAGGGGTTTTTCCGACATTGGTAAACCTCTTTCTACGAGGAAGAAGCCTTTTTCCGAAAGAGCTCTTTCAGAAAAAGGCACGTGTGGATGGGGAAGAAGGAGTTCTTTCGAAAGAAGAGGAAAAAGCACAGGTGCCCTGGTGGCCACTCCATCCATAGTAATCACAGCTTATATGCGAGATAGCGTCCATTCAGTGTGGACGCTATCTTTCAAAAAAGCAGATCGCTTTTTTGATGTGCTTTGGCAGTGTGGACGCTCTCTTTCGGAAGAAGTTTTTTCAGAATATCTCTTCCGGAAAAGCTTCTTCTGAAAGAAGCCTGCAGTCTAGACATAGCCTAAATCAAGTCCCTGTTCTGACAAAGACTTCCTGTGTGATTGAGCGTGTCACTTAGTTCTTCCGTGCCTCACTTCCCATCTCTAAAATGGCAATAATAGCATTGCTGTATCTCTGGGGTTGTTATGAAAATAGATATGTTAAAGATTGTGAGGAAGAAGCATCTAACATTTAAGCATTCGGCTGCCTAGTGGAAATTGCAGTTCTCAGTTAGATACTCAGGCTTCCCATACAATACATGGGGAGAGTTAGATGTTTAAAAAGAGATTTGCAGAAGCCAGTAGACTGAGTGGGTGCTGCCTAACTTAGCCAGTACAAATGTTGAGAGGAGTAAGGCCTAAGCACTGCCCCTCAAAGGATATTAATGTCTAACTCTGTGCTGGAGGGAGGTACTTCCCTCTGCTCAAATTATCTATAAACTCTTTTCTGGAGTTAGACTGACTGGCTAAGATGTCTTTCTCATGAAAACAGTGGTGGTGGAACTCCTGTCCCCCTGATCACTTTTACTAAAAACCCATTGGTTAGAGGACTTGGGATGTGGCAGACCCTCTGAGCCATCTTGGCACAGTAGGGCCAGCCTAATCTTCTCAAATTGTGTAGAATATGAGACATAGACACATGCTACTAACACACAGCTATCGTTCTTAGCATTATTTGGAACCTCTTGCAATTACACTTATCCCTTTCGTACTCTCTCTATAAAACTTGTTGTCTTAGTTTTTATGCACTTGAAATCCAATTGAAATGCCCAACCTAGTAACTGTAAAAACTTAGTGAAGAGTTAGCTCTTTGCTTTTTTCCCCTTTTAACTTAAGCAATGCTCCATTTTCTTTGTCTCTTTCAGCATAGAGGGCGCCATCCTCACAGTAGAGTGTCAAGCGCAGTACCTGACAGTACAGAGCGACGACCACTTAGAGAACGAACAGTCATTATTGATCAGTTTTCAAGACCCAACACAACTCACACATTCAGGGTGGGTTTTTGTGTGATTAGATATGTTGGGCCAGACTATGGAAAACAGGGACAGAGAGAGATACAGAAAACCTGCCTCGCCAGCACCACCACCACCTTTGTATAACAGCAAAACAGCCTCCCACAGTAGCAGACCTTGTGATTTCAGGAACACAGGGACTGTTTACTCCTACTCCCTTGAGAGAGTACATGTCTAAAAAAGGGTGGGACCACATTCCTGCAGCCCCTCTGCCCTGGTCTGACAGGGTTAGTGTGCTGGGAAGAGAGATCCTAATGAATGAAGCAGATTGCATCATCTCCATGTACAGAAAGGTGCCTGTGGATGTGTAATTTGTCTTGTACTCCTTCGGGAGCAGTCCAGCTCCACCACTGCTCTTTGTGTTAGATTGTAGTATGAAAGCCACAATCAAGTCCTGTTTTTGAGCAACTCATAATGAATAAATACGTTTTCTCCTTTTTTACAGTCAGACACCCCTCATAAAAGGTCATTGACAACCATGGATTTTGCTAACCATACATGGACAGGTCAAGGCTTTTTAACAGGTAAGCAAAATCAAAAGATTGGTTTTTGAAAAGCTGTACTGAACAGAACACCTGGTAAGGGGGAACTGGGGCAGGGGCTGATAAGAGGGGGCTCCACAGAGCCTCTGACTTGAGCAGGGAAAGAGGAGAAAGGAGGGCACAGGGGAAGTGGGAATGGTAGGGATAATGGGAACCCTGGTATTGGTGGAGAGGGAAATGGAGAATACACAGAGCTGCTGGAAGGGAGTAGCTTGGAGGAGTTCCTGAAATAGAGCGGAATGGGAGGATGGCATGCAGGGAGCTTTTCAGGGAATGGAGGAATGCAAGGAGCCTCTTGTGTGTACAGTAAGCTCACTGAACAAAAATTATGAAGTGTGTAACCCCCTCATTGTAGTTTCCATGTAAGTGGCATAAAATTTGCCAAACACTTACTCATCCATGTGTATTGCACATGACATTACACACAAGATGTTTAAATATAATCAATATAATTATGTATTTTCATTAGCAGAGTTTGCAAAAGCTTTACGTGCAACTTAATGACATTTCTCTGTATGTAATGTGGAAACCTTTGAACACTGCATTTAATCAATTTCAAAGCTTTAGGGACCTTTCTAAGCACTAATTGCCAGAATCTATTGTTATTTTTGGAGCGGAGAAGGGGGAAAATCAGAATACTGAAAGGAAGTGAGGGCAATGTCATCTTTCTAGCACAGACACAGCTTCATGTACCTCTGTAGTTGATTCTAGCATCACAATACTCATCCTCACTCTGCCAGCATAGATTAACATGCAAATGACCTATCACACAGACAGATAATAATGGTGTGGGGAATATGGATTTCACCCAGAGCTCCTGCCACCTGGGGGAGAATATCAGACCCTGGTATAGGGGAAGAGAGGGAATGAGTGGCAAGGGGGGGGGAGGGGAGGAGATGAAAAGTTGGCAAGCAGAATCCCTGCCAAGGAAGATGTGGGGGGACCCTGGTGTGGGAGAATATTTGAGAGTCCTTACCTACGGGAAGGAGAGAGACAGATCCTTTGGCATATGGAAAGAGGTGATGAGTGAATGGGATAAACTAAGAATGGGGAGAGACAGAACCACTGGCATTACAGAGTAGAAAATATGGCAGGAGGCAGAAATTTGAGGGCACACAGAACTCCTGGCAGGGAAGAGATTGGGAGAATTGCAGGAAGTCCTTGAAAAAGGAGGAGGTTATAGGGTATCACATAAGAAGTTGGAGGTAAGGGAAAATGGGAGAGTGCAAGGAGCCCCTTATGTATACTATCAGGTAGCCTGCGTAAGCTACTGAGTATACAAGCCCCATATTCATTATTAGAATATGGAACATAAAAAGCAATTTTAATGTGAAAAAGATAATAGATTTTTTTTTGTTTATAATGTTCTTTAGATGAAATCTTACATTAAATTATTGCTGGATTTCAGCTTGGGTTTTTCATTTGCTACATCAGCATAATAAGAAGGTACTGGACATAAAATTCAGTATTAAAATGAATCTCCATATCAGCTCTCAAACTTCTGGGATAAAGCAGTATTTTTACATTAGGTTCTATTTAGCCTATGAAAGTTTGCCATTCCATACATTGTGTGTCCATTCTAATTTCTGAGAATTGTAGGTTTTTATGTATTTTGAATAATTATTTAGTTAAAACATTGTTCAGAGAAACTAACACAAACCAAATGAACTGTTTAGATTAAAAAGGTGATGTGTGAAAATACAATCAAGCTAATAAATATTCTTCTAAAGGAGGCCTAGGAACTCAAATATAGGGTTGGTGTGACTTTTTGGTTATAGTACACTTACAAATAATGTTTTGTATTTTCAGGCACGCAGCATTATTCCAAATCCTTTCAAAGAAATCCATCCACTTCCAGGAAGAGATTTCAAGTAGTTTCCTAATACAGCTTGGAAAGAGAAAATTTGTGGCATTGAGTGGAGGATTACACTGCTTGGCCTACTAGCTAGCATTACAAGGATTGAAGAAAAAGTATTGCAGCATATTGTATGCTGTCTAGTTTTCCAGTTAGCATATGTGCATGGTATTGTTCAAAAGCAGCATCAGCAGGGACTGGATCACAATGAAAAAGAAAATAAAACCAATGCTTTAAATCTGGACCGTAAGAATTCAGTGTCTTTTCAAGGTAAAGAGGAGGTCACTCACTCACTCTATATATTTGGGAAGCTGTTGGCATAAGCAAGTAACAACCTACTTAAGTGCCTGTAACTGTATTTCCCTTCCCCTCTCCAGCGTTACAGGTATTTTGGATCAATCCTTCATTGATTATGTACAAAGTTAATGTATTTTGAAATAAGAATTTGTACTATACCTTGTTTATCCCTGTTATGTCCTTTCTCTTTTCTAGTCTCCGACAGTTCCTGTTGTTCTTTGTAAAAACTGCCTGTCCCTTGCCTTTCTTCCTTGTTTAATTTATCTTCATCTGAACAGTTATTGGAGAGCTGGATTTCATTCATTATGAATAATTCAGCTGTTCAGTATGTTAAGTGTTTTTGTAGCTCAAATGGAATCATTCTCAGGAAACAACAGTAGACTTGTTGGACTGAATTATTCCATAAATCCTCCAGAACAGAACCTGCTCAGTGATTTGTGAATAAGACAGTTCGCGCTAACTAGACCAGTTATTATTGACATTTTAAAATGTCAAATACTAATGTGAAACTTAATAAAAAAATCCTGTATTTAATCCTTTACTTATTTAATTTTCTTAATGAATAGAGGCAGCATTTCATATTCCTTCCATCTGTTTAGACCAGAACAAAAACCAGAGTAACCTAACAAAGTTTATTAGCATTATCTCTAGTGCAACAGTGCCTAGAGGACACTGCCAAGATCAGGTTCCAATGTATTAGCACTGTACACACATAGTATAGGTGACCACAAGTGCCTAGAGAGCCTACACTATAAATACACAAGAGACAGAAGAGTTGGATGGGAAACAGGGGCACAGAGAAATGTAGTGACTTGCCCAAATCATCCTGCAGGTCACTAGCAGAGTTGAAAATAGAATCCAGGTCACCTGAATCCACGTCTGTCCCTGTTCATGGAAAAGCACTACTATTTATCAGCCTTTCCTGCATAGGAGATTATCATGCAGCACTGTGAAATCTTTGCTTGCAACAGTTCCCAGCACCTTAATCTAATTCCTTGTAGAAGAGACAGGTCGATGCTGATGGGGAATGCTCTGAAATGTGGCTAGCCTCAATAATTTGGCAATAAGTGGTTCTGAGGTGCTTAACTTGCTCTCAGTATTGATCACATGACGGTGGTTCTTCAAAATACTTTTCTACCCATGCTCATTTCTTGTGTGGTGGTGATGGCAAATGTCTTGCTCTCCTTACATTGCCACTTTACCAGAATCTGTCTGTTTCTCTGGTCAACTAGCAGCACACTTGATGTAGGGCTTCTTCATAGTGATGGACATAGCTAACACACAGTAGGTTAACCATGTTTACAGTTGAGCAGTCTGCATGGAAAAGAAGGGTTAAACAGAGTTGTGTTTGAACTAGGAGAGTGCTTCCACTTCCTGGAAACTGAGTGGGAAGTTTGGGGTAGGATTGGGACACATGGGGATTGTGATTGTGCAGGCCAGACTCTCTGGATATGAGGCTGGTGACCTGGGCATCAGCTGTGTCCACACTGTACGATATGTGGGCTTATACCCATGTCTCAGTAGGCTTGGACCCATATGCCTGAGAGTGGCTGTAGGCTGAATAAGTTTCTGGCACAATCAGAAGGCTTTGTGTGTGAACAATAAGGGGATATGGGCTTTAACCAGAGTCTGAACCTGGCATCACTATGGTGTCTAGACATGGCCTAAAGTGTCTGTGATGAGAAATAACAGGGAATGGGCCAGGCAACTGGCAAAAAGCCAGTATGGATGGCATTAGGTAGCTGATGGAGAAGACCACTGGAGAGGAAGCTGAGTTGGTATATATTTTTGTTGACAGAAAAAGCAAAATTTGTTCAACAAAATGGCCATCTTACTGATGCAACATGAACATAAATCTACTGGGACAGCAGCATTAGTGGTAGCACAAGCTGTCATGGGTGAGTCCCGGGGAAGACGGACAAAATTTCTCCTGAGACATGATTCAGGGAAACAATACTAGGCTAATGAATTAATGCTATTTTACTAAACCATCTGGAAATTGGGCAGAAAGTAAAATGGGTAGGAGTCTTTCAAAATTATGACTTTTTTTTTTTAATTCTGAATCAGTCCTTTGTTTTATTCACAGTCAGGGCAAATCTGTCTCTTTTGTAATGTTCCTTTTCTTGCATCCAGGTGGATTTGCTTATCTGTGGTTATCTCTGATGTTTTCCATTGATAGTCTTGGGGCGAAGCAAAATTAAAAAAAATCGAGCTTAGTACCGCATCACTGGCAAACGAGGGCAGGGTGGCAATACCCTTTATTCTTGAATGAGTCATCACAGAGACATACTGTTCCCTGATGATTAACTTTTATTCCAAGTGTATAAGGCATCATTTATTTATACAGAAAGTATTCCTTAAATCAGGGGTCTTAAAGTCAATTTACCTTAGGGGACAATGCCAGTCCTCAAATCCTCCTAGTGGGCATCTTCCTCTAGCAGGGGTCCAGGGATGTGTGTGTCTATGCATTCCTCTCACCCTGTGCATCTCCAGCTCCTCCTGATGTCCTATGTAGCCCTGCCCATGCATCCTATGTAGCCCTGCCTGCCACCCCCATGTAATTTAAAACCTGCTGGGGGCCTCCCCTGGCTGCGCAGCCAGGCTAGAGTGGCTTCTGGTTGCTAGCTCCATGCCACTGCTGGCATGTCCCTGTGGCCTGGGAGAGGTGTATGCAGAGCTGTCCTGTAAGCTGGGAAACTATTAATTCATTTTGTGAAACTGACTAGATAGCATAGTAATAGAAATGTAGCCCTGTTAGTCTAGTGTAGCTGAAACAAAAAAACAGACTATGTAACACTTTAAAGACTAACAAGATGGTCTTTAAAGTGCTACATAGTTCTGTTTTTTGTTTTGACTAGGTAGCAGTGATGCCAACTGTCAGTATACTCAAATTATTATTATGGTCTAACTAAAACTCTAAATACAAATCTTGATTAATTACCATCATTTACTTCAATTCAGTTATTTGTTTGCCAATATTTTTCCTTTTTATAAATCATTATCAATTATCCTGTGTACTGCAAACTGCTTCAAAATGTCACTTAACTGCAGCTGGTTATTAAAATATCCAATTTCATCTCGCTGGTCTATCAGTAGCAATCATTCACCCCATCTACATTTTTGGCACTTTAAAATATTTTTCATGCAAAATCATCATTAGAGAACCAAATCTGTGATGTGACATAATTCAACTCTTCCTGTTATCTTGACATGTAACTAATGAATCCATAGTATATAAGAGAAAACTATTACCTGACACCTTCATTAGAAAAGGTGCTATTTTTCTTCTAAATGCTTACTGCAGTATTAGCATCTTGTGTTGTTTCTACAGTGCTGATGTCTTTCTGCTGCAAATACTTTTTTGCAAACTAATAACACTTCTATTTAGAAAACACATCATAAACAAGTGATCGTGACACCCTTTAAGAGGAGTGGTGCACAGTTGTAGCCATCACTTTATGTTGAACAATTTTACTTTTCCACTTAGATGCAGGTTTTCTAGTTAATCATTTCATGAAGGATCTGAAATTTGTAGGGAGTACAGTAGTAGACGGTTTTGCATTTTTTTTAGTTTCTGTATAATGCTTAGTAATCCTTTCTTTCTCTAATGATTACAATGAATTATTGCTCATATATACACACTTGCTTTCATGTTATTGTCTCACTCTTACACTGTATATCACCTGACTTGCTGTGCCAAACGTTGCTAATAAATAACACCACCTCACTCATGAAAAATGCTAATGTTTCATGTCCGAATTTTATGATTAGGGATGTAAAACCTTGTTTAATTGGTTAATCATAGTGCTAATACCATTTTTAACTGATTAAAAGGGTGGGGTGGGGGTGCCCCCCAAACACTGGTGTCAGGTAACAGCAGCCCCTGCCTGTGGTAGGGGCTGCTCCAGAGCAGCTGCTTCTAGCCTCCCTATGGGGACTGCTGCCATAGCTCCTAGTCCCTCTTCTTCCCACAGGGACTGCTGGCTCCCAACCAGTTAACCATTACCATTAAGGTAACCGCTTAACAGATAACCTGTTAACATCCCTATTTATGGGTAATTAGCCAGGCTCAAATCACACAAGTTTACTCAATGCACATTAATAAGCATATTTAGTACAGGCACTTGCTGTTTCCATTTTTCCTTATAGCTACTAAGATATTAGCCTCACTGTTACATTTCTTGAAAATATTTTTACAGTATAACCATGAAAATTAGTAAGTATCGGAAAAAAGCCCACCTCCAATTCCTTTGGCATTTTTTCAGCTCCTTGCACAAGATGTAAATTATGAACAATGCTGTTGTTTTCATCAATGCTAAGTGTAAATACATAAAACAATTTATTGGCAATTGATGTCGGCAATTTCATAATGATTTCTAAAAGCATTAACATTCTCATTTGTAATGTCTCACTGACACACAAAAGGAAAGCATACTGTGAATTCCTTGATCAAATCACTACAGATTTCCAAATGTTCTTCCCAGTTACATTAACATAATGACATAGTTTTCACAGTAGCATTTTTTAAAAATACCAGTTTTCAAAATGTCAATTTCCAGTAAAATTCCACCTTTACATGCACTGAACTCACAATACAAGAAATTATCAGTGCTAATTTCACAGCTGTGTTAGAAGTCTGACATGTAATAACACGTGTAGTATCCACAATCCCACAGTACAATAGAAAACATCTTACTATAAGAACCCAATGATCTCATGTGTTGAAAGGAAGCAATGATATTTGTGAAGTTTGTTCAAGAACTTCTCCAAGCAGTAAGAGCTAGGGATGTAAGCGACTAGTTGACACACTAGTTGACAAGTCCCTCCTCACCCCCTTGCTGCCTCTATTAGAAAGGGGCAGCAAGCAGTGTGGAAAAGGAAGAGAATGGTGGTGGGAGCTTGTTTAATAGCTGGTTCCCCCAGCTCCAGTTCTGTGGGAGGGGGCAGGGGTGCAGCAGTGGCGTTCCACCTTTGAAATGTACAAGAATCCCCACCATGCGGCGTTTCAATCTTCAAAATGCACATCTGCGTTCTTGTACTTTTCAAAGCAGAACGCAGCACGGCACTTCTACCTTTGAAATGTAGCAACAGCTGGGCAGGCTCTTGCTACATTTCAAAGTGGAAGCGTCCTTATCGACTAATTGAATAGTCAATGGAAATTCCATTGACTATTCAATTAGCTGATTAATCTAATTGTAACATTCCTAGTAAGAGCTAGCACCACCAAATTTGGTATCAGCTTCTTATCATAACTTAAAGCAAGGTAAGGATTTGGTTGTGCCAGGAAAATGGGATATGCCTGGAAAGGGATTGCTTCTCATAAAAATATACAAAAAACACAGACTCACCAGCCAGGTGAAAGGGGTTGGTCTGGACACCCCGCCTCCATCCGGAACTGCCCTACCCGTAGGCCACCCACTCTTGGGAGGGGGGAGGGGGGAGCTGAAGCTCCTTTCCCCAGATTTGTATGGGGACATTGGCGGCTGTTCCCCTTCATTGAGAAACAAGGAGAAAGTGCACAGTTTGCGGCATTCCTCACTCTGGCTGGGGAGTGCAGGGAGCAGTTGAACCTGGACCTGCTCCAGCTGAGGGACATGCACCCCTTCCTTAGCTGTGCCCACTGGAGCTGCAGTGACCATGGAGAGGCACTTTTCACCTGGCCCCATGCTTCTGTAGTGAGAGAGGGCTGGGATTATCCTCTCTCCGGAGGCAGCCTGCATACTGAACTTCTTTTTTCCCAGCTCCATCCCAGAGCAATGATTCATAAGAACATAAGAATGGCCATACTGGGTCAGACCAATGGTCCATCTAACCCAGTATCCTGTCTGCTGACTGGCCAATACCAGATGCCTCGGAGGGATCACAACAGGTAATCCTCACATGATCCCTCCGCTGTCACCCATTTCCAGACATAATGATCAGATGAACCACGTATGTTTTATTTTCCAAACAACAAAAATTTGAGTTAAGGACCTGAGCAATGCCGGGTAAAACTTCTAATAGTTCATACTAGCTGGACTTACCTGGCATTACTCAGGAAACCAGAGGAAAAAAATTTAGGAAACTTAGGAAAAGAGGGGACCCTGAGCCAGAGGACCCCCAGAGCCACAGACCTTGGGGGCTAATGGTTCCTGTCGCACATCTGACCCTCTGAGAGCAGCAGGACCCTCCTCCCCCCAGGACCAAGAAGCCAGCCCCCCAGAGAACAGTACACGGTCATGTGGCCGGTGGCAAGGGAATTTCTCTTTGCAAGGCTGGCTCAGGGAGCCACCTGCCCTGCCTTGGCAAGCAAAAGCTCAGAGCTAACATCTAACCCCGATGGCTGGAACCAGACGCAGAAGAGCCCCGCTCACAGTACGAACAGCAGCCGGCTGACTTCAAAGCAGTGTAACGCATCGAGGGTTTAACCCGGCCCCTCCGCCCTGCGCTGCAGCAGGCACACAGATTCCTTCTGCTCGGATAAGCCCAGCGAGCTGAGCAGAAAGACTTTGGTTTTGGTTTCTGGAGGAGGAGGGTGGGGAGCGACCCCGGGTGGAGGGGAGGTTACACGTAGGAAGGGCGCCCTAGCTCATGCCTGGGACTGCAGGTGCTGCGGGGGGCAGGGGCAGGGATGCCAGAAGCGTTGTGCACATGGGAACGGGGGCAGAGGGTCAGTTATGTAACCTTGCGGGCGGGAGGGGGTGAGTCCCTGGAGACTACACGCGGGAGGGGCTCCCCAGCTTGCGCCCAGGGCTGC
>JANRFK010001234.1:72340179-72367868 GCA_030068395.1 Apalone spinifera
ACCCTCTGCTGGGAAACGCGCTGCTCTTCGAGCGTAACGGGGAAGGTAACTGGGTCCGGACACCGGCCGGTGGGCGGTTCTTATTGTAAAGGCTTCCCCCAGCCCAAGCTGCAATCAAAAACAAAGGCGATTAATACTCAGCATCCTGTTGCATGTCTACTCGAGACAAAACAGAAAGGCAACATCCCCGGGACCCTGCTACCAGAAGCCAGTATTCTCCCCGCCCGCTATTCCCGATGAGTTTATAATTTGATGATAGTTTGTTTCAAGAAAACAAGCTCTTACTTATGAAGTCACGTTTTTTCTAAATGTTTGAGCGCTGCTCTGTCCCCATTGCAAAGCCTTCCTATTGTGTTAGTTTCTCTTTTGCAACCGGAATAATAATAAAGGACAGCAGACAGCTGTGTTTCCTTCAGCTCTCCCTGAACGTAACCTTAAACTTGGACTAATTGTTTGCTTTGTTTTTATCATCTCTTTCCTCTTTGATTTCAAGTATTTGTAACTTTCAAGAGTTCACATGGAAGTCTGCCTTTTTCAGAAGCCACGTTTCCATCCTTGTAGGCTTTGAAAGCCACTTCTTGGCTTTCAGTGCATCCATTGGTCAGCTCTTTCTTGGTTAACACATTTAAAAACAATTGCCTAGGTATATATTTTCCCCTTTATTGTACGACAAAGAAGTCTTGCTAAAGCGCTGAGCATTTATATAATTAGATGAGTCTCTTACATAAGAATTGCTGTTTCAGAACATATTTTCAGCGTGAACAGTGTTTACTCAGAACTGGAACAGTTCCACATCTGATGTTACCAGTGCATTCATTTTGCTCCTCTGATTTTCAAGACAAGAGTTCTTAGTTCTTTTTTCTGCTTTGAGTTTTTTTATGCACCTACATTGGGATAAGGTGTTGAAGTTATTGTGCCTTTCTGCACAGTAAGATAGTAAAACTATCAATGGGCTTGTGATTTCTGTCTATTGTGCCTGTGCAAATAGCGTACTTGTCCAAGTATTGTTGAACCTTGATTTTTTTTTTAAACAAAAGGGATCTTTTAGTTAAGTTATGTTTGAAGTGGAATGAAGAAAATAATTGTTTAGTTTCTTTAATTTTGATGTACAGTGGGTGTGATAGTTCTGAAGAAGACAATACTATAAATCTACAGGGCCAGATTCTGGCACAAACTTTAGAAACAGGTAACTATTTTTGAAAGAACAGGCATGATTGTGACAAAGATGTATGTGTCAAATGACCGCATCCGTTGGTTTGATTTAAATGTAGGCTTTGAAAGGGAGGGACTGCCTTTAATTATGTTCGTGCACAGCACCTAGCATGGTAGGTGTTTAAGTCCGTGACTAGGGCTCCTGGCTGTATGGCAATACAAATAATAATAGTAATAATTAATATGTCCAATCATGTCTTTATCCCATGCAATTCTGGAAAAGAAAATCCAGATTGTATTTTAGTCTTGTCAAAAGGATTGTTCAGTTAACATCATCTTCATAGTAAATGTATCCTAGATGTGAAGCAGCCATTATGGGGAAAATTCTTCTGAGTCTCTCGACCTGTGGCTGGAGAGGGCATGTGCAGTCCAGTCAAATGCAGGAATCATTGAGGGAATGGAGGCAGCTCACTTATTCTGTGAGGATGGCACATGGCATAATCTGGTCATATGTGAGGGTAGGAAAGGGATGTAGTATGGCCAATTGCTTTGTAGGGAAGGCATATATGCAGCCCTTTCACATGCAGGAGCTGTCAGGGTGGGGGCTAAGAGGCTCAGTTCCTCTGTAGAGATGGCACATACACAATATTGTCACACAAAGGAGCTGTGCAGGGATGGAGAAAGCTAGTCTGGTCACACATAAGAGCTGTGAGAGACTCAAGTATGCTCAGTAATGAAAAAATCGTCAAACATTTTCAACTGTTAAGATCCAGCAAGACACTGTTGAACTAGGGATGGTAAAATGATAACCGGTTAAACTATATGCAGGGGGAGATCTGCTCTAGCCGGTCTGGGTGGTGG
Organism: Apalone spinifera; assembly: GCA_030068395.1. Classification (NCBI taxonomy): domain Eukaryota; kingdom Metazoa; phylum Chordata; order Testudines; family Trionychidae; genus Apalone; species Apalone spinifera. Next base: position 72,342,193 of record JANRFK010001234.1, read on the forward strand.
TTAACCAGTTACCCTGGTAGGCACACTGATGAGGAATGCTTACTGGGTAAGCTGTTAACTGGTTACCCCTATACATATCTATGCTTCACAGGTACAAAATCTGATTTTTTTTCGAAGGCTAAAAATGGTCAGATCTGGGTAGATTTTTATCGGTGTGGCACATGGTACATTCCTGACACAGTCCATTCCCTTGCCAAATTTCAAGTCCTTGTTGCAAAGCATGGAGGTATTAAGGTATTTAAAAGAAAAGGTCTCAAGAATGTTTTAACGTAAGAAAAACAACAGCATAGTTTACTTAGCCTTGTTCTTGAAAACAACGGAATGGTTTTGACTGAAATTTAATACAAGAACTAGAGATAGGCAGCTGGCATGGAAAATTGCAGTCCACCCTGTTAAAGTTTGTTAAAGTTATAAGTAGGGATGTTAACCAGTAAGATGAGGATTATAGGTATCCTTACCGGTTAATCAGCCCTTGCTGGTGAACTCCAGCTGTGGCCAATCGCACTGGGCTGGAGTAGCCCTGGCAGCATAGGGGTCTGGTGGGTCCTCATGGCCACAGCGGAACCCTCTGGCTGTAGCTGCAGCAAGGCCTGGTGGCAGGGTCCAAGTTAAAATTGTTAACCAGTTACGCGCTAGCGTTTAAGTGGGTGACCATTTTAACATACTGTTATAAGCAACTAAAAATAAGGCCTTAGAGTGGAAAGTGTCAGTGTTAGAGTGGAAATGTTAATAATAAGTAGTGATTTTCTGGTCCTTGTGTTGAAATCTCTCTCAAATATGTGATGCTAACATTGTTATGGAGTAATTTATTAATTTGCACAATCTAATTTCCACTTTTGTCTCAGATGCTCTTAGTGGCATTATGGATGGACTCAGGTTTCTCTTGTATTTAATAGATGATCCCTACTCCCAAAGATTCATATTCCGTCTGTTATCATATTGTTCAGAAATATTAATCAGTGTGAGGATGGACCTGTGTTAATGCACTGGATTGGGACTTCGGAGAGGTGGATTACATTTTTAGCTCTGCCATAGACTTCCTATGTGACCTTGTCACATAATCTCTTTGTCTGTCAGGTCCCCATTTGTGAAAAGTGTATTGAAATACTTCCTCTATTCTCTCTCTAATTTTTCCTTTCCATTTAGATTGCAGGATTCCTGTGTCTATACAGTGCTTATCATATTAAGGCCACAAATCTTGACTGGGATAATCAAAATAATAATTAAATGCATACTTGCTTTGTCACAGTAGCAAAACTAACTTCCAGTGAACTCATGAATTGATCAATTAATTATAAAAGTTCTGGTTTTGGCCCATTCAAACTGATTTTTCTCTGTACAGATTTCTTTAAACAAATAATAAACAACTTAGAAGAATACAGGAAGCTACCACTGCTAAAACTTTGGATAGGACCGTTGCCTTTTGTGGTTTTATATCATCCAGAAACTGTGGAGGTGAGTGTTCCCATCTCATGTTTAATAGATTTGTTTGTACAAGTCATACAATTTATGACAGTTATTCCTTCATTTGAGATTTGGTATTGCTTTATCTCCAGCATTTACAGTAAACATTGAAAGTGGCTGGTCATGAAGCAGAGATGCCAGTCACTAAATTTCTTAATTGGGTCTAGAGCAGGGGTTGGCAATGTACGGCATGCGTGCCATAAGTGCATGCAAGATGATTTTTTTGGGGCTCATGCAGCGTGGCATTGGGGCCAGACGGCCCGGCAAGCGGAGCGGGCGGCATGACCCTGCACTGCTCGCAGCGTCCCTGAGGAGTGCAGCTCCTGGGAGCTAAGGGGTTAACATCTATGTCCCCCTGCTACAGGCTCTGCCTCCTGCTCTGAGAGTGGGACAGGGCTGGGGGTGCTCCACAGATTGGGGTGGCGTGGCTGATCACATGCTGCTGCCGCCTCTGTAGGGTGCCAGGGCATGGGCTAAGTTGCAGCTGCTCCCCATGGGTAGGGAGACCCTTCCCCAGCACCTCGCTGTGTCCGGCTGGGGACTGGAGACAGAATTGGGCAGCCCTGGGCTCTGCCTGTCCCAGCTCTGGAGCTGCAGCCTGCAGGTGAGGGTCAAGCTCTGGGCAAAGAGTTGGGCTGGGCAGAGAAGGGACATTGCCCCCCTGACCACTCCTCGCCCCAGCGCTACTCCTAGGGACTGCGAGTCCTAGTGCTGCTGCCCTGCTGGTGTGTGCGCTGGGGACACAGGGATGTGGAGGCAGGACTCTGGTGAAGGAGGATGCAGGGGCAGGATGGGAGAGGGTGGGGCTTGCACTGAGGGGAATGGGGAAAGTTAAATCTTGGCACTCCACTTCTGAAAGGTTGCCAACCCCTGGTCTAGAGCTTAGGTATGCTGGTCACCCTCTCCAGCTTCTCCTCCTTCATTCCCTATCTGCCTTTGTGCAGGTTCTTTGTATCTCTAGGGCTTCAGGGGAGCACAGAGATTGCATGCCAGATGCTCCTCCCAGGGGTATGTTGCACTAGATAAATAACAAATTTATCCCTGTCTGTGCAATTGAGACACAGCACACTGGTGTGCTCACTGTAGGGGTGTGAGTACATCCCCTTCACTCTTTCACTATGCCATTTTGCAAATAGTGTCGTCTAGCCCTGAATGGTTTGTAGTTCTTTGGAGATAAATGCAAAATTTCTTTCTCTGTGTCTTGACAGAGAGAAATACTGATTAGAAATACTTCTGTTATTCTCAATTAAGTGATAGAAAATGTTTATCCAGGTTTTGGACTGTGGAAAACCTTGAACTTTGTGTTATCAGCATAACAGGTTCCAAATGCTGATACTATGTTAATGATCCACTAGTTTAAAATGTCATTAGTGTTGTGCTATTATCTTTGATGTGCATTTATTTTTTATGAGTGAGATACATTTTTTTTGTATTTATTTAACAAAGTAAGACCTGAGGGCAGATGGTCCATGTGATGGAAATGAGATAACTTGCACCAATAAGATGAAAACTGAAAAAAGTGTTTTAATTAAAGCCATAGACATTATTTTGTGTAATTTAGAGTAGCCATAAGGGAGAGCTGGTCAGTTGTCTCTTCTGCCACTGATTATTAGGACATTTTGTTTATATATTTCAGTGTAGTTGAATGAGCTGCTTGGCTTTTGTGGACTCTTCTCCTATATTGGTTTAGAGAACTGATGCAAGTTGATAGTCTGAGTTGGTATTGACTTGTGCTTTATTTTCTCCCTGTTGAAATCAGCCCTTAATGCAAGATTCAAAATGTACACAAATTTGATTTAGCTGCTGGAAGCATAGCACCTTTAATGTGCATCCCAGCTTGAGTAGACAGATATGTGTAGGTTCCACTTACATTAATTTGCTAAAAATAGCAGTGTGGACACTGCTAACCACCCAAACTCAGACCCATGGCTGCAAGCTCATGTGGCCACCTGAACCTGAGCATGCCTAGGGTTGTCAGTTTTGGTTGGATCATGTATTCCTGGGTATTTTGTTACATGTCAGTCTTTAGTTAAAGTTTAATCTTTAGTTCCTGGAGACTCTAGGGCAATCATGGAGGGTTGGCAGTCCTAACTGAAATGAGCAAAGCTAGTGGCTGTTCTACTTGGACATGGTACCCTAATGTTTTCTGCAAGGCATAGAGGGTTTGACAAGAAATACTATGAGCTGAAATTCATGGAGTTGTAAACCCCTCACATGGATTATGACCCACATAAAGGAGAATGGTATTCCCCATTCAACTCCTCAGTAAAAAGCCTAGGTAAACAGATCACATCTGTCTTTTTTAGCAGCTTGTAAAGGCTGAGAGCAGAAATGGACCCAAAAGAAGTGAATAGGGCCTGACTAAGCAAAGAGGTAACTTGCACCAGCAAAATTCTTCTAAATTCTACCAGCCCAACTAAATATCCATTAGACTGACAAAATGACTCCCCTATGGTTAATAAGAGTCTGTGTTTATGCCCCTGCTCTTTCCCTAAAGAGCAACACATTTTTTGCTTCTGAAAAGAATCCTCCCTGCCAACTTTTGTTTTTTTTCTCTCTCAGATGATCTTCCCTGTCTTGGGAAGACATTGCTGTCTTGGCATATCCTTCCAACCAAGAATTAAGTTTTTCTTCACAACCTGAAGGGCTAGAAACTTAACTTCTAAAATGAAAGCTTAGATTCTGCACAAGATAGTGACAGGTGAAAGACTCCTGCTGGGGAAAAGTTTAGATGTATTACTTAAATAATTATATTCTGTATCTCACATTTAATATTACTGTTGGGAAGATGTACTTTTAGCAATCATATAAGAGAGACAGAACCTCAGTGGCAGATCGGGGGGCAGTCCAAATATCAGCTTACCTTTGGCCTGGGAGAAAGACATCCTTTTATCGTGCTCATTCATACTATTGACTATTACAGTCCATTGGAATATTTTTCTGGCTTTACAGTGTAGTATCAATGTGATATATTTTTATTGTGATAAACATTTCCCTATTAATGTCCTCTCTTGTACATCTATGGTTTGTAAAGTTAAGTGAGCCATGTAAAGTAATCTCTGAGGCTACGTCTACACTGGCGCGTTCTCATGCAAAAACTCTTTTGCGGAAGAGTTCTTCTGCAAAAACTCTTCCAGAAGAGAGCGTCTACATTGGCATGTGCTTTTGTGCAAGAGCATCCATGCCAGTGTAGACGCTCTATTGTGCAAGAAAGCTCTGATGGCCATTTTAATCATAGGGCTTTCTTGCTCAAGAAATTCATGTTGCCTGTCTACACTGGCCTCTTATGGAAGAGCTCTTGCTCAAGAGGGCTTATTCCTGGGTGGAAGCATCAGAATTCTGGTGCAGAAAGCCCTGATTTTATACATTAGAATGTCAGTTTACTCGCACAAGAAAATGCGGCCAGTGTAGACAGGCAGCAAGTTTTTGCGCAAGAACGGCCACTTTTGTGCAAGATCACGCCAGGGTAGACACAGCCTGAGTGTAAATGAATGTTAAAGCAATCATAGCTTTAAACATATATTGTAAATGTCCTCATCCTAGTAGGGATGTGAAAGTATAACTGTGTAAATGGTTAACTATGAGTCTGGGCTCATTGGTTACTGTTCACGGTTACACGCAGGCCCCTGGTACACATGAGGAGCTGTCTTCACTCTGCGCTGCTGCCTCTGCATATAACTGAAACAGAGACAGCAGCGTGGAGAGGCAGGTGCGAGTGAGTATGAGCAAGGAACCAGCTGAAAAGCTGGCTCCCGGCATACACTGGCTCCTGGGAAGCCAACTGCCACCTTGCATGCAACTGTGTAAACCCTGAAATTTTCAGTGGTTACACGGTTACCTAATTACATTCATTTTAACATCCCTACAGTCTTCAAAAAAGAATGAATATACAGTGTTACCAACTTCCTTTTTAAAAGACATATTTCCTCTCTGTCTTTTGACCTACTGATAGGTTCTTCTGAACAGTTCAAAGCACATAGAAAAATCTTTTCCGTACAAATTTCTACAACCATGGCTTGGCACAGGACTTCTAACAAGGTATAGTAATATATAAATAGTCATGTACATTTAATATTATGCAAAGTTTAATTCTAAGTTATAATGTATATTTACTGAAAAAACTTAAAAAACAATGAGTACTTAGAGGTTAACAAAAAACGGAGATGGTATCATGAGCTTTCATGGGCACAACCCACTTCTTCAGATGAATGGAGTAAGGGGTCCAGAGTACAAATAAATAGCAGATAAAGAGAGGGGATGGGAAGGGAAAGAGCAGGAAAAAATAGAAAAAAAAATTGTCAATTAGAGTGTCTGTGCTAAATGAGGCTAATAGAGTGGGCTATAAGTACTTGGTGCTTAGCTTTTTATATCATTAGGGTGTGGAATGTAGCACCTCAATTACAGGTGTCAAACTTGTAAATGAATCCAAGTTCTGTATCTTCTCTCTCCAGCTGGTTTTTGAAATTGATTTGTAATATATAGTCACTTTTAGATCCATTAATGAGTGCCTGAGCAAGTTAAAATGTTCCCCAACAGGTTTCTGTGTGTTACCATTTCAAATCAGATTTGTGTCCATTAATCCTTTATCGTAGTGATTGTCCAGTTTGGCCAATATACATGGCAGAGGGGCATTGCTGGCACTTGATGGCATAGATCACATTAGTGGTTGTGCAGTTGTATGAGCCTCTGATGTGATGGCTTATGTGGTTAGGTCCTGTAATAATGTCGCTTGTATAGATGTATGGACAGAGTTAGCACCTGAGTTGATTGCAGGGATGGGTTCCTGGGTAAGTATGATGGAGGTGTGCTGCATGGTTGCTGGAAAGAATTTGCTTCAGCTTAGGAGGTTGTCTGTAAGTAAGGATTGGCCTGTCCCCCAAGGCCTGTCAGAGTGAGGGGTGATTTTCCAGGACAGGCTGTAGATTGTTAATAATGTGCCGGAGGAGTTTGAGTTGGGGGCTGGAGATGATGACCAGGGGTGTTTGGTTGTTTTCTTTGTTGGCCCTAGCTTGAAGGACCTGATGCCTGGGTACTCGCTTGGCTCTGTCTATCTGTTTTTGAATTTCCCTGAGTTGGTATCTATGTTTTAAAAATGCCTGATATCGATCCTGTACACGTTTGTCTCTGTCTGTGGGATTGGAGCAAATCCGGTTGTGTCTTAGGGTCTAGCTATAAACAATTGATTGTGAAATGTGTCTTGGATGGAAGCTAGAGGCATGTAGGTAAGTGTAGCAGTTGGTTGGTTTCTGGTATAAGGTGGTTGAAATGTGGCCATCGTGCCATTGTACTGTAGTGTCAATGAAGTAGATCTCTTGTATGGACTGGTCCAGGCTAAGGTTGATGGTGGGATGGAAGTTGTTGGGACTAGAGATGTAATCGTGTAGTTGATTAACCAATAAACAAAATTTTATAGGTTAATGCTATAGACTACTCAGATCACCCCTCCTGCCCCCCCCTTCCGGCCACTTGCCAGTACATTTTTTAGCAGGCTGGCCAACAGCCTGGCTCAGTCCTCACTTGAAATGGGTCCAGGACCTACCCCTGCTACAGCTCTGCATTTAAAATGTATTAGGAGCCAGGTGGGCAGGCAGCCTGGCTCAGTTCTTGCTCACCCCTATGTCTGGGAGCACAGAGCCCACCCTAGACAGGGGCTCCTGTCATCCTGCACTGCTGCCTCTTTATCAGAGGCAGCAGCACAGAGCAGCAAGCAGCCGGTCCACAAGGGGAGCTGGTTTTTAAACTGGCTCCCCTCGCAGACCAGCTCCCGCCTGACACTCTGCACTGCTCCCTCAGGAGTGAGGCTGGAGTGCATGGGCTGTTGGCCTCACCCCTGGGGATTTTAAAATAGTTGGCTAACTGATAAGAATTCTTGAGGTTACTCAGCTATTCAGTTAACTGATATTTAACATCTCTGGTTGAGATCCCTGTGAAATTCTTCAAGGGTCTCCTTCCTGTGGGTCCATATAATGAAGACGTCATCAATGTAGCATAAATAGACTAAGAGTGCAGGGGGTGAGAGTTGAGGAAATGTTGTTTGAGTCAGCCATAAAGATGTTGGCATATTGTGGGCCCATGCGGGTGCCCATGCCTGTGCCACTGACTTAGAGATATAAATTGTTCCCAAATTGGAAATAGTTGTGGGTGAGGACAAAGGCACAGAGTTCAGTTACCAGGTGTGCAGTGGCATCATCAGGGATAGTGTTCCTGACAGCCAGTAATCCATCATCATGTGGAATGTTGATGTAAAGGGCTCCTACATCCATGGTGGCCAGGATGGTGTTTTCAGGAAGATTATTGCTGTTCTCTAATTTCCTCGGGAAGTTGTTGTTAGTGTTTTGAAGGTAGCTAGAAGTGCTGATAGCACAGAGTCTGAGGAGAGTCAATATTACTCGATAATCCTGCTGTAAATGTGCCAATGCCTGAAATGAAAAGACATCTGGGATTTCCAGGTTTGTGGATCTTGGGTAGCAGATAGAAAACTCCTGGTCAGGGATTTGGGGGGGAGGGGGGTGTTTGTGTTGATTTGATCCTGGTTTGAGGCAGGGAGTTTCATGAACAGGTAGTTTAGGGTTTTGTTGGGTTTTTTTGACATTTGTTAGTGTGATCAGAGGAGAGAATCTTGTAGAATCTAGTGTTGGTGAGTTGTCTGGCAGCCTCCTGTTCATAATCTGTTCTGTGCTACAGCACCCCCTTTGTCAGCCTCTTTGATTATAATGTTAGAATTGTTTCTGAGGCTGTGCACAGCATTGTGTTCTGCATGGCTGAGGTTATATGTCACATGTTGTATACTGACTGAAGACTGGAATGGGACTTCAGAGCAATTGATGTAACAGCTGAAATGCACTGAGCTCAGGTTTTCATAGCTGATAGAAAAGTTTTAATTCAACAAAAGAATATCCATCAGCAAAAGAATATCTATCTGTTATAGTCTACCAAAACAAATATTATCCCCACACAAATGACACATGTACTCTTATTGATCTAGCCCTCAGCTATGCTCACTTAATGAACTTCAAGGTGAGCCATGTGCCTCCATGAGTCAAACTCAGGCTTGTTTGTGCTCTTGACCCATACTGGCTACTGGTTTGAAAAGGATTCACATTTCAAACTGACTTAGTTGAGTTGACCCTGGAAGCCTGGCTATGTGGGTACAGCCTCATCCTTGGACTTGGACTACTTAAAAACTGAATCCAGGGAGGTCTAGAAAGACACCAACTGAGAGGTACTGTGGTAAGCCCCTGTGTTCTGATTCATGTATAAACAATGTGGGTGACTTGGCTGGATAGCAAAGTCACTGAAAAACCAGCTAAGACACTACCAACAGGGGCCTACGGAACTGAAAGACTGCAGACACACCTGAGCAAAAGGGGTGTTCATGAGAAGTGGGTGTAACACCATTAAATGTTACCTTTGTTATGGATGCTAACATTTCTGTTCTATGCACAACACTGTATGGAATGGGTACATGCTGCTGCATGGTTCCAAATACAGCCCCCGCCCCACCGCTCAACCATAACCAGTAAGCCTCATCCATTAACCGTTCGCATCCCTAAGAAGAACCCAGGTCTTCTGACTCCTAATCCAGTACCTAACCTTGCCCCTCTGCAAGGTTACTGAGATTAGATGCAGAACAAGTAGTGCAATACATGTAGCTCATTTTCAAACCCTATGCCTCAAAACAAGGATAATAGTATTGAGCACTATTGTACAGGGAAATGGAAGAGGAGAATCCTTCCCCAACGGTAAAAGCTGCAGAGTAGCTCCTTAACCACCACTGTAACATTGCTTTCATTTTTAAGGCCTTTTGTACTTTGAAGCAAACTAGACCTCATTTCTACCCAAGGTATCTGCATTCAGCACCCAGCTAACCTTTGTGAAGCAGACTCTGAGCACCTTGCCAGTTATCAGATTTTAATCAGGATTATGATTCATTTTAGCATTAAGTTGTCTTCCTTTATGCTCTTAGAACTATGGTAAAATCTGTGTTATCCAGAAAGCTCTATAAATTTGCATTTCTAATCTTCTAAAAACCAGGCTTTCGATGTTCAGTTGGTGTCAGACCTGCAAGCCCCCTACCTGGCTCCATGTTGCTCCCCAGAAGCAGCAACATGACTCTGCTGCTCCTAGGTGGAGGAATGGCCACCAGGTTCCATGCACTATTCCCACCCCACCCCAGATGCTTGCTCCAGAACTCCCATTGGCCAGGAACCACGGCCAATGGGAGCTTCATGGGGGGGGATAGGAGGGTTGCCTAGGAGGAGAGGCAGCACGCAGAGCTGCCTAGCCATGCCACCATCTTGGAGCAGCAGGGATATGTTGCTGCTTGTGGAAAGGTGCCCAAGATGAGTGCTGCCTGGTTCCAGCACCTCTAAGCCCCTCCTGCACCCACATTCCCTCCCCAAGCCTGAAACATGTACCCCTTCCCATACTCCAACCCCTTGGCTCCAAACTGAAGCCCACCCCACTAGACATCTCAGCAGAGGAGGAGATAGAGTAGGCCTGGCCCATCTCAGAATGAACGATATGGTTTGGGAAGCTAGAATCAAGCATCATGAAGGAGCTTCATGGGAGGAGGGAGATTATTGAGCTCACTGCAATGGAAACAACTACTTGCAGGAAAGAGGGACCGCAGAAATGTATTCTTCACTAACATCTGTCCCACCACCTTAACAGCTCTGTGGGAGATTAATCTTCTTCTCTGAGTAACATTTGATAGATGATACTGATGCTCTAACTATCCCTAATCCCCTCTTTTTTACATAGGGGAAATATGAGAACAGTTTCTGTTTATGAGTACAAGTGAAGACAGGCTTAGCTGGGACTGGGATGCTAAATATTTAACAAGGGTCTTTTTCTTTGCCCTTGTGACCCACTTCCATCCCAAGAGCCTCCTCAATGTCAGCCTTTAACATTTAACTTATGGTAACATTGTGCACAGTATTTGTCTTGCAGCAGCTACAGTTTGCACCATGCTGTTAGCAGCACTGTATGGTTAGAGTTTAGTAGCAAAATGTACTTCCACTTTGCCCCTTGCAGTGAGTGGTGCTGGCTGTAACTATTGACATTAATTTATGTATGGAAAATGTTACAAGTCATGAGAGCCACTCTTACTGTCATCATTGAAGATGGACTGACCAAGACTACATTGTCCACTGGCAACATTTGAAAAGAATAGCTGTGAGAATCTATATCAGACCTGTATGCAGCGGGGTGCAAAGGATGCGAACGCAACACCCCACCACCTTCATGCTCCATGGGGCTGATTTCAGCCAACCTAGGGAAGGCAGAGGCAGTGCATTGCCCCAGCCTCCCTCCCCTGTGTTCTGTCCGGCTGGAGGAAAGCAGGGAGGTGTGCTGCCCGAGCATCCCTCCCCTATGCTCTGGCTGGTTGGAGGGAAAGTAGGGAGGTGTGTTCCTTCCTCACCCTGGAGCGAGGCTGGGATGGGGCTGGGTCATGGGGGTTGGATGCAACCACCAGCCCCTCCCACAGCTCTCCCCCTCCCAAAATTCCTATGTTCCAGTTGCATCTGGTGCCTACATGTACCAGTTGCATCTAGTGCCAAGAACTGTGTACTCACTAAGCACTTCCACAAGCATTTTATTATTTCCTTTGTGATGAGCTGTTTATACTTAATTTCAAACTTTTTATTTTGTAGCACTGGAGATAAGTGGCGTTCCAGAAGGAAAATGATAACTCCCACATTCCACTTCTCAATTTTAGCTGATTTTCTTGAAGTTATGAATGAACAAACCAATATTTTGGTTGATAAACTTGAAAAGCATGTTGACAAAGAACCATTTGATTGCTTTCTAGACATCACTCTTTGTGCCCTTGATATAATCTGTGGTAAGTCCTAGTGTTTATTCAATAGTTGCTATAAAACTTCTGTAAAAGATAAGGAAACTACAGCTGAACACGGTGTTATAGCTTCATTATTTTGAGTTACATGACAAAAAGCCCTGCTCCCCACAAGTACCGGATCCTGTGGAGCTACCTGCCTCCTCCTTCTCTTGTGCTGCTGCCTCTTACAGAGAGGCAGCAGCACAGCAGGCGCAGGTAGAAGCCAATACACGTCAGAAGTGGCTTTCAAGCCAGCTCCTGCAGAGCTGCCTGTCCCCTGTGCTGCTGCCTCTTCATCAGAGGCAGATGCACAGGGAGAGGGGAGACAGGTAGCTCCTCAGGAGCCAGTGCTTATGGGGAGTCGGCTTTTAAAAGGAGAGACAGTGCTTGTGGAAAGCCTCTTTAAAAGCTGGCTCCCTATGAGCACCGGCTCCCACCTCCCCAACACAAGTAAATTGTAACTGCTAAAAAATCCAGTGATTACACATTTATACAAATACACATTAGTTAAGGTCCCTAATGCCAGGACATGGGAATGTAAATGGCTGTAATGCTTGCATGTAACAAATATAGTGTGTTGTCAATGTACTTATGGCTCTCTTACCCAGTTAGTCTATTCATAATAAATCTGTCTTTTTTTTCTAGAAACTGCGATGGGCAAGAATGTTGGTGCTCAGAACAATAGGGATTCTGAATATGTCCGTGCTATTTATAAGTAAGTCTAGATTTTTCAAGTCTGTCCGTCTGTCCTGTAGTTTTGTGGGCGTAGGATCGACAATATCAATATCAGCTATAGCACTTCAGAGCTTACAAAAGCAAAACCCAGTGGGACTGCCTGGCCTGCACTATGGCAACAGTTCACCCACGTACAAGACCCTCTGTGCTGCTTGGGTCCTGCATTGCCCCTCTGTGGGGAAGGGAAGAGTGTATATGGAAGTAGAGTAGCAGGATGATGGTAGAACCTATGCACTCTGTACATGCATAGAAGAGACCTCTGTAATGGTGCCACAAGGCCCACTACTGTGATGTATGAACAGGCTGCAGTTTCAAATAGTGCTTCCACTGCTTACATTGTCTGGGCTAGTCACCATGGTTCCTGGAGTTGGGACACTGAATCTATATGGGCCCAACTCACTTATGATATGCACCTTGTATAAACATTTTTACAGTGCAAAGTGAGTGTAAAATGGCGTCTGATTAGAATGGCAAAGTTTTGCACTCATTATGCATTAGTGTAAAAGACTACAGGAGATGCAGTACAACAGTGACACGAGAATAATTTACATCACACCATATTAACGTAAAGGGGCATTAAAGTGTGTCTAGCTATAATTTATTTTCATTCCCTGGCCCCTTTTTACTGACAGTAAAGGGGCCTCACTGACAATAAAAGTCAAACCACATGGATCTATATCAATTATATTTGTTACAAGCTTGTATTGGTTATATGATCATTTGTTTTGGAACTGACCCTATTGTAAATGTAAATGCAGATTAATGTTATGGATTTCAGTAGAGTTACTCCAGCTTGACATTAGTGTGACCGAGAGAAAGTTGGCCGTAGGTTACTTTTTCAGAGTGACAAACTTCTTTAATTATTACTGCTTTTAAACGGGAAGTCGATTTTACCAGACAGAAGATTTCTATAACAAAAAATTATAGGTGGTACTGAGCTTTATAATTAATTGAAAGTGGATTGATGGCATTCCTAAAGACTAGACAAAATGATATGTGTCTTCAACATCAGGTAGCACTTGAATCATCCTGTCCAGGATCAGGAAATATAGACCCTATTTGATGCTTGTGGACACGTTGTGAAAGTTTTTAGAAATAAATATGACAATGCTGGTTTTTTACCCTAGAATGAGTGATCTCATTCATCATCGACAGAAGTCTCCTTGGCTTTGGTCTGACTTGATGTACCCTATGTTCCAAGAAGGAAGAGAACATGCTAGAAGCCTCAGGATCCTTCACAGATTTACTGACAATGTAATCTGTTATTCCTTTTTCTGTTTTTTTCCCATCAGTGGAGAGAAATGCTGTAAAAAATTTAGAGATGTCTGATTGTGAATGGGGTTCACCCATTAGGAATATCCCCTTTTCTGAGATACATATACAGTAGACTTCCGATAATCCGGAACCTATGGGATTTAGGTGGTGCCGGATTATCAAATATGCCGGACTATCAGGAGGTACTATAAACAGGTTATATATATATATATATATATACTGTATACATTATATACTGTATATAAAGTTCTTAACCCATTTTATTGTACATACTGCATACAGTATACTGTAATGTTTTAGTTTTTTTAAGCCTTTTTTACCCTTTTTGCTCAGTTCAGCTGCTGCCGCTGTTACCTTGTGACTCATTTTTTGCCAAAGCTCACTCACTAGGCTCTTGCCATTTTGATGCCGGACTATCAGGAGTGCTGGACTATTGGATGCCGGACTATTGGAGTTTTACTGTATAATAGGGGAACTGAATGATTATAATATTCAGTCCCTAAAGAAATGCCCTGAAGTGGAGACATACCATGCCTTAGAACTTATTGCTTGACTGTTGGTTTTAGCCAATGGATAACCCTAACATGGTACAGGTTGGACCTTCCTGGTCTGGCACCCTGAAGACCTGACTGGTCTTGAAGGAGGGCGTTTGCCAGACCTGGGGAGGTTGAGCCTTTGGGCGCTGGGCTCTGCGGCCAGCTCTGGGGCCACTGGAGCTCCACTGGCAGCTGCTCCCCACTGGGGCTCTTTGGCCCCAGGGGTTAGGGTTGCCAGATGGTTTCAGAAAAAATACCGAACAACAATAACAACAAAACACGTCAGGAAAACGTTTGTTGAGCAAAGAAAAAAAAGGACCCTGAGAGTTGTTAAGCAAAAAAAAAAACAAAAAAAAACCCCAGTGTGGCCCCTTTAAAAACCGCTTGGTGAGGCTTTTTGGCCCTAACAGGCTGCCAGCGGCCGCCTGCCATCTTGCCTCCCTGCGCCAGGCCGGACAGCTCCCCTGCAGAACCCGGTAAGCACTAGGGTTGCCAGGCTGCCTCCATATTGAGCTGGACAGTCCGGGATTTTCGCCTCCTGGCTGGAAAAAAATCAGAAAGTACCAGACACTTTAGATGTCCGGTATTTTCTGAATTTTTTTTACCAGACAGGAGGCAAAAATACCGAAGTGTCCAGTTCAACCTTATCAGAGGTTCCCTGGTCCACCAACATCCAGGTTCTGGATCAGAAAGTCTCGGATTAGTGAGGTTTAACATATAATAGCATGACTTAGTTATAATTGCTGGTTTAAAAAAATCACAGAGAATCATGCTACTTTCTTAACACGCATTGTTCTGAACATTTTAAAATAATCTGAGCATCTCACCCTAAGGCTTGTAACAGCTAAAATATTTTAAAATGGTATTCTGCTTTTTTCTGGTGCTTTGTCCAGTACTTAAATTTTTCAGTTCAGATCTGAATTTTGAGAAAATGATAGATATTTGGACTGCATATGAAGCCAAAAAATAAAACTCCCAATGAGTAATCTTCACCAAGGAATATAAATGGAGATGTCCTACTTTCATAAAAGTCCACTATTTTCTCTTTATTTTAAATCCATAGAAGTAACATCTGATTTTAACTTATTTTCTCTTGCTACAATGGTGTGCTTAACATGGAATTACCATTCAAATCCTGTCTCTAGCACATGGCCAAGGAAGCTGCTCTTCTTATTATGTGCTTAATGATATGAGTTTTCATTATTATTAATGGGAATTAAAAACATGCAGTGTGGAGCAAATCTGCCCTGTATGTACAATAACGCTTTCAGTGTGTATTCTGCTTGTCATTAGCTGAAGGGGTTGTTCATCATTGTACTAACCTCAAGAGAAGTGTGTAGGGAAATTAGATCTGGAAAGTTATATTTAATTGTTAGCTGTTGGAAAATTGCATCATTGAAAAATCAGTAGGGCTATAAAGGGTATGACCTTAAAACAGTACTGTTGTCCTGAAATGGAATGGCCAGGACTTTTGAAGCAACTGGTGTTTCTGACCTGGATGTAAGGAACTAGATCTGGAGAGGAAAATAAGGGAAGATGGGTATTAATATTGCTTATTGGGGAATTATTAAGAGCATTTTTGTGTGTGACGGGGCAGAATATTCTGAGTATTTATAAGGTGTGCCATTGACCTACACTTGTTGCAGCTGCTGAAAATAATCACTCTTGTTTATCATTCAGTGCTTTAAATAAACTCAGTTTAAGCACTGCATTACTTTTCATTTGAATCGAAGGGGTACTAACTGATTAATAGCAAAGGGTTAAATCTTGCTGCGTCAGGGAGATGGAGTTGATGGAAACTGTGCACTCAAACATGAGATCATAATTTGTCCTTTAAAGGAAGCAAGTTCAATCAAAAGGCTTGATTCTCTTCTCACTTAGTGCCAGTTCCTGTGCTGAGTGAGGTCAGTTGGAAAACTTGCACGAACTTAAGGAATGTACATAGCTATTGCTCCATAGAAGTGTAAAGAAGAGGAGAATCAGGTACCACACTTCAATGAAATTCTAGAACAACTTGATGCTGATTTGCATTCTTTGAGGTACAATATAATTATTCTAACGTTGCTTACTGTAGACATGGTATTGAGCCAGCATGGCCTTAAAAACACAGATTCTACGTGAATCACAGCCCTGGCTTGTGCATACTCAGTGTGCCATAGAAAAACAAATACTAAAGGAAATACTAAGGGGGTCAGTAGAGATGCCACTTCCTATCACCAACCTGTGAATAGTATGGAGTCAGAGATAAAGTCATTTTTTAAATATCTGTGATAAAAAGTATTTTAAAGTACATGGGTCCAGTGGCCACACTTAGATTGTAGAATCAAAACTGGAAAAATAATATATTGATTTATTTAAATCTAAGGTTATTACAGAAAAAGCCTGTGAAATAAATAACACCGCACAACATAAAGATGACTATGATGACAACTGTGGACAAAGTGGGCCCAAAAGGAGACGGGCTTTTCTTGATATGCTTCTCACTACAACTGATGATGAAGGGAACAAACTGAGCTACATGGATATTCGAGAGGAAGTAGATACTTTCATGTTTGAGGTACTTCCAGCTAAACTGAATGGTCCCACTCTCTTCCTATACTGAATCTCTCTATGCTTCTGATAGTTTTTGTCAATTGTCTTTGGACCCTTTCCTCATATTGGTTGTGACACGGGATGACTGGAAATGATCACACTGGGCTTGATTCCCTGCTGTATTGCTCTGGCTTCCTGCTGGTATAATTGTGTAGTTCTCAAGGCAGTGGAATTAATTGTACCATGGTTGCTATGACTCTGTGCATAATTCCAGTACATCTGATTAAAATTAAACTTGCTTTACTGAATTCTGTTAGTGAACATTCTCTTGTTTTTCTTTAGCATATAGTATGTGAATGGGTCGGTTTCTTATTTGTAATATATCAACTTAGCAAAATTAAACTGTTTTGCCCTCTTCTGGTACATGATGGTAATACAGTATATTTTAACATGGGATAGTAATGATTGATAATGAGTAACAACTAACGAGAGGGGTTTACTTCCATTTCCTTGTAAAGTGGCAAAGAAAGGCAAAATCCCTTCCAACAGTTGACAGAGGAAAAGAAAAGTGACTTCAAGATTGATATATAGCTGTGATGATTGTGGCTGTCTAGAGAGATTTAGTGGGTCAACAAGTTTATGCTGTAAGGAAGCAATAGCAAACCTCTTCCTCAGAGGATGAATGCAGAGAAAGACCCTTCACTCAATCAGAATAGCTAAGTAATAGAAGATGAAGGCAAAGGGAATTCTGCTTGTTAAATGTTCTGATTTGTTTCAATTTGTTTTTTACCATAGGCTATGTGTACACTACGAGGTTTTTCCGGGATACTGAACGTATCCCGGAAAAACTCTGCTGAGTCCAGGGAACACATCTGCTCATCCACTTTTTTTTAGCAGAGCAGACACGCTCTTTCAGGAGCTCTGTCTTCCTCTTCCCATGAGGAGGAAAGGCTCTTCTAAAAGAGGAGGCTTTTCCAAAATTTGGCCCAGTGTAGATCAGCCAAATTTTGGAAAAGCCTCTTCTGAAGCAATTTGCGTACCTTTTTCCAATAGATCATAGTAGAGTAGACATAGCCTTAGTCTCCATCTTATTACAGAACTGGTTATTTCTTGTTCAGTCTTGGGTACCAAATTTTTGCATAGATTCATATATTCTTACTTTTTCTTTTATATCTGCACAGTTAGGCTGTACCAGTGTTCCCTCTAAGCTGTGCGGCAGCACAGCTTCACAGGTGATTAATCAGCCCTGCCCAGTCAGAGGCTCAGGGCTCCTTAGAGGGAACACTGAGCTGTACCACTATAATAGCCATAATTCGTTGTATATATTTATTTTCATATGCATGAGGATAATGCAGATCTGAACATCTGAGTAAATCTGTACCTCCAGGGACACGATACAACCTCTGCGGCTATGAACTGGGCCATCTACTTACTTGGTTGTCATCCTGAAGCCCAGGAAAAAGTTCACAAAGAATTGGATGAAGTGTTTGGTATGTCGCTACTCTTTCCTTGGATGTGGGCTTAAGTTTTGTATTGTACAATATATGGTATATTTATATACTTACTTTTGTGTAGAGATTTTAAAAGGCAAATAAACCACTGCAGTGTATGTGCTGTAACACTTTTGTAGAGAAAGAGATATCAGTAAGAGTTGGTTTGATGCTAAGAGGTTTGTGACAGCTTGTAGTACTGTACTTAGATTTTATAGTTTTTCAGGCAGGTATCATCTCTTTATTATATGTTTGAACAGTGCCTTGTACAGTGGGGTTCCAGTCCATGCTCTTCAATGCCACCTCAAACCCATAAGTACAGTGGTGGAGTTATAGTTTTGTCAACATTTAAGATAGCTGTGAACCTATTAATATAGCTTATGTATTTCATCTGATCGGAAGAGTTGTTCCTCACACCCCATTGTAATTCTGATCAGGTGACTCTGACCGGCCTGTCACAATGGAGGACTTGAAAAAACTTCACTATCTTGAGTGTGTTGTTAAAGAAGCCCTTCGTCTCTTCCCTTCAGTTCCATTCTTTGCCCGCACCACAAGTGTAGATTGCCATATGAGTAAGTAGCTCTCAGCCTTTTGTGTGTATATATCGTTTTGTGTGCATATATCATTAAAGGTTTGATAAATATCTTCTCCATCAAGGTGTTGCATAAGTAAATAATTGGTTTTGAGCTTTATATCCTTTTAGAGAAGGCCCCTCATTTCACTAGCATGTTGATACTGTTTTTGCAGGAGGATTTAAGATACCAAAAGCAACAGAGGTAGTCGTCGTTCCTTATGTGCTACACAGAGAACCAGAGATTTTCCCAGACCCAGAAGAGTTCAGGCCTGAGCGATTCTTCCCTGAGAATTCTAGGGGAAGGCACCCGTATGCATATGTGCCCTTCTCTGCTGGACCCAGAAACTGTATTGGTATGTAGTAAGTGTAATAGGTCCCATATTTGGTTATTTTCTTACCACTTAGGTGATGTGCCTTGGCTGTAGTATCCACTACAGAGACTGTGAATTTGAATAGAGATTTTAGATCTCTGTGGCTGAAAACTGTAGTAGAGCAATTTTTACATTATTATAATCACACCTTTTTTTTTCTTCCCATGGGGATCTTTAGAGTCCACATTACCCCCACTTTATTATTTTTCTCCTTATTGAGACATACTTCAGTTCTGCTCAAGAGGGCTGGGCACATCCTCCAAAGTCCAGAATCCCTCAAATATATAATGAGAACTCATGAGGGAATAACATGAGCTCTTCCTTTGAATATGTTTGCTGGCTATACAGTGATCCCAACCAATGATCCCAACCTGCAGGCTCTGGGAAAATGTAAGAGCCCTCTTTATTAAAATGTATAAGTTGTTCAGAAATGGGCTGCTGGTTTGCATGTGCTTGTGTCTCTAAAGCACCTGACACAGCTATGAGCATTCAAAAAGAAACAACTTTTCTGGAGTATTGTATATATTACATAGTTGGTGTTACATCAGAGATGCTGTCCCTCTGTTGATCCTTAGTCTAGAAGCACTGTTCTGTTAACATTCTTGAATGATTCAAAGTATTGAGAGAGAGGTGAATTTCCATTGGTCTGATCTCATTTCATTTTAGGATTTTATTTCATTTGGAATGGGTCAGTCTTCATGACAGAAGTACCGCTACTGGCAATGCTCTCAGCAGGGGCTGGTGAGATTCTTCTGTGAGGAGTGCAAAGTTTTATAGTACACATTCTTGGGAATCCAAATATTAAGTGAAGCTAAGATTAAAAAAAACCCCTCAAAGACTGTTTCTTTATTCTTGATCTTGATGTGTTGAAAGATGATTTAATTTATTATACCTAGACTAATTAATTACTGCTTCTAGAGCTCCTAAAGAAGTCTGGGTACTTTGTAGACATAAAGATTCCTGCTTAGAGATTTCGCAGTCTGAATAGGAGAGTGTACAGAAAAGGGGTTGAGGGAAGGGCAAGAGATAGCACAACTTAAATCCACCCCTTTTTCAAGTTAAAGCTTTGGCTAAGGGCTTGTCTATACTAGAAATGCTATGGCAACACAGCTGTAGTGGTTCAATGAAGACACTGTGTATGCTGATGGAAAGGACTCTCTCCTCAGCATAGGTAATCCATGTCCCTGAGAGACTGAAGTTTGGTTGATGGAAGGGAATTCTTCTGTCAAGTAGCACTGTCTATGCTGGGGGGGTAGGTTGGTATAGCTATGTCTCTTCAGACAAGGGTGTGTGGATTTTTCATACCCCGAGATATAGCTACATTGGTATACATTTCTAGTGTATACCAGGGCTAATTGTGTGGTCTGTGATCCATGTCAATTTGCTTAGTTCGATTTTTTTTTTTTGCCCCTCCTCTTTTGTCTTAAACATTTAGGGTGTGTCTACACAACATCCCTCTTTCGACAGAGGGATGTAAATTAGACACTTCGAAATTGCAAATGAAGCCGGGATTTGAATTTCTCACACTTCATTTGCATAATTGCATCATGGTGGTCTTTCGAAAAAGCGCTATTTCAAAAGTGAAACCGTAGTCTAGATGCGATTCTTTTGAAAATAGAAGCCTTTTTCGAAAGAACCACGTCTAGATAGCGGTTTCACTTTCAAAATACCCTTTTTCGAAAGAGCGCCATGACGCGATTATGCAAATGAAGTGCGGGATATTTAAATTCCCACTTCATTTGCACTTTGGATCTGCCTAATTTACATCTCTCTTTCGAAAGAGGGATGAACTTTAGACATGCCCTTAATTGTCTGCCTAATTCCTCCTCCTCCTATCACACCAACACACTCTATTTTTAGGATTTAAAAAAAAAATCTGTCACTTTTCCTGTTGTGTATGTACATCTATTCAACCTTGAACTGGGCCCACATTGGTTTATAATCTGTGACATCAGATGCACAGTTATTCCCATGCTGCATTTTATTGGAAATCTTTGAAGTATAATTATGAGCGCTGTCTAGTATTAAACTAGTACTGTTTTTGTTTCAATTTAACCTGAAGGCCAGCGCTTTGCACAGATGGAAGAGAAAGCTGTTCTAGCCATCATCCTACGGCATTTTTGGGTGGAAACAAGTCAAAAGCGAGAAGAGCTTGGACTTGTGGGAGAACTAATTCTTCGCCCAAGTAACGGCATTTGGATCCAACTGAAAAAGAGAAGAGAGTGTGTGTCATATGAAAAAAGTTCATACGAATTTTAGCTCCTAAAACGTGGTCAGCGGTATCATGTAGCACACTCTGATCACAATTTTTTATAGAATTGTAATATATCAAAATATTTCAGAATCTCTAAGCCTTTTGTACTAGAAATATTTAACTCAGGATGTAATCTTTCCCTCCCATTCAGGTGGTGTAATGTCTCAAAGTAACATTGACATTTGGACTTATATTGTTACTATCCATTGTCTTGGCATTTTACGCCACTTTCTCTGAGATGACCATTCATGTTGCTCCATGAAATGGTCAGCTGGCTGACTTCTCACTCTTGAGAAAAAGTTACTAATGTGTAGTACATGCTCAGCTTCCACTCTCCGTGGGCAAGGGTATGGTGGTGTCCTTCTAACCATAGACTCTTAATTGCCAACCCAAGGTGCTGTTATAGTAGCCATTATAATATTTTTGGTGGATGAGTTTCTAGCTTATGTGAGGGAAATTAGACAGCTTCTATTCTCAAATGGAACTGTGGTAAGCCTAAATATAGAAAATTTTCTGTGAATTGGGAGATCCTTGCAAACAATGAAGCAGATCCTTAGATGGGGACTTCTATGGAGCTGTGCAGGTTTACTTAAGATGAGGATATAAACCGTGATTATGTTTGCTTGTTTTTTGGCAAATTCATTCAGCAGTTTGTCATGTGCTAAACAAACTCCTATCTCTATTGTGGCACTGAACTTCTCCTGGCTTCAGTAGGGCTGCACTAGACCAAGAGGGGAGAATTTGTCAAATAACTTCCAGTGTGCCTGTTGAAGGGAAAAAAATATTTTCCAAAATGTATGTGCTCTTTGAATGTTGTTGTGGCCTTGATTGTTGGAATAATTCATCATGTAATATAATAAGTTCAGCTAGCAATTGATTCTCACTGAGATTCATGTACATCTCTGCACTTTAAAAGATTGTAACCCTTTATAAAGAATATCAAACATATCCAATTATTAGAAGGAGTTTTTCTTGTTCAGTTTCTGTTTCTGGTACTTTGTTCATGTAGCAGTCCTCGCCACATGAGCCACTTTCCTTAGGATGCAGCGAACACTAAGGTAGTGTGAAGTGTAAGCTATCTCCCTTCACAGAGCAGGTACTGGAGAAGAAAGTGAGAGTGCTGTATCTGCCTGGCTTGTGCACAAAATGAGAAGTTTGGTCACCAGCACAAATAATCTAACTATTTAGCATGCTGGGCCAAAATCTGTTGCGATACCAACGTCCTGTGGAAAAACAAGTATGTTAAGCATGTGATTAAAGCCTGGATCAGACTTACAGCTGCATGAATAATGGACTTGTCAGTTTGCTGGCAATTCAAAAAACAAGAAAAGCATTTTATTTTGGGTTGAATCATAAATTAAATTATTCAGTATCCTGAAGAGTCAAAAAATTTTAAGTTGGACCAAAACATTGTGAGCTGAAATTTTATTTTCTAATTTTGGGCACATTTACAAAAATAACATCTGGATTCGCAAGATAGGATGGGAAAGAGCTTCTTTTCCCTGTTCTCATTCTTACTACTTGGTCAATTGGCTCTCCACCAGTTTGAATCCATAAAAAACAAAATTGCTGCCCATCCCCCATGCTCTAAGGGTTTGAGCACTCACCTGGGAGAGGGAAGATATCTGAGGACTCTGGCCCCCCATTTCTCATCTCTTAGATGAGTGCCAAATGCACCAGGCTACAAGGTAAAGTTTTTCAGTCTCTCTCGATTCTGTTCCACTTGTATAACTTCTAAATATTCATTGGAGCTGGGATGATAGCATGGCTTTTCCAGGTGAGTTCTTTAACCACTAGGGTATGAAGTCATTCTCACCGTCTTTCAGGCCCAGTGTCTTGGCTGGCTTAGGTGGCTCCCTGTTCAGCTTTCTGGCTTATCCAAATCACCTTCTTAGTCACATAACTCTCCCAATTCATTAGGTGTCAGGGCACCTAAACCTCAAGCATTGTGACACTGAATCTAAATCCCCATAGTGAACCTATGCCCACATCCTCAATTCTAACTGATTTCAGTAGGAGTCAGCTAAATGCCTTTTGAGCAGCTGGTTCTTAGGCCCTACATGCCACCAACAGGTATGAATCTCCTGCAATGGCAGGGTTGCTTCCTCCAGCTGAGCCAGGCACTGCCATTATGATCCTTTGGTAGGGACTGAACCTAGAGGTGCTTATTAGCTTTCTCCTGACTGGGTTGCAGGTAGGGTGCCCCAGCACAAAACTAAATAGGGTAAGCTCCTTTAGCCTCACATGTTAAGGCTCATTTTCCAGCACCCGAATCACTTTTATTGCCCTCTTCTGAGCTGTCTCCAGTATTTTCATGTAATTCCTGAAGTGTGGACCCCAGAACATGACACTGTCATTTTACCAGTGCTGTGTATACAGGTAAGATGACTTTCCTTCCTCTATTTCATAACACCCTTTTGTATAACCAAAGATCCTATTAGCCCTTTTTGCCTCAACATTGCACTGGAAACTCATCTGGAAGCAATTTTCTATGATGACCAATAAATACATCACTGCTTTCAAGGACAGAGGCCCCCATCTGTATATCTACATGCATTCCTTGTTCCCAGATGTATTATCTTGCACTTGGCTTTATTAAAACATGTTTTGTTGGATTAAGACGATTTAAATAGGCAATTCAGATTACTTTGTAAGAATAACCTGCCCTCCTTGTTCTTTATGACCCTACCATTGTTTGTGTCATCTGCAAATTATACCATCAAAGATTTAATATAATGGTCTATTTCACTGATAAAATACTGAATAGTATTGGACCCAACCCTGAAGGATACTGCTCATTGACTTAGCTCCTTTAACACCTATAATTTGAGATGTCAGTGAGCCAGTTTTAATCCTTTGAATGTGTGCCTTGTTAATTCCGTATAATCTGAACTCTTGATGGTAGTAAGTCAAGTAAATGCATAAGAGAAATCCAGCCTATACTGTTGTGTATGCCTGGTGGGTGACAGAATGATGTCATCATGTCATCAGCGGTCAGAGAGAGGGGTTTTGGCAAGCGTAGTGAGCAGAGCGTGCAGCCCCCTAATATAGTATATAATTAATATATATATAACGCACACACATATATTTTATATAATTGATTTGTTTTATAAGACTTACCTCTGTAAAACAATGTTGCTTGACATTAATTTAATTTTTAATCCCTAATTCTTTGTCAATTAAGTCCTGAACTAATAGTTCCATTATTTTGGATGGGATGGATGTTGGGGTAACTAGTCTATAGTGTTGTGGGTCATCCCTGCTACTCCTTTTAAATAGAGAACCATGGTGGCAGTCTACCCATCCTCTGGCATGACCCATTTTCTCAGATTTGTTAGATTAAATTAGAAGTTCAGAGAGCTCCTCAAGTAGTTCCTTTTTAGACTCTGGAGTATAATTTATCTTGGCCAGTTTATTTGAAAATATTTAATTTTAAGCACAAACTGCCTCGCCTTCTCCTTTGTTATGTATGATAAATTATAACAAAGTTTAGATGCATGCTCCTGCTTCATTCCAAACAAAGAACAGATATATCTACTGCATTCTTTGCATCAGTATTTACTACTTTACCATCTACATATAGCAATGGTCTTATGCCTAACTGAGGGCTCCCCAAATATGTTTGAAAATGTTTTAAAACTTTCTTGTTATCTTACATTCGAGTTATGTAGCTCACTGTGTGCAGGACATCCTTGACAGATTATATCAGTTGCTCATGCTGTCATAGGTGATAGGCTTGAGAGGCATGAATTAAGTGCAAATGAAGCAGTCTTCCCAGTGAAAAAGATGTCCTCATATCCTGATTTTGGGTGCGGATGACTCAGGTTAAGGATAAGAATGGCCACACTGGGTCAAACCAAAGTGGGTCAAACTAGTCCATCTAGTCCAGTATCCTGTCTTCTGACAGTGGCCAACTCCAGGTGCCCCAGAGGGAATGAACAGAACAGATAGTCATCAGGTGATCTATCCTCTTTCATCCATTGCCAGTCTCTGACAGACAGGCTAGGGACACCATGCCTAGCCATCCTAGTTAATAGCCATAATTGGACCTATTCTCCATGGATTTATCTAGCTCTTTTTTTAACCCTGGTATAGTCTTGGACCTCACAACATCGTCTGACCAAGAAGTTCCACAGGTAGATTATGCATTATGTATAGAAGTACTTCCTTTTGTTTGTTTTAACCCTGCTACTTATTACAAGTTGGATCTTGAGTGGCTGGAATGCCATGGCCGGAGCTCTGCAGCCACATGGTTCTGCCGCTGGGGCCAGAATTCCCCACTGTGCCACCTGTTCTCCCCTGATACTGGCCTCCTGTCTGAGTTGCCAGTGCTCCCTGCAGCACCCCTGTTTCGTCTCCAAACCTCTCTGTTCTTGGGTTCTGTGGTCCTTGCTGGACCATGGATGTTGAGAGACCAGGGAGTCTTGGTTAAGGGAGGTACAACCTGTACTTTCATTTGTTGACCCCCAGTGAAAGGATTAAACAGGTTAAGCAGTCACAGTGGCAGAAAAGGAATAATCATGTAAATTAGAGTGGATGTTGTCTTCATTTTATCAGAAAAAAACAACAAATGGTCTGGTAGCACTTTATAGACTAACAAAACA
>JANRFK010001234.1:72407259-72423806 GCA_030068395.1 Apalone spinifera
TAATTTGCATCCCTTTTACGGAAAAGGGATGCAGTCTAGACACAGCCCTGGTGTCCTGAGTTGTGCTGCTCCCCATGGTTGGGGAAGCCTTGACTACCCTCAGCCTGGGAGCCTCTGGCCTCCACCCGATCTGAGCTTGAGTGCTGGCTTGGGGAAATGGTAGAGTATGGGTGAGGTGCTGTTGTGCTTTTAGCCCAATAACTGAGACTCAAGTGAACTCAACCGTCACTTTTGGGAACTCTGAGTTTCCTATCACTGTGTTTCTGTGTGGACTGACCCATTTAGATACTTTGTTTTCTTTATTTTTGTGTATGCATAACCGTGAAGGAAAAGGTATGTGGATTATAAAGAAGCCATCTTATGTTTTAGAAATTATTGCTATTATGTTTCTTTGTCTCTATGAAGTTGGTACTTAAGAATTAAGTTAATTCATTTTGTTCCTTTTGGCCTTGAGGTGGGGAGGCTGGCCTTCTGTAATCCTGGCTAAAACTGTGACTGAATTCCGGGTCTCCATGTGCTTTTCTTTTGTTTAGGCATTAGAGAAGGGCAATGAAATAAACCTTTGCCCACTCACAGGTTACAAAAGCCTTATGGTGGAATTTTGTCAGCATTTAAGATAGCTGGGAGACCCTTAAAATAGCTTGTGCTTTTAGTCTGATTAGGGCAGTTGTTTCTCATGCCCCTGTTGTAATTCTGATCAGGTAACTCTGACCGGCCTGTCACAATGGATGATTTAAAGAAGCTCTGCTATCTTGAGTGTGTTATTAAAGAAGCCCTTCGGATCTTCCCTTCTGTTCCATGCTTTGGCCGCACCACAAGTGAAGATTGCTATATTAGTAAGTAGGAGTATGTATTTATTTTTGTATTGTCATAGTGTGAAGAAATCTCTGTCATGGACCTTGGATCTCAAGCTCACAGCCCATGGGCCATCTTCTGCCTGAGCAGTTTCACAATCTGGCCCTGGAGTCCCTGCAGCCTGGGTGTGTGTCTGTCCCCCCAAGCCCAGCCCTTTTCACCCTGCCCCACCATCTGCTATTACACCAATCCCCCTCCTCTGAAGGATGTGGCCTTGGGGATTATCAGGGGACTTGGCATGGAGTGACAGCAGGGGTCAGGCACCCCACACTCAATGTGGCAGAATTCCTGTGAAACAGCTCAAGCCAAATATGGCCTGCACACAAGTAAGATTGAGACCCCTGGTTTTAGGCTAAGTACTGTATAAAGAAAGTTAAAAAAGATGTTGCCTGCCCCCAAATAAAAGACAAGAGAGAGCAGATGGATACAGACAGACCAATGTGGAATACAAGAAAGCAATAAGACCCTATTGTTTAGCAAGTGAGTCTCTTACATCAGCACAACAGCAACTTAGATGTTATCAAAGTTTTTGATAAGAGAGTTTTGAAGGAGGAGGATGAAATAGTTTTGAGGATGTTTACATGTAATAGATCTCAGCCTGTTCTATATTCATCTTTTTTACATACAAGAAGTATCTGCTGTCAAGGTGTTGCACCAGTAAAGTGCTGCTTTTTTGCTTTGTATCCATTTAAAGGAAGCCACTTCTTTCACTGGCACGTTGATTTTTTTTCTTTTTTCTTTTTGCAGAAGGATTTAAGATACCTAAAGGTACAGATGCAGTCATTGTTCCTTATATAATACACAGAGATCCAAAGATTTTTCCAGATCCCGAGAAATTTAGACCTGAGAGATTCTTCCCTGAGAATTCTAGTGGAAGGCACCCATATGCATATGTGCCTTTCTCTGCTGGACCCAGAAACTGCATTGGTACGTAGTAGATAACAGTGGAAGCATAATAGGTCACTGTCATGGGGTAACAATGGCCCTTTATGTGACTGGTCCACCCCTCTCCCAGGCTTAAAAGAGGGTACTTGGGCCTTAGAGGGTCGGAGACCTGGTGAGTTAGAGACCTGGAAAATCAGAGCTTAAGAGAGTCAGGGACAGGAAAAGGCAACAAAACATGAGTTGAAAAGAGCTATAGGAGACACAGGTGATTTCAGAGGAGCCCTGGAACAGAACTATGGTGAGAAGTGACTGAAGATGGGACCCTGAGTAGAAGAAGGTTTAGACATTGGAAAGGAAAGATGCAATTTGGTAAGGGAAAGTTGAGCCTGGAAGCAAGAGAGTGGAGTCTGAAAGAATGTTTCCTGAGCGGGGGTGGACTCCCAGAAAGTGAGGTCTGAGGAAGAGAACATGGTGGGGAGCTATCTTGTGGGAGACTGTGACTTGGGGGAACATCAGAAGAATCATGAAACTTGTCACTCTCTGGCAGCTGGCCTGGAGAGCAGTTAGTGAATCACAAGCTGTAGGATTTGGGAACATAGTACTGCTGTTAACTCCCAGGTGTGTGAGCTGGAAGTGTTGTCCATGAAGAGGGAAATGGAAAAATAGTTGTATCTTTATATGTTTACTATGGGTTGTCAAAAATGGTTTCTCTATGAGGACATCAGGGGAAATGGTTCACTATTATAAACAAATAAGTTACCCCGAGAGGCAGGCTTTGCATTGAACACTGAGAGACTGTTTCATGGGTAAATAAAAAGAGAAATTGAGGCAGGGGCACCTGTCATGCTGTAGCCTACTGCTGGAAGGAGCAAGCTAGAATGTCCCATGCAGGGTTGCCCTATGATATCCCCTATACTTGGTTACTGAACTTACCACTAGGGCTATTTAGGTGCAGTTGCCTTGGCTGAGGTACCCACAGCAGAGCTTATGCATTCAAATGGAAATGTCAGTCCTATGTGTTCATAACGGAGGCAGAGTAATTCTTGCTGCTATCTCATTCTTCAGATTGATGGCATATGTACATTTTCTTTCTTCCCTTGGGGTTCTTCAGAGTCTGCTTTGTATCCTGCTTACTGTATGTAACTTGCTTCACATGCAACGCTGTATCATCCCAACATCAGTTCTGGCTGCAGAGGGGTGGACATGGTCCCTTTCAGACTCCAGAGCCCCTCAAAGACACTCCTGAAGCTCACTAGGGAACCATATGGGTCACTCTTCCTCTCCTTCCCTCGGAATACGTTTGCTGGCTATACAATGATACCAACAACTGGTGGTCTTCTGGCTGTGGGAAAGGGGATTTAAGTTATATGTTACTAGACTGCTTTTTCTAAGCAGACATGTTTTTTCTTACGGTAAAAGTACTGCAGAGAAAACGTATTAAAAACAAACAAACAAACAAACAAACAAAAAGAACCTGCACACATGCTAATAAATATACCAAGGATTAACACCTTCTCCACAAGAGCTCTTGTTGGTGACAGTCCTTCCAACCTTTTCCTAAGGATTAGGCTCTTCTCTTGGGCAGCAGGTCCTGTCTGTTTGCTGGATCAGAAAGAAGGCCCTAACTCAGTCTAAATTCAATACTTATGATACATAGTCTTTCTTTGTCTTTTGGCTTCTGAAGAGCCCAGTGTGAACTAATATATGCAGGATTCTTCAGGTGATGGTATATCACTGGAGGCTTTACAACCTAAGTGAATTTGCCTCATCACTCTGTAACTGTTCTTAATTCCTGGAGTGGTTCTGGTTACCTGTCTCATGGAAATCCCTGGTCCACAATAATACATAAACTTTATACAGTAAGATCTTCCAAAGATATTGCAGGAAACTGCTGTCTCTCTCACAGACAGCACAACATAATTTAAAATCCGCTGCCTATTTCTATAAAATCTTTGGCTAACTGTCTGATCTGTGACCGTTGCCAATTTGTTAGTCCCTTTTCATTTTTATTTCTGTTTTCTTTCCCCTCCACTTTTCTCATACATCTTTGATTATTTGTGAAATTCCTCACCTCCCTATTCCACCAGCACACTCTTCTTTTAGGATGAAAATGAAATTAACAAAGTTCTTTTTTTCCTTTAGTATATGCTCTTCTGCCTGCTGTCCTTATGCTGTGATCCTGGTACTGAGCCCTTCTCCAGGCCTATATGTGACATACCAGAATCACATTTTGTATTCACTTTTCCTCCACAATACAGGGCTCCTCTTGCTTGGAAGCTATTCATATTTCAAAGTTGATTCTTTCCTGTAGAGCTGGAAGGAAACAGATCAATCACAAAGCCAAATCCCATTCTTGCTAACATCTGTACCACCCTGAATTTTATCCATATTGTTTTATAATCTGTGACAAAAGATGCTCAATTATTCCCATGCTGCATTTTGTGGTAAAACGTTATGTGTGATTATAAGGGGCTGTTAGTACTAAACTTTTTTTGTTTCAATTTAACCTGAAGGCCAGCGCTTTGCACAGATGGAAGAGAAAGCTGTTCTAGCCACGATCCTACGGCGCTTTTGTATAGAAACAAGTCAAAAGCGAGAAGAGCTTGGACTTGTGGGAGAACTAATTCTTCGCCCAAGTAAGGGCATCTGGATCCAACTGAAGAAAAGAAGAGAGTGTGTGGCATAAGAAGAACGTTCACAAGGATTTTAGATTCTAAACCACATGCTCAACAGAATCCTGTAGGCCATTCATCTTTGATCACAAATAAAAAAAAGAAGATTTAATGGAATTGTAAATATATCAGAAATGTTCAGAATCTCTAGGCCTTTCATGCTATAAATATTTAACTCAGGATATTGTCATTCCCTGCCATTCAGTTGTCTCAGGATATCTCAAATAGTAGTAGACATTTGAATGTCTTGTATTCTTAATAAATGTTGTCCTGGCACTTTACATCATCTTCTCTGAGTCCTCTATTCATGTTGCTCCTAACTTCTACTTCTAACCCTTGAGAAAAAGTTACTCAGGTGCATGATGTGCCTAGTTTCCACTTTTCCAAGGGTAGGGATGTGGAAGTTGTCTTACAACTATAGTCTCTTAATTGCCAAAATAAGATGCTGTTACAGTCCTCATTAGAATACTTTTGGTGGACAGACTAAATGCAGACAATGTATGTGAATACGGAGCTACCTAAAAAGACTGAGGCAGTTCCTCAGCTGATGTGAATCAGTTTAGCTCTATGGACTCCAGTAGAGCCGTGTGAATATAAACCAGTTGAGCTCAGTATAACTAGTGGTTATTCCTCCAACATTATTTTTTGTTGCTGTTGATTATGCATTCTGCATTTTATGGTCTGCCTCAAACTCTCATCTCACTTAAAGCAGTGCAGTCTTAAGCCAAGTCTACACTATGGGAGAAAGTTGATCTAAGATATGCAACTCCAGCTATGTGACTAGCTCGAATTATCATGGCGTCCCTACTGTGGGAAGTCGATGGGAGAAACTTTTCTGTTGACTTCCCTTATTCCTTGTGACCTGGTGGAGTACCACAGTTGACGGTGGTGTCATCAGTAGTCAATTTAGTGGGTCCTTACTAGACCCGCTAAATCAAACTCTGAGAGATCGATCTTCGGAGCTCCGTTCTTCAGATAAGTGAAAACAAGCCCTTCCTGGCTGCAATAGAGTTGTCCTGGTGTAAAAATGAGGGAAGGGTTTCACAAATGACTTTGTGTACCTACTGAAGGAAGGTAAATATGTTTTTCCAAATGTATGTGTTTTTCAGTTATCTTTGAATGTTATTGTAGCCTTGATTATTGGATTAATTTGTCATGTAACTTGTATGCTATGATATAATCCATTCAGCTAACAATCTCTGGTTGAGATGTATGTGACTCTAAATGGCACTTTGCATTTAAATGGCACTGGAGTCCTTTACAATGGATATAAATTATTGGAATGGATTTTTGTTCAGTTTCTGGCACATGGCTTACATAAACAGTCAAGAGACAGGCTCATTTCCTTAGGAGAAAAGGAAAATTAAGGTAGCCAGAATGTTGAGCCACTTCCCTTAGTAGAGCTGTTACTGCAGCATAAG
The DNA here is from genome assembly GCA_030068395.1 of Apalone spinifera. NCBI lineage: Eukaryota > Metazoa > Chordata > Testudines > Trionychidae > Apalone > Apalone spinifera. The sequence continues at coordinate 72,413,093 of JANRFK010001234.1, forward strand.
GTTCATCTGTGTTTGCCTGGCCCGTGCACAAAATGAGAATTTTGGTTGTTGGCACAAATAATTGTAACAATTTGACATTCAAGGTCAAAATCTGCTATGAGCTCCAACTCTTGTTCTAAATCCTACTTGCATCAGTTGGTGCTACACATAGTAATTGAGAATGCAATTTGACCCACAACCATAGATTGCTGCTATTCTCACAGGAGCTGACATGGAAGTGAAATATTCTGGCAGTTTATGATGATTGTGTAGTATGGGGCTGGGCAGATTATATATTATTTCTCTTCTCTCTTTTCTCTCTTTCCCCCACTACATGCAACAGAAACCTCATTGGCTTTGTGTGTGTAGGAAGAGTGCCACTCAAATCAAGGACCCAAAATTAACTCTGGAAGGGTTAGGGCCAATGAGCCGACAGGAGGTGGGATGGTTCACCAGCTTGGGAAGATGCAGAGAGGAATAAAGAAGGAGCAGGCCAGCAAGCAGGAGCTCTAAACTTGGACAGAGAGAGAGAGAGACTGAACCTGGAGCTGCTTGGAGGACAGACAGCTGCTTGAAAAAGGGGACTCTTATAAATGCAGTCTGGCACTCACAGGACAGCTGAAACCACTATTCTGAACTCATAGGTTAGACAGACCTGAAGGGTGGTGGTGGTGGTGGTAGAATTGCATTGGTGTGGTGGAGAGAGTCTGCTTGTGTCTAGCAAAGCTGGAATGGGAGGAAGGGGAGCAGTAGGGAGGAAGAAGAGGAACTGTGGCTGTATCAGAGCAAAGAAGTCTGTATAACCCCTGCTAAAGCTCCTGGTCTAGGTCTATTCCTGGTTTGCTTGGGTTAGATAAATATTAAGTATAGTACATATTCCAGGGGTAAACTCTGACTTCTGTAAGAGAGAGGGCTGGTATTTGTGCAGAGGTTTGTAGCCGGGACTTGGGACCCTTCTCCTAATTGTTGGAATACCTTGCAGTGCTTTCATATAGGATATAATGGTAATGTATTTAATGTACCTAATCTTAGTCTGTTTTTAGTTATTCAGACAATATACATAATTTTCAATAAAGTTGTGTGAAAATAAGTTATTTCTAAGTTGAAGAAATATTTACACACTGTATGTTTCCATGTGAAAGCTTAGTGGTGATCTTACAAAATGGAGAGATTAAAAATGCAACAGAGGGACATTTGATACATGGTGGCCTTAAAATGTTGTGAATTTGTTGTGAATGTTGAATTTGCTACATTGCTTTCTAGATCAATAAAGCAATATATTCTTAAATGATCTTTTTGTACTCTGACAGTTAATATAATGATTTTAATATTTTTCTAATTAAAAATACCCTTGAGAAATGCAAATACAATTTACTGTGTGTGTAGAGGTACAAACCAAGAATTGAATGATGTCCATGAAAGACTGAGAAGATGAATTGTTTTTAATATGAAATTCAGAGGTCACAGGTACTCTTTGCTAGAGATGGTCAAATGTTTTAAAAAGTGACTTGTAAATAATTTCAGGAACAAAAATAGCAAGATCAGCTTGCTGTTGTATTCAGACAGATGCCAAGGATTTGTAAAAATGTTAATGTCAGAAAAGTATGAATATTAAGTTTTTTTAGCACAAATGATCAGTCTTACACAAATTTGTGTCAGAAATACTTTATTCATACCACTCATTATTTTATATTTAGAAAGTTTTAGTCACCCAGTTAGGAACTGAAAACAATATTGCTTATATAACCAATCACACACTCCAAAACACAGGTAAATAGCTAAACTATGCTTGGGATGAAATTTGTGCACAGAAATTATTCACCTATGACACAGAGTTCCATTTAGTACATTCAGAGGTTTGTAAACAAAGTGTTACAGCCATTGCCTTAACTTCCCGTTTACTGGTTTGTTAGGTTAGCCAGCCAGCTAAACCAAAAAATGCACCTCTTTCATGTTACCCACAATTTAAAAAATCTTTCCCAGTCTTTACCTAGGGTCTAGGAATTTTGTTCTTCTTGTGGTGGAGCTGGACTTGATAGGCAGAAAATTGAGCAGCTAAATGTATAGATGCACATTCTAGATTAAGTAAATAGAAAGAAAATAGATAGATGCTAAGACTAACAGTTCTGTGAGTGGTATCCTTCCTGTCTTAGCATCTATCTATTTACTTTGATCTGCTTAGATTTAAGTACCCCATTCTCCAGATACTTAATGATGCCCTGTCTCATACACCCCTTCCTTTTTTTCTTTTTCTCCCCCCTCTCCTTCCCCTCTCCCATTTATTTCGAGTTTTCATATCCCCTACTCATAACTCCGGTCATCTGAAGAAGTGGGCTGTGCTCATGATACCATCTACATGTTTTGTTAGTCTATAAAGTGCTACTAGACCATTTGTTATTTTTATCTATGGTACTTATATGGCTCCCATTACAGTTGTACCTGAGTGCCTCCCAATCTTTTAATCTATTTATCTTCTCACTCCTTTGGGAAGCAGGAAAGTACTGTTGTTCTTATTTTATTGGAAGGGGACTGATGCATAAAGCGGCTAATGGCTAGATCAGGCTTGGGCAAAATATGGTGCATGGGCTGGATCCAGCCCACCAAGCCACCAGAACCAGCCTGCAGATGCAGCAGGGAGCCTCAGGCAGACTCCCTGCATGCCCCGCTCCCTGCATGCCACTCAGAAAAGCGGCTGCCGAGCTCTGAGCTGGGGGAAACGGGGAAAGGCTGCCCCCACTTCCAGCACAATCCCATTGGAATTCTGGCCAATGAGAGCTGCCTGTTTGAAGAACAGGCAGCACACAAAGCACCCATCCCCCTCCCCCTCAGGCTCTTAGTCTCAGACACACATGGCTCCTGAAGCCTGTGTCTGGGCAGGGCAGGCAGGAAAGCTGCCTGAGAAACATGCTGGGTGGGAGGTAAGTCTCCTGGCCAGAGCCTGTCTATGGCACCCCAGCCTTCTTTCCCCATAACCATCTGTCTTGTTAGAAGAGCAAATTAATGAAGAAAAGGACAGGCACACTGGTAGCAGAGTCAGTATAAACCATAAGGAGAAATGATAAGGTCCCATTGCAGGAGAATAAGGAATAGCCAATAATAAGGAAGTGTTTAAGAAAGAGAATGTTGAGGGGGCATAATAGGTCAGAAACTGTAGTGACAAATGAATCTGGAAACACAGGTGGGCTAGCTGACACAGAGTCTTTAGAGAGTTAGGAATTTGAATATTATAAGAGCAGAATGCAGTCACCAAAACTAAAAAGTGCATTGTTTCTCACTTGCTAAATGCAGCACTTCAAGAATCTATGGTAAAAGGAAAGAAACATTAGTCTTGAGCAGGGGTCAGCAGTAAAATGGCAGCGATTCACCAGCATTAGCCCCTGGCAGGACACTGCGGCTATATTTACCTGCACTTCTGCAGGTATGGCCCATTGCAGCGTCCACTGGCTGCAGATTGCTGTTCCCAGCCAAAGAGAGCCAGAGGAAGCAGTGAAGACTGGGTCACTCCTTCCTGAAGCTTCCATTGTCTGAGAACAATGATGTGTGGCCAGCTGGACCTGCAATCATCTGTACATGTGGAGGCACAAGTAAATATTGCAGCAGTGGCCCACAGGGGTTAACGCTGGGGAACCAGATCTGGCTGACAAACGGGTATTTGCCCAGCCCCTGGTCTTCAGTCTCTTCTCAGTTGCAGTAGATTTTCACCAGTGTAACTCACTTGAACTTGAGTCATCATTCTCAGCAGCTTCACTAACACTTAAGTGATACAACTGTAGGATTCATACTACTGAAAGTGAAGAGAGATCAGGCCCATTTCCTGTGAGGGGTAGACAGGTGGGGGAATAAGGAGAGAAGAAAAGGATAAAAAAAGGTGGATGCTCTTTTGTCCATGCTCTGAAGTTTTCCTTGCACAACCTAGCAATCGTTTATGCTTACGGTCCCATATTAAGCAGAAGAAGATTTGACTATAGTAAAACAGGGATCAGACATTTATTAAAAGCAAAGTATCAGATCCTTAGCAGGTGTAAAGTGCTATAGCTACATTGAGTTCACTAGGGTGCTACCACTTTGTACTAGCTAAGGATCTGGCCCCAAAACAGAAACAATGTTGACATTGTGTGTACCCTTTAAAAGTAAATATTAAAGTCAGGCAAACATTGCATGCAAAATAATATTTAACACAATTAGAAGTGCTGGGCATGCATATTAGCCAAACAGCCAGAGCTACCCACACAAGTGCAGCTGTTGTGTTTTCAGGTAAATAACTTCCATTATTTTAATTGCTATCGAATAGAAGATTGGCAATATCAACTATGGGTCATTCATTTGCTGCTCCTAAAATTTTCAGCATAAGATTTTTAAAGGTGAAGAATTTAAGATTTATCTAGTGAGATTTCAGATTTTTGCTAAAGCGCTAAGGTTGAATGCAATGCCTACATTGTTGCTAACACTGTTTAGATTAAATACCATTTGGAAATAAATGACTAGCAGGATAAGGTCATATTGGTAATGCTGAAATTTATAAATACATTTATAAATAGCAGGCCAATTTGTTGGTCAGTTTGATCAAGTGAAAATCCAAAGTAACTCCACTGGAAAGCCAAGCAGAATATGTTCCAATATTTGTAAATTTAATTCACACTTGCAGTCATAAACACAGTGTGAAACATCTGCTGCTATTGTATATATTTCACCATTGTCACTCCAATTGTATTCTATGACTTCACGTTATTTTTAATTGACTGTCTGACAGAAAAATTGCCTGTAAATTACCTAGTAACGTGTATCTCTTCTAGTCTTTTAGAATAGTTGTTGCACATGCTAATTATATTGTAAAGAAACATTTGGATGTATTTATTTTTTAGGATGGTTTGGATTTATCAGACCTTTAAGTTCATTTTCTTATTCACTTCAGCTTACAGTGGTAAGTTTACACATACTTCCTAAATGTACACACAATAATACAATATTTTTTAAAAAATGTAAGATTAAGGGGAATAATATTTATGACAGCTTAAATATTGCCATGTAAACTGAGGGCTGTAGAATCTTATGTATTAGGATTCTAATACATAAGAACTAGGGGTCACCAAATGATATAAATGGGTAACAGGTTTAAAACAAACAAAAGGAAGTTTTTCTTTACATAGCGCACAGTCAACCTGTGGAACTCTTTGCCAGAGGATGTTGTGAAGACCAGACTTTAACAGGGTTCAAAAAAGAACTAGATAAATTCATGGAGATTAGGCCCTTCAATGGCTATTAGCCAGGATGGGTAGGAATGGTGTCCCTAGCCTCTGTTTGTCTGGAAATGGATGACAGGAGAGGGATCACTTGATGATTTCCTGTTATGTTCACTCCCTCTAGGGCATCTGGCATTAGCCACTGTTGGAAGACAGGATACTGGGCTGGATGGACTGTTGGTCTGACTCAGTATGGCCGTTCTTAAGTTGAATACTCCCCTATTCAATGAGCAATCCCATTTATTTCAAGGGGTGTACTTATGTTAGTAATGATTGTATAGCAGACCCGATTCTACTCTGTTAGGACAGGTCTACACTGGACCTAAAAGGTCAGCTTAAGGTATGCAACTCCAGCTATGCAAAATGTGTATCTGGAGTTGGCTTACTTTAAGCTGAGCCATGGCAGCATCCACATGGTGGGAGGTCGACGGGAGCAAATGCTCCAGTCAGCTTCCCTTACTCTTCATAAAAGGAGAAGTACTGGATGCTGGCACAAGCTGCTAGATCTGCTAAATTGAATACTACAGGACCGACCACCAGAGCGTCGATCTTGCAGTATGTATAGATGTGCCCTGGCACTGGTGTAAATTAGGAGTAACTCCAGTATAACACTATTATGAAACAAGTACAAGTGAGATTAAAATCAGACCAGTTATATACCACTCTGAACACTAAAGCCAGGATTCTTTGCACAGTTGAAGAATGTGTAGCACAATTTCTGTGGGTAGTAACTCTAAGCTCTCTCTTTTGCTTCCATGATCCTGGGCTGACTTTCCTCCTGGCCAGTCACCCAGTGTAAGTTAAACCTAAATTTGCTGTAACTTGTCCTGTCTGTCAAGGGGTCTTCATAGCAGCAGGAGATTGCTGTTGCTTCTAGGGTGTGAGGAAGCCACGGTCAAGCTTCCTTTCTCCCTGGCTACTCCCCCACACCATACTAAGTAGAGGGAGAGTACAGTTTCAGAATGGTTAAGCCAAACAGCCATACTGAAGAGAAAAATTTTGTCTAAAAGTAAGCAATACACTTTTTAAAACCTTTAGTTTTCTTAGACATTGCTTTTATATGACGCTATCATGCTTTAAGAAATAGCTGAGGAAACAGTTCAGATACTAGTAGCATCCTTATAACTGCTACAGATTATTAAATGACAAAGTCTAGAGTCAGAAAATGAATAACTCAGAAACCATTTATTTTACTGTGCATTATGGTTCTGTTGAGATAGTTGAAACATAGCAACTAGAGGAAAGTAAAACTCGTGTACATTTTTCAATGTCAGCATATGTTAATGATTTACTTCATTTGGTTGGCAAACATTCCATCATGTTTCCACAATGACCACTATGCGAACAAATTAGGATAAATATCTAATACAATTTTATGCTTTCTAATGAATTATATATTTTCACACACGATGGAATTAGATAATAGAACATTTAGGAAGAACAGACCGACAGATTCATTTAACATTTTTAAGTAAATGTATTATTTGGAGTGGAAGTTCTGGAAAACTAATGACTTTTATCTTTGTCAAAAGGTTCTGGAAGCAATTCCCCCTACTAAATTAATGCACCCCAAAATCAGAATACTAAATACTTATATTCTTCTGTATTCTGTACAAAAAGGTAAATAAGCTGCTGAGCATCTGATTAATCAGGCAATGTGTATTATTTAAAAAAATCATTTATTATATTAAATGTTTCACATTGTAGCAAATGGCAGCCATTTTAGGATGTGTCTATACAGCAGGGTTTAACTTGAAATAAGCTATGCAAATTGAGCTACGTCAATTGTGTAGCTTATTTCAAAATAGCTTATTTTGAAATTGGGAGAGTCTACGCAGCACTTATTTCAAAACAGAACACTCTTCCTCTGACTTCCCTTATTCCTTGTACAACGAGGGTTACAGGAGTCAGAGTAAGAAGTCCTCCAGCTTGACAGTATTTTGACACTATTTTGAAATAATTCCCTGCTGGGTAGACGCGGATTAAGTTATTTCGGAATAACGCTAGTTATTTTGAAATAATGTTGCTGTGTAGATGCACCCTTACTATGCAATTAAAGTTTATATAAATAAGTTCTAATGATAATACATATCCATATTGGTAGAAAACCAGTACATATATATACACACATCATAGTCATGTTCTGTATTTATAAAATGCTTTTTTGAATAAGCAAAAAGACACACGTTTCTGGAAAAAATTGTAAAAACCTTGTAAATCCTTGCAAAGTAGCTAGGATCTTAACCCATTGAATTTATTTTAAAATATGTGTTTTCACTGATATACATGACAGCCTAAAATATGTTTAACTTTCTATATATATATAAAAGATTTTTCTGTGGGACGAGTGACGTAATCCCTTTACTCTGCATCCCTCAGCCCCTTCCCCCTCAGCTGCCTTGCCTCCTTCCTTCCTCCTTGCTGCTAACTCTGTAGTGCTCAGCAACCTATGACTCCCCTGAATGTCAGTAGCACTGAGGGTAAGCTGCTACTGCTGGGCTTGTGGGTGTGGGGAGGAGAAAAATTGCAGGGGTCCAGCACAGGGGGGGTAGACACTCACTGCGAGACTGGGGGACACCCCCACCCACATAGTAGGCAGCTGCCAGAGTTTTAAATTGCGCTGCTCTGGCGGTGCGAGGAGAGGGGGGAGAGAGCACATAGCCTGGCGAGGGGGCATGGCAAGGGGCCTGGGAGTCACCCCCTGTCCCAGCAGCTGGGGAAGGGGAGAAAGTTCAGGGCCTGTTGAGGGGCCTGGGCCCTGCACCTCCTCCCTCCCTGCAGTTGGGGGGAAGGGTGAGGGGCCCGGGCTTTGTCCCCGCTCCCTCCCAGCAGGCAGGGGGAGAGAAATGTGGAGTTTGGCAAGGAACCTGAGCCCCACCCCCCCTCCTTACTGCCAGCAGCCCGGGCTTGGAGAGAATGTGCCAGGGTGGAGAGCGTCGGGCGTGGCCAGGGATCAAGGGTGGGGGACAGCTGGGGCTGGAGCAGCAGAAGGGGGGGGGGGGGGGCTGCAAGTCATGAGACCTCCTCCCTCACAGAGGTGGGAGGAAGAACTGTGAGCCACACCCCCTCCCTCCTTGCAACCTACTCCCTGGTAGCTGGGGAGGGACTTCTTGGGCTGGCCCGGCTTCAGAGAGGCCAGGCAGCTTGGGGGAGAGAGCTGGGACAGGCCAGGGCTACCACACCTCGGCCTGGCCTTCCCTGGCGGTCAGGAAGGAACTGGGTCTGCCTTTCCCCTGAGAGAAGCACTGGCGAGCATAGCGAGCAGGGGACACCACCCCCTCGTTATAATAATTTGTTTTAATGGCGCCTACATATACTATAGCCCATATTAGAGGCTATAAATGGCTTTAAAATCTAGGAAGGGATTAAGATTTAAAGAGTTTAACTGAGATGAGCAGAACAAATGTTAACCCATTTTTTACTTTTAAGTGTTCTGCAGATGGCTCTTAATTCAGTATGAGGCTGTCAAATAACAGTAATCAATTAACTAAATATATTTCACTGGAATTTCCTCCCAGTTTGTACAGAATAAATATTTTCCCTTTATCCAGTTTTTTCTTTTAATAGCAGAAATACATTCTAAGCACAACCTGAGCACAGCCTACTTATATAGACTTTGCTACACACAACACCACAACAACATAGTGTATGCATCTCCAAACCTGCACTGATGCAGCTGTGCTGCTGCACTGCTTCTGGTGAAGATGCTGTATGCCCAGAAAGGCAGTGCTCTCTTGTGGGTATGACTCTGCCTCCATCAGAGTGGAAGCTATGGCAGTGGAAGGGCATCTCTTGCCAACATAGCACCAGTCTTGACGGTACTTAGGTCAAACTAATTTGCATTGCACAGGGTGCGGTTTTTTACACTCCTGAGTGACGTATGTTAGATCAATTTATGTGGCAGTCTAGCCCTCCTTTGAAACATAAGAACAGATCATTACAGCCTTTATGGTACAGGCTGAACCTCTCTCATTCGGGACTCTCTGATCTGTCAACATCTATGGTCCAGCAGAACCACAGATGTTGCTAGACCAGAGCCTCCGGCCCCAGAGGTTGAGAGTGGCTGGGAGCAGAGCTGGTTTGGTTAGCTGCACCCTGCGGGGCCAGTGACCTGGGGGTAGATTGCTCCTAGAGCAGCTGCTGCTGTGTGGAGGATGGGGGCAGGAAACCCCAGGCACAGCTGTAGCCATGTGTGCACATAGCTGGGGAACCCCAAGAGCTGAGGGTTCAGGAAGCAGAGCCAGGGACAGGGGGAAGCAGAGCTAGGCAGGTGAGCCAGAGCCTCCGGGTTCCCCCTGGGCATTAGCTAGGAGAGGAGCCCTGGGAGATCCCGGACACCTGACCTTCCCTGGTCCAGCAAATTCCTTTGTTTGGGACCACTCTGGTCCTGAGAGTGGTGGACCAGGGAGGTTCAACCTGTATTATTTACACATAAAAGCTATTTGGATGTGTTTTGCCATAAAAGAGTTACTACATGCCTGGTGTCATGTGCCTATAAATCTGAGATTATATTATTGCTCTTTTTGTTCATTATATTTCCTAAACTTTTACTTTTTCACTTCACTTCAAGTTGATTATTTAATTGTGTATTCAGAGAGAGTTTTTCTCTTTAGTATAAAGAAGGGAAAGTTAGATCCTGGATGGATTAAGAGGAAATATAGAGTGCCCTTTGGAGTTTTGCAGAATAACCCCATATGAGAATCAATCTCTAGGACCTTGCCTTTCGTCAACTCATTGTGTTAGATTTACCAACTGCAATAACTCCAATTAATGCATTTCACTTCTATATCAGAATGTATATCTCAGACCTATGAAAATATGTCCTTCCAAGGAGGAGATGTGACTACAGTTTTCACACCGAACTTTGAATACTGTCGAATAGTATGTACTTACCATCCTAGGTGTCTGTTATTCACTTACCTTCCAGCAACATGGACTAAAGATCCTGCAAAAAGGTAACATACCATGTCTCTGAAATGGAAGCAGATTTTTCTGTACTACCAACGTGTAATGTATTTTAGGCACACAGCACCTCTACATCGATGCCATATTATTACATAGGAAATGCTGCAATGTGCTTAAAGAAAGAACAAAATGGTGGCTCTTACCATAGAAAAACAGGTTGCTTTGAATAACACATTCATTTGTCTTTAGAAATGATTATGTAAAGTATCTTTTCCCAAACCTGTGAAAGGCGAACTTTTTGTTCAGGAAAGGAAACCGCTTGTGCAAGCATGCAGATCTGCAAGGTGTTATTAAAGTCCTACTACATCTTTGGTAGATTCTCCCTTTCCATATCTAAGCCATCATACCCCCCTCAAAGTGGGGGTGTGCCACAAAAAGGGATAGCACTAGCTAGTCCAAAAAGAATTATGGTTAAATTCCATCACACCATCTACAACACTGAGTTATTCTAGAGGTATTTGCATCCCTGAGGCATATAAACTCCCAGGCTGTGTCTAGACTGGCCAGTTTTTGCGGAAAATCATCTGCTT
>JANRFK010001234.1:72448407-72469803 GCA_030068395.1 Apalone spinifera
AGTAATTCAAACTAATTACTCCCCTGTGATTCCTGGGGCTCTAAGTCGAGGTAGTACATCCACATTAATGGAGCCTGCCTTGGACTAATTTCAAGGCTTCCCTGTAGTGGGGACACGCTATTTCAATTTTATAAAATTGGGAGTTAGTATGTCAACTTTAGTTATTTTGAAATAATTTCCTGGTGTAGACATGTTATTGAGTGATCCAATACCAGCATCTGGCAATCAGAGGTTTAGGGAAACACAGAGCATGAGTTTGCATCCTTGACCATCCTGCTTATAGCCACTGATGGACTTATCCTCCATGACCTGAGGCCATTCTATCTTGAACCCAGTTATACTTTTGGCCTTCACAAGATCCTCTGACAAAGAGTTCCACAAGCTGACTGTGTATTGTGTGAAGAGTTATTTATTATTGTTTATTTTAAACAGCTGCTTATTAATTTAATTGGGTTACCCTGGGTTCTTATATTAATGTGAAAAGGTAGATAACACTTCCTTGTTTTCTTTGTCCACATCAATCATGATTTTATAAACTTTTGTCATAGTCACTCTTAGTCATCTCTTTTCCACACTGAACAATCCCAGTCTTTTTAATTTCTCCTTATATGGAAGCTGTTCCATGCTCTTAATTATGTTTGCTACCCTTCTTTGTACTTTTTCCCAATTCTAATGTATCTTTTTTTGAAATGGGGCTATTAGAAGATGATTTATATAGTTGCATTATGATATTTACTGTCTTCTTATCTATCCCTTACCTAATGATTACTAACATTGAATAGATATTTTCAGAGAACTATCCAGGGACTCAAAGATCTCCTTCTAGAGTAGTGAGAGCTAATTTAGATGCTATCATTTTATATGTATAATTGGAATAGGTTTTAATGTTCATTACTGTGCAGTCATTAACATTGAATTTCACCTGCCATTTTATTGCCCAGTCATAATGCTTCATAGTTAAATCCAAAGTTGACTATCTTCAGTAATTTTCCATCATCTGGAAACTTTTACTGCCTCACAATTCAACTCCTTGTCCTAGATCATTTATGAACATGTTGAACAGATTGACCCCAGTACAGATCCATTAGAGGACCTTCCCTCTTACCCCATGACAGCTTTCTTTGCTTAACAACCTTTGGTGAGGGATCTTGTCAAAGACTTTCTGAAAGTAGAAGTATACTATATCTGCTGTATCACCCTTATCCATATACTTGCTGATATCCTCCAAGAGTTCTAATAAATCAAGTTCACCTATGTCTCTGACAATTCTGTTCTTTACTATAGTTTCAGCCAATTTCCTGGTACTGAAGTTAGGCTTAGCAGCCATTAATTGCCTGGATGGTCTCTTTAAAAAAAATCATAATAGCTATCTTCTTGCCATCTGGTAAAGAGGCTGATTTAAGTGATAGGTTACATACCATATTTCATAGCTCTGCAATTTCATTTATTAGTTACTTCAGAACTCTTGTATGAATACTATCTGGTCTTGGTGACCTGATAACTTATTTTGATGCTGCTGGAATTCTGGATGATCTGTGGAGATCAGATGCAGTCAATAGCAATTAAACTTACATGACCAAATGCTGAAATGATACTAATTACCTTTGAGGTAAGGCCATCATGTTTAGTGCAAGGGATGGAAATAGGTGATCTAGCTGAGGGAGGAGACAAGGGAAACTGGATGGTTATGGAAGTGGGGAATTATTAGAAGTTCAAAAGAAGCCAAATGGGGTTTGGCAGTAATGTAAGACACAAAACCCTGAAGCCCGAACAGCACAGCTGATCAGTAATGTACGGCACTATTTCGGGATACTTCTGGTATCCCAAAATAGCTATTCCATGTCTTTGAAACAAGCCTATTATTTAAAAATATAATGGATGTGCTGTTCCAACGTCCCTGTAAACCTTGTGCAATGAGGATTAAAGGACATTTCAGAATAGCAGTTTATTTTGAAATTTGGTGCTGTGTAGACAGTGCCAAATTATGAAATAAGCTATTTCAAAATTAACTCAAAATAAGCTATGCAATTAGCTAGCTACCACACCTCTTTTGTTCTAATTTCTATGGAATATTTTGTAATCAGGAAAAAAAAACCCTGAGATCATACAACTTCCATAGTGTAGTGTAACTAGAAAGCTAGAACGCTCATTAAAGTTTCACTCCACTCAGATACATCTTATGCTATTATTTCCTTTGCACAATATATTGTATTGCTCAGATTTCTAGTTTATCATTGTTTGAGGAAGTATCTTGGGTACTTTATCTTTAAAACATCAAGATTGTTTTTCTCCTTTCACACAAATATATTTTGTGAGACAGATAGCATACACATTTCATTGTCAGTATCACAGCACAATACTGTGAGAATAGGCAGCAAGGAAATATTACTTTAAATGCTGTAAGGTGCAATATCCCACACGTAATGAGAGGGTAATTGCTGTACAAATAATCATTACACTGTGAAAAATCTCTTTGGATAAAATGTATTAATTACAGTCACTACTATTATAATGCTTCTGCTGTTTAGGGATTAGAATAGGGAACTGGGAGTCAAGGCTCTTGGGTTCTCTCACCGATTCTGCAAATGACTATCTTGGCCATGTCTTCCCTACAAATTTTGGTTGATGAAAGTCATATTGGCATAAAGTTGCTGTTGTTAGTATAGCACTTGTGTACATTCATATTTGGCTCCTTGTGCTAACACCAGGAGTACTTGTGTCCAGGGCCCTCCTTAGGGGGGTGTCAGGCCTGGGACAACCTCCCCCCCCTTTCAGTTCACCCCAGACTCTACCCCTTCCTGCCCCTGCTCTGTCCCCTCCACTCCTTCCCTCACATCTCCTCCCCCAATTGATGCAGCCCAGAGGATTAGTGGGACTGGCAGCATGGGTCAGAACCCCACACTCACTGGCAATGGTAGGAAGCAGAGTGACCCAGCCCCAGCCCACTCCACTCCGCCGGCTCCCAGCCATGTCATTCTGCTTTCCCCAGCACAAGTGAGTGCAAGGGCGGTTCCCCCCCTTTCCTTAAGCCCCCTCTCCCATTTTTTACCTAAATGTCAGCACTATCCATGAGCCAGGGAAAGCTAGGTGGAGGGCTTCCACTCTGATCTGGTATGTGTGCCCAGAAGCTGCCTCACCCTGCAAAAGGAGCAGATGTTCCCCTTAGCCTGGTGGCCAGGGAATGAACCCAGCAGCTGAGAGAACCTCCTTCAATTCCCCACTCTGCCTGATAAGGGCAAGGGATCTGAGCAACGTTTCCTGACTTTCATCTGAGTACTCTAAACATGAGACTACAGAATGATTTCCACTCTCGGGCTCCACTGATATTCAATTATTTAAAGTGGAATAAACCTCACCAGGAGAGACTGAAGGAGCCTCACAACAGAATAACCCACAATCCTGTGGTTTGGGCACTTGCCTGAGAGGTGGGGCTATTGGCCTTTGATTTCTTTGCCTCAGAGTGGGGGGAATTGTGCCAGGGTCCCAGGTGAGTACCCTGACCACTGGTCTAAACTACTGGAGCTGTTCCTTTAGATGTCAAAATGGCCTGGTTCCAGAAGAGGGGTTTCACGTTGTGGATCACAAGCAGACAGGCACCTCCTTGCAGGCGATATTTAGGCCCTTAAATCTGTAAGAGGGTCAGTGATCCTTGGCAGCCCCCATTGGTTAAAAGTGGCTGCCTGGCTAGTGTGCTGGCTTTTGTGGATCACATTCTTGGGCACCTCTGTCTCCCAGTTCATTGTACTGAACATCTTGACACCTAATTCAGGGTATGTGGAGCTCATTGTTCCTCCAGCGCTTTTCAAGTTGCCTAAAATTAGCATCTGAATTCTCAGTGTTGCAAAACCTAAGTTTTTAATCTGTCCCATATATTTAGCCAATTACTGAGAAACTAAGGCTCCTTCCATTCCCTGCCCTTCACCTCATTTCCTGCCCATTTGTTTGCAGTGGGTAGCAGCTCCGGCTCTCCCTGTCTCTTCTCCATGACCAATCAGTGTGAGCAGAGCCAAAGAGAGGAATAAGGCTCTACTCCTCCTTACTTTCCAATACAGCTGACTATGGCAAAATTCAGAAAAGCACCCAAATATGTGTTTTTAAGCATGAGTTGTGCCCTGTTGATTTCAACAGTATTCAAGCATATGCCTAAGTGCTGAATAGGAAAACTTTCCTGGATCAGGGTATAAGGACAGGTCTAGTGTGTAGAGCACTGTCTTGGACCTGAATCTTGTTGAAGTTAATAGGAACTAAGGGTCTGTATCCCCTGCTTGCTATTCTTACTAACCTCCCCTCTCTCTGGGGGAAGGCAGGGACAAGATTGCTCCAGCCCCAGCTCTCCCCCCATCTGCCGGGAGAAGGGGTTACAGGGCCTTATCATCTCTGGCTCTCTCCCCCTGGCCGCCAGGGTTGGGGCAGTGTCTTGCCAGACCCAGCTCTCCCCCCAGCCATTGGACAGGACTGAGACCGCGCCATCCCCGGCTCTACCCCTTCCCCCAGGCCGATACCATGCCATCCCCAACTCCCTCCCCATGGGTCAACAGGCCCCGCACTCTCCTCCCATCCACCGGAAGGGGAAGGAGGGGCCACACCAAGGCCTCGCCAGGCCCTGTGCTCTCCCCCTGGCTGCCATGCTGCGGGGCGTGGGGAGGAAGAAGGCCATAGCACAGCAGCTGAGCACTGGAGAAAAAGGAGAGGGAGGTAGGGTGGATGCAGGGACTCCAGAGTGACGTGATGATGTCACTCCGTTGTCCTGCCAGAAACGTTTTTTTATATATAGAGATTAAATATGCTTAAGGACCTTACTTTATAAAATAACCACTATTTTTTTGCTCCAGCTTTAACGAAGCACTTGTTTTTTCACTTTGAAATTCTAAGAATAAAATTAACTTTATGACTAAAATATGATGAACATTCCAATAAGCACATAAAAGAAGCAATTTCCATTCTTTGGAGGCGGCCAGAATTGAAGACACCCTCTTAATCCAAGGGAGAATCTTTGGAAACTCTGCTTTCAGAAAATTATTCTGCTTGTAGGTGTGCAGGCAGAAGAAGAGACAGAAATGCAGAAAAGTCAATACACAAAAGGAACAAGAATTCCAACAACTTCAGTGGGAAAATGAAAAGCCTTAGCCATACTTGGTTGATCATAATTTGAGATTTCTCAGCAAATGGAATCTCTTGCTATAGAGATGCAAAGATTCCTATGCTAATTTCTTTTTAAAATGAAGAACTAGTGGAGTACCTGGCCACAACTGCAGAATTCATACAGACAGCGGAATGAATTAGATGAATGTTAGTAAAGCCCTTTGCAGACCAAAGAGTAAAACCCAGATGAACCTTTTTGGGGGATTGACTGAGCTGACTGACTCTGACTTCTATTTTTCAGGATTCATTTGGAGATCAAAGAGACTCATTTACTTTTCTGTTAATGTTCAAAGGATTTATGAGTTCAACCTCAAGTTAATTTGAGGAAGTTATGTATGTTAAGTGGAGAATACCTCCTATCCCAATCTAAGGTTCTGTAATTAAACTGACATTTAAGTCACCTCTTAAGCCTCCCAGACTTAAGATTTGTCTGCTACAGTATAACTATCTGGACCCTTGTTATGACAAAAATGTTCACAACCAGAAAGACAATGTTATGCAATGGATACTTCTAAAATAACATTGTTTTCAAAAAGGAACGTTCATAATTGTCTCTAATCATGCTGAACACATGATGCAATTTACTGGGTGCAACTGATAAAGATTCAGCAATTTAGCCAGGTGAAATAATTGCTTTAGGACCAGTTAGGTTGCACTATCATCATCACTACTTATATTTGTATTGTGATAGATAGGAGAGAAAACATGCCCCTTGCCTCTTGGACCTCTCCCACCCCAAACACACATCCCCAAGGCCCTGTCATGAAGGACCTGGTCAATGCCAAGTAAGTCTACTAGTATTAAATATTCATACTTCAGCATCTACTGGAATAACTAGTGGATATTTTTTCCTGTCATTTTTATGTTGTGAATGTAGTTTCTTTGAAAAAGCTATTACTGTGAGCCCATAGTATGAGTATAACATATTTGTTTTGTTAACTGCACTGGGCTGAGGGGATGATGTTTTGGGAGGGGATCCTAGTAGAGAGCAAAACCAACCAGACACACCACTTCAGACTCTTCTGTGTTGTGTGGTTGGAGAGAGGCATTGTAATCAGTAGTGATAATGAGCCAAAAGGAGAAAACAAAAGCTCCCACCTGGTGTCTTGCTTGCTGCTCAGCTGATCCAATATTTTTTCTGAAGCTGCAATAAACACCAATGATGACCACAGACCTCAGATCCTTCAATTGACATAAGGTGATTGGGTAAGGAGTAGTGAATGTGGCTGCATGCCACTCAGATAATGGTACCTTTATAGTTTCCTGATTTTCATGGCTTTCTTAGACCAGGCTGTTCTAACTGCTGCTTTGCAGCAGCAACCCCTAGGGTTTCATTAGAGCATAGCAACTATACCAACATGTCTATGCCAGGTGCTGGGGTAGGGGCTAACTGCCATCTTCCTGCTGTTCCACATTAATGGATTTTGCAGTAGGCAATTCGGGTCAGTTTTAAGTCTGCTTTGTGCCTCTGGAAGCTGTAGAAGTAGCCTTAAGGGAGGAAGGGTCTGCTCCATGTTATGGTTATGAGCCAATTCATGCATCCCTTTCACTGCATTGTATTTATATTTCTAGAAATATCACCTTGGGTTTGATTGATTCTGTTCACCAGTAAGCGGTTATATAAATAATTAACTTGCCAGCATATGCAGAATGGGCAGATGAAGGTGTTTAAAAATTATACATACCAATTTAAAAGAGAAGTGACATGACTTTCTTCCCTAGAAAGGTATCTTGTCTGGGCCCTTGTCCACATTACCACAGCTATCTGAAAGAGTCTGGTTTCTTTGTCATTGTCAATTAAATTACAGAAAAAGAGAGAGATTTAAAAATACCTGTACACGAAAAATAAACTTGAAATCATTAACAGGTATGTTGTGAGCAAGACATGAGAAGTCATTCTTCCACTCTACTCTGCGCTGGTTAGGCCTCAATTGGAGTATTGTGTCCAGTCCTGGGCACTGCATTTCAAGAAAGATGTGGAGAAATTGGAGAGGGTCCAGAGAAGAGCAACAAGAATGATTAGAGGTCTAAAGAACATGACCTATGAAGGAAGGCTGAAAGAATTGGGTTTGTTTAGTTTAGAAAAGAGAAGACTGAGGGGGGACATGATAGCCATTTTCAGATATCTAAAAGTGTGTCATAAGGAGGAGGGAGGAAAATTTGTTCATCTTGGCCTCTGAGGATAGAACAAGAAGCAATGAGCTTAAACTGCAGCAAGGGAGGTTTAGGTTGGACATTAGGAAAAAGTTCCTAACTGTCAGGGTAGTCAGACATTTATCTAACCTACTCTTAAATATCTCCAGAGATGGAGATTCCACAACCTCCCTGGGCAATTTATTCCAGTGTCTATCAGAGATGGTCTAGACAGTATTTGGTCCTGCCATGAGGGCAGGGGACTGGACTCGATGACCTCTCAAGGTCCCTTCCAGTCCTAGTATTCTATGATCATTGTGGCCATATGTCACTAGGTGGCACTTTTGCTCAGATTTGTCTTGGATTTAACAAATCTTATTTTGGTAAATTATTTTCACATTTTTATAGAGGTTTGTTATAACAGTTGGCAAAAGTGAATACCTGGCATAGATTGGAGAAGATGGCATTTTCAGATCTATATCTACGATAGAGAAATGGCAAAATGTAGTGCTTTTAACTGAAGAGCTCACAGGACTGTAAGACAATTGGTATCATTAGCGATCCTTTTCTACCTGCTGCAAATGAGATACAGAACAGTTGAGAGGCTTGCTCAGTATCAGGACATTGCTGGAATCCAGGCCATCTTATGCTCTGCCCAATTTAGCTACCTTTCTGCTAGGCTCAAAGACATTTCAAGTTTTTATTAGCTGTATGTTAACAGGGTGAAGGTCACTAAAAATGTAATTTCCTTGTGCTGCAGTACTCCTCTAAACTTGAGACATAGTATCAGGAAATAGTTATAGTTATTTTTGTAAAAAAGTTAATATACCAAACTCTCGTAACAGTCTATACCAACTTCCACTAGTGTAGGCCATGGAAGAAAGTTTGAAAGAGATGCTGAGGAAGGTAATCTCAAACTAAACCCTACTCAATAATCAAGGCATTAATGAAGATTATCAGCCATCTCTGAGCACTCTGTTTTCCTCTTGTATCTTTTCCCCTTGGCTGTTGTGTTTTGTCTGTTTAGACTGTAAGTTCTTCTACTGCCTCTACAGTGCCTAGCCTTATACGACCTTGTTCTTGGTTTGCCTGTACGCATTAACATAATACAAATAATGAACCCTAGAATAAACAACCTGTATCTAACCTATAAATCTCTGTCCTGTTATGTTTTATACACAGATGTGTGCTACAATGACCTATTTTAGCAAGTAGTAATGTAACATGTTTTATATTGAATTTTTCAGTATATGTGTACCATGATGGTAACTCACAGCAAGTCTGTTGGTAAAATCATATTTTCTTTCTAAAGCCTAAGGTCCTGGATTCAAGGGATTAATTGAAAATTTCAGCTTTCAAATTGTGCATTTTTTTTAAAGTAGGCTCCCAGGCCTCATATTTGTGGAGAAAATGTTACTCACGGGTAGCATAAAGGCTCAGAAAGCAACCCCAAATTTTTAATTTAAAAACATTCTCACAATTTTTTGAGTCCTGATTTAAAATGCATGTTTGGGACTGGCAATGCTGTGTATACTTGGGGTACATCTACACTGCATGGCTATTTTGGGATACCTCAGATCCTTGCTTCCTGCTTGCATCTAAGGTCTTGTCTAAACAGAGCAGTAATGCAGATTACTAAGATTCCCTACTTCACTTTCATAGAATACCAGAACGGGAAGGGACCTCGAGAGATCATCAAATCCAAGCCCCTGCCCTCATGGCAGGACCAAGCACTGTCTAGATCATCTCTGACAGGTGTCTGTCTAACCTGCTCTTAAATATCTCCAGTGATAGAGATTCTACAATCCCACCCTAGGCAGTTTAGTCCAGTGTTTAATCACCCTGGCAGTTACGAAGTTTTCCCTAATGTCCAACCTAAACCTTGCCTGCTGCAGTTTAAGCCCATTGCTTCTTGTCCTATTATCAGAGACCATGGAGAACAAATTTTCCCCCTCTTCCCTATGACACCCTTTTAGGGTATGTCTACACAGTGGAGATATTTTGGGATACTGAGGTATCCCGAAATAGCTACCCTGCATCTTAGAAACATGCCCATTATTTCAAAATAGTTTTTGAAATAACGGGTGCGTTATTTTGCCATCCCTGTAAACCTTGTTGTATGAGAGTTAAGGGATGGCTTGAAATAGCACGTTATTTTGAAATTTGGTGCCTTGTAGACATTGCCAAATTTCAAAATAGCCTATTTCAAGTTTTGGGTGCTGTGTAGATGCACCCTTAGATACCTGAAAACCACTATCATGCCTTCTCTCAGTCTTCTCTTTTCCAAACTAAACCAGCCCAATAGTTGTTTCATGTATTGGTGTTTGAAACAGTACTGTGTCGAGCTGTTCTAGGAAGCAAACAATAAACTAGAGAGTCACTAACAAGGATATAGAACTTAAATTAAACCATTTATTATGTGTATAATAAAAATTAAAGTACATCCTATTTAGACATTTTTGGAAAGAATATGAATAAATTTACTTATTACAGTATCAAAATATTTTTTAATGTTTATATAGAACCCTAATGGCTAAAAATAAGCTAACCCTGCTTATTTAGGGTATGAAATGTTTATAATGAATCAAATGCTAAACTAAGCCCACTAAATAGATGGGACTCTGCTCTTGGAATAAGGATGTACTAAAACCAAAACTGTTTCAATTTGAACAAAATTATTTCCATATTCTTCTGTTCAAGACAGATGGATTTTTTTTAAACATAAGGGCCTTTCCACAAAGGTATGTCTGTGCCTAAACATCAGTTCTAGATTTTGTTGAAATCTAAAGAATGAATTTGATAGAGGGCGAAAGGTTAGTGCAGACTGAAATCAGTGGTGAAAACCACATTGATTTCTGAGGGGCAGGATTTCACCCAGGACATGTCTACACTACATGCTTATTTTGAAATAAGCAATTTCAGAATAAAAACTCCGAAATGTGCTATTTTGAAATAAGCTGTCTATGCTACAAATGCCCATCAAAATAGCACTGAGCTATTTTGAAATAAAGCATCCACACTGACTGGAGCCTCAATCGCATTTAAAGCCCCCCAGAAGCACTTTGGGAAAACATAAATACAGTGGCCACATCATCCATCTATGAGTTTCAGTCCAGGAACCCTGAACCAAGCAGTTCTGGGATTTACTTTCCTAAGCCTCCCTGTTCCTTCCTACTACTCTGGTTCCCCCTTTCTCTAGGAAAACCATCTCAAACCCTCTTCCTATGGAGTACTGCCATTTCCCAGGAGCTGTCCATGTCTGTTGCTAGGTTCCTGGCTTTATAGGCTCTGCTTTTTTCTCCACAACTGAACTTGCTTGTAATCAATTCCTTGCTCCCTGGGTTTTCCTGAAGATGCAGCCTGTATAGTTAATAGAATGCTCAGCACTTAATGATAACACCATTTATTTGTAGCTCTTATTTGAGGAACCCACGTGCTATTCTGGAGCTTTCTGATGCTTTTTTGTGAAATAGTTTTAAATAAAACCAAAATGTGAATTCCAGCACAATTCTACCCCTAATATCACCCAATATGTGGGACTTGTCCCACCAAACCTCCATAAATAGTCACTCCCATCAAACCCTAAACTTATCAGTTATCTGGCAAAACAAATGGTCCTTGTGGAGCTTACTGAATATCAATATGGACCACAAGCTAAATATGAGTCAACAGTGTCACACTCTTGCAAAAAAAGCAAACGTGATTCTGGGATGCATTAACAAGAGTGTTGTGAGCAAGACATGAAAAGTCATTCTTCTACTCCAGTGCTGATTAGGCCCCAACTGGAGTATTGTGTCCAGTTCTGGGCACCACATTTCAAGAGAGATGTGGAGAAATTGGAGAAAGTCCAGAGAAGAGCAAGAAAAATGATTAAAAGTCTAAAGAACATGAGTTATGAGGGAAGACTGAAAGAATTGGGCTTCTTTAGTTTAGAAAAGAGAAGACTGAGAGTGGACATGATAGTGGTTTTTAAGTATCTAAAGGGGTATTTACAAGGAGGAGGGAGAAAAAATTTTCTCCTGGGCCTCTGATGATATGACAAGAAGCAAGGAGCATAAATTGCAGCAAGGGAGGTTGGACATTAGGAAAAACTTCTTAACAGTCAGGGTGGTTAAAAACTTGAATAAATTGCCTAGGGAGGTTGTAGAATCTCCATCACTGGAGATATTCAAGAGCAGGTTGAATAGACATTTATCAAGGATGCTCTAGATGGTGCTTGGTTCTGCCATGAGAGCAGGGGACAGGACTTGATAATATCTTGAGGTCCCTTCCAGTTCTAGCATTCTATGATTCTAAGATCAGCTGAGAATGTTGTGTGTGGTGTGTTTAAAAAACAAAACAAAACAAAACAAAACGGGGGGGGGGGTATTTAAATTTACTCCAAGAAAATCTCCCCAGTTGTGAAATCTGTTAGGATGTTGAACAGAATAGTCTCCCAAAGGAAGTGCTGGAAGTTCCATCACTTGAGACATTTGAAACTAAATACAGCAAACTACTAGTAAATGTACTTGCATTGTCAGGAAAATGGATTAGTGACCTAAAGACTCTTTCCCATCTCTAGCTTCTGTGAGTCTAATCTTGCTATGTACAGAATGCTTGAAACTCTAAGGGTACCTCTACACAGTGGGGCTATTTTGGAATACTGGAAGTATCCTGAAATAGTTACCCCACAGCTTTTGAATGCGCCCGCTATTTCAGGATGGGTCTCAAAATAGAGGATGTGCTATTTCGGCATCCCTGTAAACTTTGTTCCACGAGGGTTAAGGGATGTGTCAAAACAGCATGTTATTTCAAAATTTGGCACTGTGTAGAAATACACTATTTCAAAATTCAACTGAAATAAGATACGCAATTTGCCTAGCACAACGTCCGTATCTTATTTTGAGGTTAGGGTGCTGTGTAGACGCACCCTAAGTGAAATCAGTGGTAGTTGAGATTGTTCAACACTTTATAATAACACCACCAAATTGGCCTGAATGATTCTGGATCTATTGGATCATTTGTTTTAAATGAGTAAAAGCTGTGAAAGTTTACAGGATTCGTTCATCACCATTTTGTTCACCCCCTACCCAGATAGAATTTACATTTTAGCTAAGAGCTCACAACTACACTTCTGTTCATTCACTGATTTTTCAAGAGATCTACACCCTCTTTGTACATGGTAAAGTATCTTAGAAAACCCTCATAGAAGAATGTTGTGGATGAGGAGACACGTACAACTATTTTACTGAAGTCAATTTATTTTGAAGGAAATTACTTCAACTGAGTTTCAAGCATGTGAAACACCCACATCAATACATCACAAACATTTTGGCATACTGAATTGAGCAGTGAGCTTCACTCTGCAAAAGCTGTGTGAAATTCTTTTTCTCTAGGTAATCCCCTATTTGAACTATAAGATGAATATACACGTTACTAATTAGGAAATCTTTCTCTACCTGCTACTTAATTACAATTTAAAACAGATCAGGAAACTGAATACAAAATATGTTCCTGCTTTCATCTTTGATATGCAAAATATGGTGTGCCATATGAAATGGAGTTTAGTAAAGGTCACCTGATTACTGTAAAGTGACACAGAAGTCATTTAAATTAATTAACAGAGTTACTAAAATAGTACTTCCATAGATCTCATGAATTGTTGATTAAAATTACCATTTTGTCACTCTAGTTTAAATGGCTTCTCTTCCACTTTAAATAAACACTTGACAATTGATTTTAAAAAGAAGAAATTAGCCAGTCCATTGCTTGCATTTTTCAGCAAAGATTTATTGCTTTTCTTATATTAATTTAGAGCTATCTAGTGCATCTTCTGTGGATTTTTTTTTAATGTGGAGTGAATGCAAAACTAATAAAAGTGAAAGACTAACCCTTGGCTGAGACAGATAAACTGCAGCTTTTAAAAAATGGAATAGTTTGTGTTAGAGGCACAGACAAGAGACTGCATGATTATGGTATATTACTTTGCAAGCTATATACCAAACTTGACTGCTTGCTTAGGTGCTGTGTATCCTTGCCATGAGAGGCTTCATGGATGGAAAATGCAGTACTCTACAGGTAGATATCCTAGTGTGTTCCATGCCACCATCCAGTGCAATGCCTTGTGGGACATTTTCACAATGTTTGGCAGGATAGAAGTAGTTTGCCAAGGAGTTTTGAGGACCTTGAGGTCAAGTTTCTAAAGTGACATTTTCCCCATCTCTATTACTTATTCCATCCTATAAAATTTGGGTCACTTTAAAAAAACTCTCACAGTCATGTACATTGCTTTTCATGCCTGTGTGGACAGTGCCAAGCTCAGTGCAGTTCTAATAACCATTGTTAATACAGAATGCATCCTACTACATTTATGCACTTTGGTGAGAGCTACTACATATGGTGGTGTAAGAAAGAAGGAAGAGAGGCTTGACAATGACTGCAAACTGACAGATTCGGAGAATAAAAATGTCAAGTTTTGGCTGGCATACATGGAGCAGCTCCATATGACTTTTCTGGACCTAAGAAGTTAGCACTGATTGGTGCTATCCTATTGTGATACTGGTTTGGGTGATGAAAAGTAGCTGCAGAACTTTTACTGTGAAAGGCCACATACTTGAAGGTATGTGCTGAGCTCATCCCAGCCTATCAGAATAAGAGATATATCAAGTGTGGAGAAGCAAATAATGTTCATGCTCAGGAAACTTGCACTGCCAGATTGCTATTGGTCAGTCCACTATATGCAGTTGCAATATAAATGTTTGGGTGACTATGACCCTCACTATGGAAGGCCACTAAGCCTATCCTGTTACATGGCACTATGAGTTTTGGCAGTATAAAGGAAATAGTAGATGGTTTTGAAGCAATGGGGCTTCCAAACTGCAGTGGTGCAATAGGTGGGACACACATCCCTATTCTGGTACCCTCTCACCAGGCCAGTGAGAGTACATAAACAAATGGTTATTTTTCAATAGTTATGCAAGTGGTGGTGGATCACCAGGGATGCTCTAGTGATACCAATGTGAGCTGATCAGGAAGATATGTGATGTTCTTAAAGATGTGAACACATGACACTTCCACAAGCTAGGACATTCTACGCCCTGACCCTATGCTGAAATGCCAATGGTGACTAAAAGGGACCCAGCCTACCAGTTACTCCCCAGCTCATTAAGCTATACATTGATCATATTGACTGAACCAAGGAAAGATTCCTCTACTGGCTGCGCAGGTACAGGATGACAGTTACATTTGTTTTTGGTAGTTTAAAAAGTCACTGGAGAGATGTATTGACTCAGTAAGAATGCTTGCCTTGCTGAGAACCAGTCAGTATAGCTGCATGTTGTGTATTGTACAATAACTGAGACTAAGGGGAAAGGCTGGGATAGGTCAGAGGGGCAAGATGGACTAGCTTGTCTGCTGAATGTGAACAGGCAGACACAAGGGCTATCCTGCTGCCCACATTTAAACAAAGTGATTCCTACTAAGTTTATGAAACATTTGGCCACACCTTAGTGACTAATCTATTTAGCTTATGTTAGTCCACTTCAATCAGTAGTAAAATGCATTCTATTTGCATGAACAGAAGAAGTTGTCTTTTTCCTACAGAAGCATACATTTCAACAGTTTTAATAGTATCAATGTTTTTGACATGAAATACAATGCTCAGCATACCTAAAACCAAAAGACTTTTCTGGCTCAGGCTGTCAAGTATGTTTTAATTTGATACATCACTGATGAGGACATTTTAAGACTTCACAGCACTTATGCTTCCTGCTGGTGCAAGCTAAACAACTTTAAGAAATTGGGGTATTTTGAGGCTGACAGCATGCAACTCAGATTCGCTAAAGTTATGACCTGTCCATGATGCTCAATGTCAGTGCAAGCACCTGCATCTCGGATTGTACTACCCTGGAATTGATTGGTATAATCTTCTCATGGATTTGCAGCACCTTCTCACCAGCAAGAGGTTTGCTAGCCAGAATTGAATGCATTAATAACTGGGGGGCAGGAGGGAGGAAGTTGTTAGCAGCATAGGCTGGACCTTCTTAGTCTGGCACCCTCTGGATTTTTCCAGACCAGGGGAGGTCATTTCTGACTCCCAGCCACCAGTCCACCCCAGCCCTGGCCCAGCCCTGGCCTCCCAGCTGGCTCCCCGCTCCCCATTACCACTAGATGAGCTCCCAGTTCAGCCCTGTTGCGGCATGCCAGGCTCCTGGTCCTGCAGGGCAATTTTGCTGTTACTCACTGGTCTCCTGGTCCATGGGGTAGCCCCACTGCTGCATGCCAGGTTCCCATCCCACCAGGCAGCCTCACTGCCAGCAGCCCACTGCCCTGCCATCCCTCAGGGCTCCAGGCTGCCAGCCCTCCACCAGGACTCTCTGGTCCTGGAAAATATGCAATCTTGCCAGACCACAGATGTGGCAGGACCAGAGAGTCCTGGTTTAGAGAGGTGCAACCTGCACTTTTGCTTATGAACCTGTGGGTCAGCTTGAACATTCTCTGCCCCTCCCCCCTGGAATAAACAATGAAGTTGCTCGCTTTTAAATTCTTTCTTGGTCACTGTGATGGGGTGTCTCAGCCCCACACTATAGGTCAGACTGTGGGCTGGGCCCAGCTGGCTGAGAGCCTCTCCCCCATGGCCCTGTTGGGCATGCTCACAGGCAGTCCTGAGTATAAAAGGCCCTGAGGCAGCTCACTTGGGGCAGACTGCAGAAGTGGAAGGACATGTGGGAAGAGCACCAGAGTAAGAGGGTCATATGTCCACTAATAAGTGGACCTGTGGGGAACTTAGACCGTAGGAGCCTGCCAGAGGGGAGCACACCCCTTGACAGTCACCAAACACCTTTTGTATTCCTAAGTGAAAATGCCAGTATTTTTGGCAATTTTCATGACCTTGGACCAAACATGGTTCCATGATTTTCATATTTTCCGAAGTTGTTGCTGAGGAAAGCATGGCCTTTTTGGCTTGCAATACCTTGTGAGCAACTTGAATTAATAACAGAGGATCAAAACAGATTTTATGATGTCTCAAGCTTTTGTACTTACTGCAGTGAACCACTTACTTAAAAAAAAAAACAAAAAAAACAACTTTCATTACTTGCAGGTTGGCTGAGCTCATTCAGTCACTGGATGATTGCTTTCAAAGTATATTTGCATGCACTGACACCTTTCCACCTGTGTTCCCCGTGTAACTCATTCAAACTAGCCAGCTCAAAGAGCTTTAATCAAAGTGTTCCTGGTATTCAACCTTGGAGAAATAGCAATACAGAGCTTTCCAAAAGCTGAAAAATCTCTACCTGTTTTTATTTTACAAACCTCTATTCTACAAGGACAATGTTAAGCTAGTGAGGGGGGGGGGTCACTTCTAATTTTTTTTGTACCCTATTAATGTTGCCTCGCATACTTGACCATTCTAGGAATGACACTGTTTCTAATCCTTCTTTGAGAGTATTGTAAATACTTTCTTCATTTTGTGATCTGGTGCAGTCATTAAAGAGGAGCAATCATTCATGTACACTTAAACCAGCACCTACATTATCAACACAGATTGAGAGGTCCTTGTTGAAAAGACCACCCTTCATCAGCAGTCAGACAATAAAATCCTACATTCTGCACTTCCTCTGTTATGTTATTTCACCAGGTCAGCTGCAACATTCAGCAACTCATCTTGAATTTCAAGGCTTGTTAAGTTTTAATGTACCATGTGGTTTAATTCAAATTGTTCATATTTCATAAAAAGACGATAAAGCTCTGGAAAATTACCCCTGTTTTACTGACGGTTGTGTTGCATTGCTGCTATAAAGGGCCAGTCATTAGTGTAAAGTTAAGGTAGGCAAACCAGTAATTTTTCTTCCATATTCTTTGTTTTCCTGAAACAGTGATCTTGTGAGAATTAGAAATCAGATAATGATGAGGTCAATTTGTTAGCTGCTTGGTAAACTCTTCACTTACCCATATACTCTACTTATCATTTCCAGGGGTGCTGGAAAAATTTGTATAGTGGGGGTGCTGAGAGCCACTGAACTGGACTGTGAGCCCTGTGTATAAAACCATTTCAAGCCAGCTGGTGCAGCAGTAACCTAGCTCCAGAAGCTACAGACATGCTTTTTAAGTTTCTCAACAATCTTGTTCCAGTTTCTCCACTCTTTCTGTAAAACCATTTTCCTATTCTGAAACACACAAAAATCCCTACAGGGCTAGCAAAGTACCTGATGATGCTGTATACTCTATTCAGTGTAAGGATACTGATCAATCTGTGAAGCTGAGAAGGAGTGGTTTTGCCTGAAAAAAGTAATTATGCATTTTCCAAACAAATTTCTAAAGTGAACATTGGCTAAATTGCCTCTTGATCTATTTGCATTTAAATGTACTGGTCTTGGTTTAAGAAAGCTTGTACCTGCTGTCACTATTTTTTATTGATTACTGTAGCTATTTCTCTCTCTACCATTCCACTGTCTGTCTGAATGAAATTCTCACATGTCATTACATCACTACTAACAGGAAACCTGCCTACAGCATACTAAGCAGCTTAGTGGCAGTGGGAGTAGTGTCCTAGCTTGAAGTGAAAGTCTAAGTGGACCTCACTTTGTGGTGGGTGGGCAATGACAGACAGATCTTCTGATTCCTCAGTCATTTGACAACTGTAAAGTTAATTTGGTATTGAGGAAAATTGCTCACTTTCAGGAATGTTTCCAATGCAACACAAGACCATGTGAAACTTTCTTGGTGGTAGGTTTTGTTGCAAAATCTAAATTCAGAAAAACTCCCATTTGATTTAAGTATATGAATGTGATTTGGTCACTAACAACGTGGGGTATTTCAACCTAATAATCAAGCAGTGATAAGTCACATCCCATTACTCATCTCCCATCCTTCTTGGCCATTCATTCCACTCAGGGTAAAGCTGTTGAAGAAAAATCTCTGAACCTCAAATTTAAATTCAATCTGGTCTTTTACTAAATGTGTATTGAATGTAAATATTGTTTGCATAAAGTGAGCATGTGGAAAGAGAAGTAAACCATTGTGGTTTCTAATGCCATTTCTACTTCAAAAATCTCTGCTGCATCCAGGGAATGCGTTTACTCTTCTGCTTTTTTGGAGGAAGAGCAAAGGCAATCTTTCAAAAGCCCTGTTTTCCTTACTCTATGAGGAAAAAGGGATCTTCTGAAAGAAGGGTGTTTTCTGACAGGCCCAGTGCTGACGGGCCAAATTTTGGAAAAGCTGCTTCTGAAAAAAAATTGGAAAAAGATACGCAAAATGCGGAGCGTAGTATAGACCTAATCTTTTTTTGAGAGGGGAGATCACATCTTCACATGATATTCAAGATGTGGATTCAGCATGGAGTTATATAGAGGCAAATCTATAAAGAGGCAAATCTATCTCTTTTGTTAATGATTCCCAGCATTGTTTGTTTTTTTTTGACTGCCCTTGCACATTGAGTAGATATTTTTATAGAACTATCCCTGACTCCAAGATCTTTTTCTTGATTGGCAACAGTTGAGTTAGACTCGATTTTATATGTATAGTTGGGATTATGTCTTCCAATATACATTACTTTGCATTTATTAACACTGAATTTCACCTGTCATTTTGTTGCACAGTCACCCAGTTTTGTGAAATCTCTTTGTAATCTTTTGTAGTCTGCTTTTTACTTAGCTATTTTGAGTCATTTTCTCTCATCTGCAAATTTTGCCACCTCACTATATACTTTCCAGATCATTTATGAACATGCAGAATCATTTATGAACATGCAGAATATTACTGGTCTCAGTTTAGACCCTTAGGGGACATCACTCTTTATTTCTCTTCATTCTGAAAACTGACCATTTATTCCTATCCTTTGTTTCTTATCTTTTAATCAGTTACCAGTCCATGAGAGAACCATCTCCCTTATCCCATGAGAGCTTACTTTAAGAGCCTTTGGTAAAGGATCTTGTCAAAGTACACTGTATGTACTGGATCTCCCCTGTCCACATGCCCCTGACACAATCAAAGAATGCTAATAGAACAGTAAGGCATGATTTGCCTTTATAAAAACCATGTTGATTCTTCCCCAGCAAATTTTACTCATATGTGTCTGACAATTCTGTTCTTTACTATAATTTCAATCAGTTTGCCCAATACTGAAGTCAAATACTGGCTTGTAATTGCCAGGGTCAGCTCTGAACCTCCTTTTAAAAATTAGTGTCACATGAACTATCCTCCAGTCATTTGGTACAGAATGATTAAAATGAGAGGTTTCACAGCACAATTAGACACCAATTATCATATCTTGAATGTCATTGCTGAGCCCCAAAATTAATGTATTGCCACAAAAAAAGGAGGAAAAAAGCGACTTTGAAATTAGATTTCAGCTATATCTACCTGAAGAAATACCCACTTATGGGGAAATGAATTGGAGGGGGAAATCTGAAAGGCTAGGATTCTTAGTGCAGTTTTTTCCCCAGTCACTATGCTCTTGACAAGATCTTTACCTTAAGACAGCTTTTGGAGAAAATGGCTGAATTTAAAAGTTGTGTGAAGCATTTCTAGCAGACTTCTATCACACCTTTGATTCAGTTCATCAAGCAAGTTTGGGGGATCTGATGAGGTGCTTCAGCATCTCTGGAAAGAATTCTGCAATGGAATGGAAAGGTGCAAATCAGTGGCAAATACATGGCATGGTTTCCTATTTCCCAGGGCTGTGCTTTCACCATCATTTTCCCATATTGGCATTGACTAGTTGATGACAACGCTTGAGGAAGCAGGTGTTAGTTGCTTTGAGCTGAAACCATTCTTCAATGTGTCAGAGTCTTTGTCTTATTGGCTTTGTCTTATTGGCCAGGTGATGGCCAATATCTGATCTGGCAAGAAGCAGAATATGTTGGTTTGTTAATCCTGACAAAACAAAATCCCTCACTATTTCATAAACAGTCTCCAGGTCCAGATTATAGCCAACTCAATTTTTAGCTTGTTCAGATGGGACATTATGCATGTCACAGCTGTAAAATATTTTTGGCAGCATCATAGACAGAATACTTGAAAGATGTGGACATTCAAACAGCAGCAGATGCTGCCAACTTTTGGCCTCAATAGAGATGCAATGACTCAAGCTTGCTATACAGCTGGGCATCTATAGACCCATAGTTATGCCAAATCTGTCATACAAATGTAACACATGGGTGTTGAAGGTCAGAGGAACATTAGACTGGTGCATTTGAATCTCATTGTTTCAGTCAACTGCTCTATATCAAGTGGCAGGACAAGATCAGAAATGAGGATATTCTAAGAGGAACCTGGCAACCACTCCCATCAACACTGTATCAATTTTGGTGACTTCCTTCGTATGGGCTTATTATGAGAATGGAAAAACAACAAATTCTGAATTGTGACCACTACATGACTGATGTGGGTGCCAGAAGCTTTGGAGCCATAATAATGTTGTGAGTGATGGACATAAACTAACTATGCCATCAGATCATCTTAAGCAGCTTCCCAGAGACTGATCTGGAAGCGCTCTGTTTGCTGAGAGGCCATGCTCTTTGAGACTTGCCATTGTGGTGATATTCTGACAGTAAAATATTTTGTGATTTCAACCCAGCGGCTAAAGAGTCATACAAGATTATTTGAATGAGGAAGGAACAACATACTTTCAAAGTTGTGGTATTATATTGAGTGATATGTTTAGAAACTTAGATGTAAGCTCTTTGCTTCCATAAAAAAGAACATTTGTTTAGATAATGGTGATGAGGCTTTCAGACAAAAGGACGTCATGGTTGAGTCACTATGCACAAAATAATAACATGCTCTTCTATAATGCCGTCTACCTGAGGGCCATAATATGTTTTAAAAATATCATATGATATAATATCACAAACATTTGTGTGAAATAGATTTGAATTATTATTATTGTATTTATTATTTACAGATGAGGGTGCTAATTCAAGCATCCCTAATCAGGATAGGACACAAGCATGGATTTAATTTTAAGTACATGATTAAGTCCCTTTGGATATGTCTACACTACAGCTCTATTTCGAATTAACTTAATTTGAAATAGTTAATTCAAATTAAGCTAATTCGAAATAACGCATCTAGACACAATCTTTCGAAATAGCCTCAGAGAGCAGCCACACAAAGCAACTACTGACCTGATGCCCTGCTGGA
>JANRFK010001234.1:72470178-72485233 GCA_030068395.1 Apalone spinifera
CCCCCCCCCTCCCAGGATGCAGTCAAGGGCCTCGTAATGTGGGCAGGTGTCTGGGTCAGCCCCTGGTTGGGAGCCCCTAGCATAGGCCTGCCACAGGTCTTTTATTTTAGTCAGCACCTGCTCCTGGCTGTGCATGTGGCCTCTGGTGGCCAGTCTGGCAGTCATGCGGCTGTAGATGGCCACATTCCTGCACCTAGTGTGGAGACTGTGGGCATTGGAGGCCTCCCCCCAAAGTCAATGAGGTCCACAATCTCCACACTAGACCAGGCAGGTGCCCATCTTTTGTGGCCCCTAGCAGGCTCCTGGGAGCTGCCAGCCTGGTCCTGGAGAGTGGTGGAGGGCTGGGTGGCAGCAGGGTGCTGGCTTATCCTGTGCCAGGTGCACGGTCTGCTGGCTGAGTGCTGGCAGGCTTGCAATTGGCACAGGCACTGTGGCCAGAGTCTGCCCCTTTAATGGCTCCAGGGCTGGGGGGGGAGCAGATGAGTTTTCCTAGTTGTGGCCACCAGGGCTCCCTGGGAAGGGCTGGAGGCCCCCTATTTCAAATTAAGTGTCTACACAGCACTTAATTCGAAATAGCTATTTCAAATTTGGCATTACTCCTTGTAGAATGAGGTTTACCAAATTCAAAATAGGTGCTCTGCTATTTCGAATTAAATTGTAATAGCAGTTTGCATGTATAGACACCATTGAAGCTAATTCGAAATAAGGGCTGTTATTTCAAATTAACTTTGTAGTGTAGACATATTGAGTTTAATATAATTGAATTATATACTTACAGTTAACATGTTTTTAAGAGTTGCCCTGAATAAGCATGGCCTGCATGTGTTCAAGTGTTTTCCTAAACTGGGGTCTAAAAAAAACTGTTACCAATAAATGCTAAATGTGGCTTACCTATTATCACATAAGAATTTTGTGATAGAACTCAATTCTGGGTCACTGTCTTATTTTGCTACAGTGTATATGTCCTCTCCAGTACGTGATGCCTTGTCTTTAGGAAGTCTAGAAGACTTGAATGATATAGTGTGCAAAAGTAGATTAGAAATTGCTAAAACAACTGTTCTAGTTTACTGATCATGTTTGATTATTTGGCTCTTTACTTTTCTGATTTAATGACTTCACTTATATACAAGGTACAGCGACTTTCCTTTTGCACCTCATCTGATCATTATTATGAAGTTGCCCCTTATTAAACTTTAGCATAGTTCCATTTGTTTAAAATTCCATATTTGTGTGAGTTTCTCAAGGAAATGACTGACTTTTTATTTAGTCCCCTTTTGACATAATGTTCTTGTCTGTAATTCTCCTGGCTCTCTTTTTGTTTTTGACATTGAATTTATACCGTAGATATGCTGATATGATATGTGTGACTCAACAGTAGAAAAGCTGGAGCAGGCACTCAAATGAATGCATCCAGTTTTATATTGTTAGGAAGAGAACACTAATTTGCAGTCTACTACTCTCTTGTCTTGATGTACAGAATACTGAATGGGGAGCTGTGTACACTGAAGGATACATAGTTCAAATTTTGTTTCACTGAAAAATATTTACACTTAGTAACAGTCTTGACTGTCCAAAATATTGGATGCCTGGCTTGTTGTATCGGGACTATGCAGCACTTTAAAGACTAACAAGATGGTTTATTAGGTGATGAGCTTTCGTGGGCCAGACGAGAAAGCTCATCACCTAATAAACAAAGCTCATCACTTAATGAACCATCTTGTTAGTCTTAAAAGTGCTGCATAGTTCTTCCTGTCTTTTGTTTCAGCAAGACCAGACTAACACGACTACATCTCTATTACTATTCTGGCGTGTTATATGTAATTAAGGCAAAATCCTAAAGTTCACACTCATTTTTTTTTTTTAACTCCGTGCTAACTCAGATAAATCGCTACTCCATATTATACAACTATTGCCTAGTATAGAGGAGGTGGGTAAGATAATAAATTTTTTTATTGGACCAGCTTCTGTTGGTAACAGACAAGCTTTCCAGCTTACACAGAGCTCTTATTCAGGTGTCTCGAATATTCTAGGACCAACTGCGATACAACAACATTGCATATTCCTTGATTAAAATGTTAATACATTGAAATACTATTTATTTGTTAAAACTTGAGAAAAAGCTTATCTTATTAACCTCTCCTAATGCGCAAAATAGTTAATACAGCTCTAAGATACTGCAAGCATTTTTAATTTGATGCTCCAAAAATTAATAGTAAAGAAAAAATACAGAGGAAAATTAATTGCCACAACACCTGAGAGAATCATTCAACATTTCACATCTGGCATGACAGAAGAAAACTCTATAAATGATCCAGACTCACTATAACTCAGAGGGATGGCTATTTCACTTTTAGTGATGATGAGAACTGCTAGGGCAGGAACAGCCCTAGACTAGCTGCCAGCAACTGGCGCCCTAGGCGAATCATGCAATCGGTGCCCCCACCTCCAAACCCCTCAATGATATTGTGTCACCATTTGGTGCCCCATTTAACTTGGCATCCTAGGCAACTGCCTAGTTCACCTATACGGAAGGGCCACCCCTGTGCTAGGGAATAGTCAAACACAGATTAGAAAGTATGACATACTGGGCAAATGAGAAACCAAAATAAAGCAAGCCTCTCATCACACTTTCTACTGAAAGTTAATGTCATGCATAAATATCAAGAAAGTCTCTTGAACTAAAAGTTGTCATGTAAAAACAGTTTTACAAAACAACAACTCCATCCCACTTTTCAAGTACATCATCAAAAGCATTAGGGGATCTAGGAGGACAAATTCCACTAAAAGCTAGTGGGATCTGTGCTCCTAAATCCTGCAATCTTTTACTCCGTTCTTAAGCACGACCTCATTCAGCATTTGCTGTACTTACAAGACCAATGCATGTTTTGGATTGGTCTTGGCCATGATCGTGACAAGCTACTGAACTTGTAGGGGTAGGAATAACTTATTACCATAGCAGAGTCAAAGAAGAAATATTTGTCCTCCAGATGAAGGTCCACTTAACTTAGCTCTTCATAAAACTGAAGAGTCTGGTGCATCCAGGCTCAGAATCATAAAATATTAAACTGGAAGGGACTTTGAGAGATCATCAAGTCTATTCCACTACCCTCATGTCAGGACCAAGCATGTTTCCTTGAAATAGACTTGTCTTTGATATGGTAAATTTGCTATCTCCTCTTGCAAGAATAGTGTCATGTTTAATGCAGTTCCTCATGCACCTGTCAGGATATAGTAAAAGGGAGTATATTACTGTAGTCTATACTGTAGATTTTATTTTGACACTGACTAGTTTTAGCAGTGTTTCATCCACAAAATAGGGAAGTTCTAAGACAAGCCAAGTCAACAAACTGAGCATGAATAAAGTTTTCAGAGTTACCCACAATGTTTCCAAGAACTTTTTAGAACGGTAACAGCTAATTTAGGTCCTATCAATTTATATGTATAGTTAAGATTCTTTTACAACGTGCTTTACTTCTCTATATTGAATTTCATCTGCCATTTTGTTGTCTAGCCTAGTGTTTCTGAAAGAGTGCCACAAAATCACTTTGAGAAACACATTAACTAGCTGCCCCAGTTTGTTTATTTACTGGCACCATGGCCATGGATCCTTGTGGTTATTGGTTCCATTTCATCCTTTGTAGCCAAGGAGAGGCGTGGGCCAGGCTTTAGAGATTTTGGTGTGGAGTCTTGTCAAAGGCTCCCTGAAAGTCCAGTACACTATAGCAACTGCAGCATCCTAAATCACAAGTTTGTTGATTTCCTCCAAGCATTTTAATAGATGGGAGAGGCATGGTTTCCCTTTACAAAACCCATGTTAACCCTTCCTCAACATACTGTGTTCATCTATGTCTAATTCTGCTCCTTACTAAAGTTGCAACCAATTTGCTCGTACTGAAGTTAGGCTTGCTGGCCTATAATGGTTAGGATTGACTCTTGAGCCTTTAAAAAAAAAATAGCATTGCATTAGTTATCTTCTAGTTACCTGGTACAGAAGCTCATTAAAACAATAGATAGTAGTTCTGCAACTTCATATTTGAGTTACATCAGAACTCTTAGATGAAGTTTATCTGGTCTTGATGTCTTTTTACTGTTTAATTGATCAATTTGTTTCAAATGGTCTTCTCTATTGATACCCCATTCTAGGACAGTCTCATATTTGTCACCTAAAAGGTATAGCTCAGGTGCAGGAATCTCCTTCATAGCCTCTTCAGTGAAGACTGATGCAAAGAATTTTAGTGTCTCCTCAATGACCTTGTCTCCCTTTAGCACCTTGATCATCTGTGGGCCCCAATGATTATTTGGCAGGCTTCCAACCTCTGACGTGCTTAAATTTTCTTTTTTGCTGTTAGTTTTTGTGTGTGTTATTAGTTGCTCTACAAATTCTTTTTTGACCTGCCTAATTATATTTTTATTAAGGCTGTTAAGTGATTAAATTAATTGATTTATTGAACAATTTTACAAAACTAATTGTGATTAGTTAAGATAGCAGTTTTATTTAGCAATTGGCTGAACAAGAAGTGTGACTGAGTAGACTTGTAGGCGCTAAAGTTTTACATAGCTTTGTTTTTGAGTGCAGTTATGTAACAAATATACATTTATAAGTTGCTCTTCCATGATAAAATGCACTATAGTATTTGTATAAGATGAATTGAAAAATGCTATTTCTTTTATCACTTTTACAGTGCAAATATTTGTAATAAAAATAATACTGATCACTGTATACTTTGTGTTCTGTATTGTAATTGAAATCAATATTTTTTAAAATGAAAAAAGAGATCCAAATATTTAATATCAATTGGCATACTACTTAACAGTGCAATTAAAACTGATTATTTGGAATTAATTTTGTAGTAATGATTAATTGTTTGTGTTTAATCAACAGCCCTAATCTTTACACTTGACTTGCCACAGTTTTTGCTCCTGTCTAGTTTCTCCAGTTGGATTTAACTTCCAGTTTAAGAGTTGCCTTTTTGTGTCTCACTGCCTCATGTATTCTGTTTAGCTATGGTGATTTTTTTTATGAGCCTTTTTACTGTTTTTTAATTTGGGGTTTGTGTCTAGTTTAAGCCTCTATGGTGATTTTTTTTTAATTAGTTTCCATGCCATTTGCAAATATTTCATTTTTGTGACTGTGTTCCTTTTAATTCCCATTTATTTCATCTCTGGAAAAACTGGATTTCAGTGATAGCTGGAATGATCCTTTAGTAGAGATAGTAAAGTTTCTTTCTGTACCAGGAGCAGATTTACAATGAAACATACTGTGCCCTGGCATTCCCCCCCCCCCTCCAAAACAACTGGGACCCCAGGGATGGGCAGTCAAGCACCAGGTCTGGCACCTTTCCACCCCTGCGCTGTAGCCAGCTGCTCCGCAGGGGTAGAGCGGAGACAGTTCCTTTGCAGAGAGGGCTGCGGCAGGGCAGCAGGAGAGCAGGGAGGCTCATCAGCAGGCTGCAGCCTTAGGAAAGCTGGCAGTAAGCAATGCAAACAGATTGAAAGGCTTCAGGGGAGCATGGGGCAGCGGCACGGCTAACTGGAGAAAAGCGGCCCTTTGAAGTGGGAAAGCACCACTTCTTCCTGGCCACTGATTGTGTGACTACCCAGTGCTCCTCTGAAGCCTTCCAGCCCCTTTCTGTGCTGCTGGCTGCCACCTACTGAGTGGTGGCTGCCTGTGGGGTGGGGAGGCTGTGGCTGCCCGTGGCAGAAGAAGGGGATGTGCCGGCTGTGCAGCTTGTGGCCAGGGGATGGAGAGCCCACAAGCTGCACAGCAGGCAGGAAAAAGCTGCACTTTGAAGCAGGAAAGTGCCTCTTCCCTCTGGCAGCGGGTTGTGTGGCTGCACTGCTCCCTCTTCCTGAGTCTTCCAGACCCTGTAATGTTGCGCTCTGTTGGCTGCTGCCCACCAGAGGAGAAGAGTGGTTGGGGGATGGGGAGCATGGGGCAGAAAGGAGGGATTCTCAGGTGGCTGATGAAACTGTGCCCCCTCTCTCCTTAAAGTGGAACACATGTGGAGGTCTTCCCACTTCTCCAGGCCAGCCAGCTCAGGGCCATTGCGGGCTCCTGAAGCTGTCCTCCATGGCTACAGAGAACTTCATATCTCCTTTCTGTCTTCTTCTCCAGCCCCACTATGGGGGCTCTGCTCCTGCGCTCAGCCCCCCAGCTTCTCCCTTCCACCCAAGGCCCTGACCTCCTGGGGCCCCAGACTTGTCTCCCCACACCTTGCCTGGAGGCTTGGCTATTCTGTCAGCAGTCCTGACTGAATCCTTAGTTCCTGTGCCTGTGGCCTTGCACCCTGGTCTGGACCTGTGCCTAAAAGATAGGGGCTGGCTTTCAGAGCCCCACTTATTAAAAACATTCCAGTGCCTCTTGCACTAAACCTAATTTGGGAATGGATGGTCCAGACTACAGACCACTTGGGCCCACCCGTAGCTACACTCCCGCTTTGAATTTTAGGCAGATTAAAAGTGTCTGTCAAAGTCAGTTTTTTAGCAATAATGAAGTGATCCTATCAGTCTGGCAGTCAAAAACACACAATGAAGGCAAAGTAAAAAAGACGAAGCTAAGCAAAAAGACAGTATGTCATTTTATTTTAAAAATCTTGAAGTATTGAGTAGAGGACATTCATCGAAGTATGGGCAAGGAAACATCTCAGCTATCTGATCACTTGCTGAGTTTTGGGAATACTATGATGACTGCAAAAGTTGAACAAGTGGACTCTGAAGTGGCAACAGAACTACAAAATATTGGTAATTTTATTGAAGTAAGAGAAGAAACCTATCTTGAAGGTATTGCATTATGACCAAAATCTATTTAATTGGATATGATAGTCAATGAACCAAAAAAACATAGGTCATATGGAAAATTTGAGAAGAGTATGAGGCTGGAGGATAAAAGCAATTTTGAGTCCTATTTTCTGAGAGTGAAGAAAAATGGGACCACAGAAATGAGAAACTGGTTGTTTTTTGTTGTGTGTTGTTTTTTGGAAACCACCAAGGCAGTCTTCTGTTATGTTTGCAAACTATTCCCTAACCATAGTAAAGGAAAACAAACATTTGTCAACGGGCACTCTAATTGCAGAAATGTTGCGAGAGATATTGATTATCATGAAACTTACAAAGCTCATATTAATGCCATGTGTAAGTTTTTTTTTTTCAAAGATGTAAATTAACTGGAAGAATTGATTCTGCATTATTGGCTCAGTTTGAGAAGGAGTGTTCTTATTGGAGGAAAGTGCTGTAACATGGTTGCCAGCATGAAACTGCTGTCGTCTTTGGGATAACCTCTAAGAAGGCATGATGACTCATCAGTTTCAAATAAAGGTAATTTTAACCTACCTTGAATATCTTAGTGAATATGACACTTTTTCAAATATTCATTGAGACAATTATCAGTATTTGGCTTAGGGAAGACCAACTTTTTAATGCACCAAACCTACAATGAATTCATTACTATAATGGAAGAGCAGCTCAGAAACCAATTAATTGATGAAATAAAGGATGCAAAATACAATTCCATAATTGTTGATTCAACACTAGATGTGAGTCATGGAGAGCAATTAACATTTATTTTAAGATATGTGACCGGCAATATTGAAGTTGTAGATCAACTTTCTTTGTTTTATCCCACTAAAATCCCACATGTCTGAATTTGTAGAGACAACAGTCTTGGAAATCATTGCAAATTTAGGTTTGGACATCCAAAATTGTCATGAGCAGAGCTTTGATAATGTTGCAAATATGGCAGAAAAATATTCAGGTCTACAGGCAAGACTGAACAATGCAAATTCCTCTGCTTTCTTCATACCACGTTCCAGCCATTCCTTAAATTTAACCTGCAATGTTGAAGCCATCTTTTTGATTGCATGTTGTATCCCAGTCTGTATTCTTCCATTCCTTCTGTTTTTTGTCTTCTAGACTGTACATATTTCACAACAGAGGCTATGTCTTCCTACACAGTATGTCTCTGTACCTATTAGAACTTTCTAGAAACTACTGTAAATAACTTTCAAGAAAGTATCAATTATCATCTGCCTGGACGGAGTAAGTTTTCCTTTTTAAGCATTAATGCTTCTGAGTATGTCTACACTTGCCCCCTAGCTCGAACTAAGGAGGCAAATGAAGCATACGGAAGTTGCTAATGAAGCAACTGCATTGCACGAGGAGTAACAGTTAATTCGAGGGAAGGGTTTTGGATCAGACTACCGTGTCTACACGTGGCGAGTTAATTTGGGTGACTGGCATTTTAAAATGGCAACCGACCACGAATATGCTAATCAAGCGCAGGATATTTAAATCCTGCACTTCATTAGCAAGTTCAGTATGCTTCATTTGCCTCCCTAGTTTGAACTAGGGAGCAAATGTAGACATACCCTCTGAGATCTTTGTTCCTAAATCTATTTTTTACAACATGCATGACTGACGGCTGCACAGGTGGGTTAGAAATCTGTCAGTGGTTTTTATCCTTCACTGATTGCTGTAAATTGTGGGGTGCCAGTTCTTTCCCTTACTTGCTTTCTGAGCGGCTGTGCAAAGTCTAGATTAGACATTTTGCAATCATGGATCTTAAATGTTGGATGGATGTAAAATGTTGTGTGGCCGTGTTTCTAGCCTCTCCTAAAATTAATAGGAAAAACATTGTTACAGACTAACTACCCCTCTGAAGCTAAAATTTATAGAATACTATCCACATTCCTTGAATATTTAGTGCACAGAAATTAAAGTGAATTGGGCCCTAATGCTCTACAACAAACAGAGCTATGTTGCTTCTTCAATGTGTCTACTGTTGAAATTTTCCCGTTTGAGTGTTTGACTCTCACTTGCCATTAACACAATGACAAGTTTTGGAAATATTTGCTAATTAGTAGCTCATTATCAGGACATTAATAAATCTTTCAATGTCATGGTACTATTTCAGCTGCCATGAGAATAACAAATGATTTCAATAATGCTTCACTGATTATTCTGTACTGATGTTTGTAAAGTGCTTGGTTCAGTAGACCTTTTGCTTTTATTGAATAGATTTAATGAGATTATTCTGTTTCCTTGGGTTGGTTCCAGGGAGTACTTGCTATCATTGTAAACACTGTTAAATCCAACACAATTCTTAATCAAATGTTATTACCAGTAGTTCTTTCATTACTATAACACAGTAAGAATCTTTTAGGTCCAGTCTCCTTTTCCATTTATTTTAATAATACAAAATAGCTGGTAGCTCCTCTATTCATGTTTGTGATGATGATACCATTTTGTATTCTGAGTCTGAAATTAATTCTGGGTTATGAATGAGCTGCAACAGAATTGTAACATTCAACAAGCTTTCTTTGACTTGTGTGTTAGGAAATGATTGATTAACTAATTGTTAGCAAAGGTAATTAAGGTACCAATAATTCACACAATGGAATGAAGATAACAAATGATCAGTTAGTTGTAGAGTAAACTACGTTTCAAAGACGCTTGGGTATATGGCTCAACACACTTATGTTTATCTAATTCTCTTCATGTAACAGGCCCTATTTTGTATTTAGAATCTAGCATAGCAATTTTCTATTTAATTCAAATGATGTTACAGTAATCACATTTCATAGATGGGAATTTTTTTCATAGATAGAATTGCTGGAAATTAATTTATTACAGAATAATCAGTTTATGTTAATTATAAATATTAGCACATGTCTGCATAGAACAAATAAATGATAGCATCTTAAAGTATAACATGTTCCCTCATACATCATAATTAGACAAGGGTTCAATGTTGCTACATATTGTACTTGCACTTTCATCTTTAGTGTGTCACAACATATTTGAAGACATTAAACTAATTGTTGCCAAGGTTACAACTAACTTTTTGGTAGATAGTCTTTGGAACTGTTAGCAGTTGATCATTACATAAATTTTGGAAAAGTAAAATGAACATATTTTGAATTTAGTTTTTTCACCCAAAACAAATTTCCTGAATATTTTTGCTCCCCTACCTCCCCGCCTTCCCCTCCCCCCCACCCTCCCGCGGGTTTAGGTGCTATTTACACAAAGAACAGGAGTAACTGATGCAACCACCTGCTGCTGTTTCCACATCTTCCTAGCGCCACTGGATAGTTTGCATGAAATGCAGTGGTTCCATTTCTCCTTGCTACCAAACTTAGCCAAATCGAAGATAGGCAGACTAGGTCCGTGTTATTCTCTGAGTATAAGCACTGTGACTGTCCCTCTCTCTTGCATGCTGTGTGCAAAATGGGAAGTTTCCTTAGTGTTTTCTCTCCTCATTCTGTTTGCTCAGAACAATATGTCCTTGAGGAAGGATGGGCAAGAGGGTTCAGGCTATAACACTCTCAGACAACATCCTGACAATGGTTTGATTTGATGAGTGTAGCACAAGACCCTACCAGACTGTACCAAAATGTTAGTACAGGAATGATTTTTCTTGTTCATAATGTAGGTCTCTCTCTTTTTCTATGTCAAAACGAGGTGGACCAACCAGCAGAAGTTTGGTTTAGGGCTTTCTGCATTTGTAGTTATTCAGGATTCTGTCTCTTGAATAACTCGGTGTGTGGATCTTCTATTAAAGTTCTGTGCCATGCTTCCTTAAAGTTTTGGGAGATTTAGATGAATTCACGGACCTAGAAAATAAAAGGAATTTGTGGGAGTAAATGGTATTTGTTAGTTGATTATTGCCTCTTTAAGGGCCTGGGACTAAAAGCCTTGCAGAATAGGTAAGATTCACCCAACCGGCTGGGTATAAGTTGAAAGAAGGGGACTAGCAAATATGCTACCTCCTCTCTAATAGCAGAGAGGTAGCAACAGTGGTTAGTGGTTGCTGAGTCCTTATTGTCTTGAGAGAAAAGGAACTAAGGTGAAAAGGAGCTAGCTGGAAAAAAATGTTTGAAAGCAAGGCCCAAAAGGAGGAACTGAGGGTCTCTTGTAGCAAAAGGGAAATACTGACCAGGAAATTTCCTCCAACCACAAAGAGGAGGAATAGCAAGTCCCCTGAACTTGAGTGGAGAATCTGAGTATGGGAGGTCAGGATTGAAGTCCAGTAGCTCTGATATTTCTGAACCTGAAAGATATAGACAAAATAAATTAGACGCAATAAAAAGAGGAATATTGTTTAAAGAAGGGATGGGCAATAAGTAGCCCATGGGTTGGACTTTTCATGAGGATCAGTAAAGCATGCTGATAGATGCTTTACTTACCTGCATGTCCACAGGTGTGAGTGCTTGCATCTTAAATAGGATTTTACATCTTAAATAGTGCTGGTTAGAAATGATATGGTGAAACCTTTTGGGTGCGTCTAGACTGCCAAGATTTTGCACAAAAGTGGCTGCTTTTGCGCAAAAACTTGCCACCTGTCTACACTGGCCACGAGAATTTGCGCAAGAACACTGACTTTGTAATGTACAAAATCAGTACTTCTTGTGCAAATACTTAGATGATCCTGCTCAGGCATAAGCCCTCTTGCGCAAGAATACTTGCGCAAGAGGGCCAGTTTAGAAAGGAATGTTAATTTCTTGTGCAAGAAAGCCCGATGGCTAAAATGGCCATCGGAGCTTTCTTGCGCAAGAGAGCATCTATACTGGGCATGGATGCTTTTGCACAAAAGCAAATCTTTTGCGCAAAGGCACATGCCAGTATAGACGCTCTCTTGCACAAATACTTTTAATGGAAACGTTTTTCTGTTAAAAAGTATTTGGGCAAAATCTTGCCCATCTAGACGCAGACTTTCTGTTTAAACATTTTGTGCTAGACTGTTGAACCACAACAGCTGTACCAGTGCTCTGTTCACTGGATCACCAATTGAATCACCCTGCAGGAAATGGGAACAACAGCTGTGCCTAATTGATAGATGGGGGAAAAGCTTAAAAAAAAAAGGTGAATTACCCCAGAAAGTATAAAAGGACAAGAAGAAAGCCCAAAGCAGAGGGTGTGTATGAAAGATTTTTGAGAGCCAGAGAAAGGAGAGTGCGCTATTGGGATACACACTACTTTACTTATTCAACCACTGCTGGTGAAAACAAAAGGTTTGTAAATTCTGAGCTGCAGTAGTTTATAAGGATGATGGGGAGAATACTTCATAAGATGTTTGAAAGTCTCCAAGTGGCCTGTGGCTAGAAAAAAGAGAGGAGAGGGACCCTGCCCCCTCTCACATGATGATCTGTTGGAACCAAAACTTTTTACAGGAAAGGGTTGATTTCAATAAGTTACTCATTTAAAACAATCTTTTAAAGAACGATTTCAATTTTTGAAACCTGCCATTTTGATGTTCTCTAAAGTTCTGGATTTATTTGGTCTGATCAACTTTAGGGTTTTTTAAGTTATAATTGAAACACAAGATATTTTAAAAAGATTAAAAGAACATTTCATGTTGATCTTTCCAGAAGTATCAAAACAAAATGGACAACTTTTTTCCCCTCTTAGACTTTTAGTTTGAAAGACTTCAACCTTTTTGTCTTGATTTAAGATTTAAAACCATTTTGAGATCTGTTTTCCTAGGATGGAGAAAC
Source organism: Apalone spinifera (assembly GCA_030068395.1). NCBI lineage: Eukaryota > Metazoa > Chordata > Testudines > Trionychidae > Apalone > Apalone spinifera. Next base: position 72,482,667 of record JANRFK010001234.1, read on the forward strand.
TGTTCCTGACAACACCACTCTTGAATCACATTTAGGATTGCTGAACAGACTTCAGCAAGCAGGCTCTTCGGTTCACGATCCATTTCTCCTAATTTTGTCAACTAATTTTGATTTCAGTAATTCAGCAGAGACTTGTCTACAGTATGAGAGTTACAGCAGCATGGGAGTTGTACTGCAGCTAGCCTCTGGTAATTCCATAGTGCAGATGCAACCTACAGCAATGGGAAGGGGGTTTCTATCCCTGTAGGAACCCCTCCTCATACAGTGGTAGTAGGTTGAGAGAAGCATTCTTTCATCAACCTAGACCAGTGATCTCCAACCTTTTTAACCACAAGGTCACTCTTTCAGTTTAAGTGCAATGTAAGATCTACCTCAAACCCAAATACCCTTGCCCTGTTTCCTTCCTGCTTCTCTGAGGCCCCACCCCTCCACAAACAAAGGTCTAACCAGGTGATCCCAAGGCAGGTACATAGGCTTCTAATGAAAGCAGCTAATTCAGTCTGCTCAGTGTTGCAACTTTGTTGTGGATACTCCCTGGTAGTTCTTGCAGGCTGCACCTACCTCAGCTCTTGCTCAAGCCATGGTGGTTTGCCTGGCTGTCCTCACAGCGGGAATAGGCACCTGGAGTGCAATAATTCGGAAGGGAGGAATTAAGAACTGGAATTGCATACCAAGTGGCTAGGAAAGGAGCTTTTAAGCAGAGACAGATGTACAGAGAGAATCTATGGCCTGGCTAGAGACTCTGTTTAAACAAGACTGTTTAACATGAGTTCTGCCATTTGTGGCTTCCTGAATGGCACCAATGAGCTACTAAAATGATATGGGATTAAATGGTTAAGGCTACCTCATGAATAGATATAACTGAAGTTGTTAGTAAAATTGTGTTATCCTACAAGGAAAATCTAATGTATATCTTGAAGCAAATTAAGTAGTATTATGGAAAAGTGAAAGGATTTTTCCTACAATTAACAGAGGTGGGAAATGCTATTTGGTTGGTCTTACCATCATAACACAAGAAGGTATGACTCAGAAATTGCCACCTCAGGGGGACTCCTTTGGTGAGAGATGCTTTTAACTGTAGGAAAGGTGGGATTCTTACATTTTTCATATCCTTCAATTTATGCCAGGGGGCCCCAGAATGAATGTTGCATGTGAAATAAAGTATGGCGCTTTTCCTAGCTCATGTGGGTTTCTTTTACGTTGTATAAGTATGTCATTTGTTCTGATGGCTTTTTATATAAGTAACCTTCTTGTACAGACTAAGGAGGATGCATTACACACATTTGTATTGATGCATTCTTTTCTTTGTGCTGGAGACATAGGGTACGAAGTCAGATTGATTTGACCTTATTCAACAATGCATGTTCCTCAGCTTCTTGTTTATCTTAGACAGCTTGACCCACTACTGACAGAACATATGAGAATTTTGATCTTCGGGCTACTCTCTAGTGTGTCAAGGCAGATCACTAGGTACAGACTAGAACTAAGGGCTATATTGTGACTCAGTCTACATTCCAATGCGCAGAAATAAAACGGAGTAAGAAATAACTCTGGCACTTTGCAGTCTGGGTGCATAGAAGTAAAGGGGATTAATTCTTTCCACAGAATAGCTGGGAGGAAAGTGTGTGAGGGAAGAGGAGAGCAGGGAATGGATAGTGCTTTGGCTCCTCCTGAAATTTGTTAGTGTGGGCAGCTGAGCCACCTTGGGATGGGCAGTAACTTATTGCTATAGTTGGTAGAGGCCAGCAATAGATTACTATCTCCAGAAGCAAGGAGGAATTAAGATAAAGATTGAAACATTCTACACCCCCTTACTAAATTCTGTGTAGCCATTTGGGAGGGGGAAAAAACCTTATTGTGTGTGGGGATTTGGGGAAGCCCTGTTGGGAAGGAACTAGTCCTTGGGCTCTCCTAAGTCTTTGTCCAATGGAAATTTTGGGGAAGACAGGAGCTGGTCTGTATTCCACTAGAATGTGAAAGGGGAAGGGCCAGAAAATCAAACGGGGCACTAGCAGCTTCTCCAGTCATGGGAATGGAGTAGTAGAGGTGAAATGGCTCTGTTGACATTCCATGCCTGGGGGGATGAAATCGATCTTCACCCTGTGTAATATTTCCCAAAGCCAGCCAAAGTGCTCAGGGGCTGGATGATGAGGTTTTGGCCTGAGGAACCTGCCATAAGGGAAAGTGAGTGCTGCCGACATATCCCATTTTCTATTTTTTGCTCTTCCATGAAGAGCAGAGCAAACGGGCCAGTCACATGGGAATACTGTGAAAGACTTTCTGTGTTTCTATGAATAGCAACCTGTCACATAGATGAGTGGACACAAGAGAAGGCTTAAAATGATAGGATGACAAGAGACTGAGTGGAAAAAATGCAAGACTGCTGTGATTTAGCTCATCAGAATGTGAAATTTTATGCAGAAGCATTTGATTTTTCTGTTGACACTACTTTTAAGCATAACAAATAGTAACCCACACACCTAGGCTACATCTACACTCACAGCTTCTTGCGGGAGAAATATGCAAATGAGGCTAAGCATGGAATATTGCTGAGCCTCATTTGCATA
>JANRFK010001234.1:72503909-72520857 GCA_030068395.1 Apalone spinifera
TCTCTCAAATACATATATTTTCAACTAATCCTCTAATGTAGTTAATTAGCAGAGGTAACCTTAATTCTGTCATTTTCTAATGTTAAATGCTTGATTTTTGCAATCTTTACATTTTTAATATCTTTCAGAACGTTAAGAAAATATTGAGGTTATATGGTTAATAGTTAACATGAAATGCTAGATTTAAGATGGCATATGAACCATAATTCAGTTGTCTTGTAATGTCATACGCATGAGGATTTGATATTTTATTACTCTCTCTCTTTATCCAGTAATAACATGAGTGATGCAGTGCACTAGCATTTTTAATGCTGCTCAGATTGCTAACAACTTGTTTTCAATTTGCTGCATTTAGAACAAATTTTCAAAATGTATAAACAAAACACAAAATAGAATCTGAACTCCTGACCCTTTGCCATAAAGAAAAAAGATGGTCTAAGTGTACATTAAAATGCACCATATGACAATAAATTCTGCAGCAGCTTATATTTTGCCTTGGATATTTCCCTGTTCCATTATTTGTCTTTGTGCATGGCTCATGTGCATAAACAACATAAGTTAAATATATCAAGTATAAAATATCTATTTCCATGAAATGTTCTGTGAAAGTTCTGTCTTGGGTTGACGAGAACATCATTCCTTGCAAAAATATAAATAATTACTAGAAGTGAATTTGATTTTTGATTTATGCTCTCACCAGACACAAGCTGTAATTTTTACATGAAAGGCTTAAGGATTTAATGGCAAACACGCTAAATTTAGTAGAGTAAAAATACTATTAATAATTTTTAAAAAATGTAACCTGGAAACGAAAGACATCAATGCTTTGTGTTCTGTTATTCTGAGGGTAAAAGTCATATACAGTATTAATCCAATTCTATGAATTTTGTTCTCCTGTCTACTAACAGGAGAATGATGCACTATGGATATGTCTATACTGCAATTAAAAACCTGTGGCTGCTCATGCCAGCTAACTTGGGCTCATAGGGTTTGGGTTAAGGTGCTGGTTAGTGCTGGCAGTTAGTGCCACTCACAAAGCTCAGCAGGGAAACCACTGCTGTGTGTCTACACTGTCAGCTGCCATTATAGTAGAGTGACCACCCATGAGTCACTTTGAAGCAGCATTCAGAGCAGTGCACTCTGGGTGTCTATTCCACAGAGCACCTCTTCCTCTTCTTCTGCTGAGGCTTGTGGGAAGCAGACTCAAGGCTGCAGACGGAGACCTCCTATGGTCAGGAAGACCCGCAATGCCTATGCCAGCACTGCTTGTGTCTCTTCCACCTGTAACCAGACAGATCACCTGATCATGGATGCCTCTATCAGATCCTGGTGTGGCTTTGGAGGAACTGTGGCTTGTAGGTCCCACTTACTGAAATCCAGGCTGGGGGGACTATCCAATGTGAAAAGTGCCTGCTGGTGGAATCTCTCAGGAAGCAGGTGGGAGAACTGAAGGAGGAAGTGGCTGAGGAGCATCTGAATCCACGAGCAGTTCCTGGACAGTATCCATGTGGAGATAGCTAAGGTAGATGTCCTTCTACACAGGACTGCTGACACCCCTGCGGTGGAGGAGAAAATGTCTCGGGGCGGGGGGGGGGAAACTCTGGCAGCTGGTCACTTCTGGCAACAGGCAGTGCTCCACCCCTGCTCCCAGCCTTCCCACCGTGGTACTGGAGAACAGTTACACTCTTCTTGATACAGGAGATAAAGAAGCACCCCCTACAGCTGAAGAGGAGCAGCTTCGTACCCCCCAAGGCTCAGAGGTCTGCCACCAGTGCGAGGAAGAAATGTAGGGTAGTGGTGGTTGGAGACTCTCTTCTGGGGGGACAGAGGCACCCATCTGTCACCTCCTGAGATGACCTGTCAGGGCATGCTGCCTGCCAGGGGCCTGTATCCAATATGTTAGAGGCACTGTTGAGGATTATCCGGCCCTCTGACTACTACACCATGCTACTTATCTATACGGGAACTAATGATACTGCAAGGTATGACACTGAGCAGATCAAGAGTGACTACAGGGCTCTGGGAGTACACGTGAAGGAGTTCGGAGCACAGGTGGTATTCTCCTCACTTCCTCCTGTCAAAGGTATGGGCCCAGGCAGAGATCCTGGAGGTGACTGTCTGGCTGTGAAGATGGTGTCACCAGGAAGGCTTTGGCTTTCTTGACTATGGGATGCTATTCCAAGAAGGACTGCTGAACAGGGATGCGATTCACCTTTCGAAGATGGGGAAGACTGTATTTGGATGCAGACTGGCTAACCTAGTGAGGAGGGCTTTCAACTAGGTTTGACAAGGGCAGGTGACCAAAACTCACAGGTGAAGAACATGGAGACCTGGGAGATGGTCGGAGCATGGGCTATAATAGAGAAAAAGGAGGGACAAGGCAGAACTACGAGGCAAGTCAAATCAGTATCTTAGGCTATGGCTACACTGCTGGGTTTTTTTGTGGAAGAGGATATGCAAATCGTGCTCACATTTGCATATCATCTTCCAATTCTTTTTGCGGAAGAGGTTTTGCTGATAAGCCCCATGTAGATTGTGCCATTTGTGGGGAAAAAACCCTTTTCGCAAGATTCTGTAAATCTCGATTTTTGAGGAATAAGGGATCTTGTGAAAGAGGGGGTAGCATCATGTGATGCTCTGCTCAACATCTCCAATCTCCTATATAATCAGCTCAGACTCCACTGAAAAAAAACTGAAAAAGCATGTGTAATGGATAACTATCTTTCCCCTCAATTATCCCAGAGGTCTTAAAAAAAACTATGGTTCTACCAAGGTTAATTGCAGGAATTACCTGATTTACTTGCATTTTTACTTGTAATGAAATAAAAAGGAAATTATGACTAATTTGACAAATTCAACTTGTTTTTGTTTGCTTACAAATTAACAATATACGCATCTCTTCACAGATTAATTGTATTATTCAAAAGAAATTATTTATCTGTGTTGTGTTAATTTCCTCTGTACTACTCCAAGATAACTTGACATTTTAAATATATGAAAGTGTTGTGGATTAATAGATGGACATTTTTAGAAATCTCTTTTTTTTTTCTTTTTTTTTTTTTTTAAAATAAAAGACAAGGTTGTGGAGAAATACTGTATAATGGTAAATTCTATATTTCTTTCTAATTAACCCACAGGGAATATATTAGTACAACATTGGAATACATTATTATCCTGTTTGTCCACTTAATAGTCACTAGATTTTTATACTGCAAACAGAAAAAACATAACTTCAAGGACAGCATAACAGAAAATAAAGTCAGAAAAATGTCTGAATTAAAATAGTAGCCAGGCTCCTGTTTGGCAAAGAATACTTCATAACTATTAACTTCCAAGAAAATATTCCTAGGGTAAAGCCTAAACATCTTTTTCAAACATTAACAACCATCTGGATTGTAAAAATGAGATCTGAAATTCATACAGATGAATGTCTGTAAAATGATCCTTCTCATGTAATTTACCTAATACTGCCTCATTAGTGTCTTGGCCATATTTCAGCAAAGTATTTTCAGCATATATTATATACCATTGAATTCAATACATATTGTAGTGGAGGATTTGAATTCCAGTGAGACTTAAGAACCTGTTTAAGCTCTTTACTGACTTGGGACTGTAATCCCTTATCCTGTGGGTAGTCCCCTTGTTTTTCAAAGTTAAGCACATGCATAAGTTCTTGGAGGGTCAGTGACTCAAACTGTGTCAGGTACTATTATGTGCATATGTGTGTTTGTGCAGCACTTAAAATAATGGAGGGCCTGATCTTGGCTGAGACCTCTAGATGTTGTTGTAATAATAATAACAAATGAAGAACAAGATTAAATAACGCAAAGAAAATTTTGGGATAAAATGTGAACAACACTTTTAGAATGAAAACATTTTGGTATGGATAACTGATTACAAAAATAAAGATTAGGATTTAATGGCATTTGTAACTGGAATTAGTTGCTTCACATATTTTGATGAATAATTTATTAATTGGTTCTTCCAGGACCTTGAATATGAATGAGAGAGTCTGAATTTGGAGTACCAAAAAGCTGTTTGGCTACTTATTTGAGTAGGGGAAAGGGCCTTGTGCATTATAAGTGTTAAGTGGACTCCTCAAGGTGCCTTTCCTACCATTCATTCATTAAGTTGATTGGAAAATTACCAACTTCACTAGGGCTACAAACAATCAGAGGAAACAATATCCAAATTGTTAAAACTTATCTTTATTGAGATTTCTTTTTTTTTTAAATATACTGCTCCTTGTTTTTCATTGGACTCTGATATTTTGGAAGGGACTCATTTGGATGATGAAGGGCCAAGCCACTGAAGACCCATCAAGATTAGCCAGCAGTTGGACTTGGGGTGAGAAAAGGATTGCAGTACCACATCTGATGCTAGGAGGCTTTCCAGAGATGAGTGTACCCCATCACAAATAATAAGGCCTGCAATTGCAAACTTAAAACTCAAGCTGGATTCTCAGGACGATTATAATTAACTCTATGCTTACATTAAAACCAAAAGTTCAAGGCATTATATGTACTACTTGGTAGTACTGCCTATTCAGGTTGTTCAACACTTCCTAATGACCCCTACTTTCATTTGCTTAAAACTTTGCCAAAACCTTAACCCTTTCAGGTGAAATTTCTATGCTGGGTGTCTTTCTTGGGCTGAGCTTTTTCGAAAATTTCATAACACTAAAAAGACTAGGGAAAATTATATTGTTTAAATTAAACAAGTGTGTGAACCTTTCCTTTGAGACTCTCTACTGCTGAGAATTTGGCAGGGGGTTGGCCTGTGTCAAGAATTTCTTTTTTGCTGTTTCTGGGGCAGTCTACCCAAATCTGGCCAAATTATTAGTCTTTGAAAAGTCTCAATTCATATACAGCAGATACTTAACTCACCCTCAGGCCATGGCCCTGCTCCCTTTTCTTGCCCTGGGAAGTAGAGGATGCAGACCAAGGTAAAGGAGGGAAGAGGTAAAATGGAGCTTTGCAGTTTTGTTAGCTTTCAGCAACTCCACTATAAAAAGTGTTCAAGTGCCACTGGCTGGGCAAGGATGTTTCTGGGTAATGGGCATGGGCGGGAAGGAAGAAACCATCCCTTGATGCCAACCTCCATTACTCATTAGTTACATTTTCAGACAAACACCTTCATGCTTTCTCCTGTGCTGTCACAGGAGCTTGGGAGGAACTCCCTGAAAACATGAAGCAACTTCATTGTCTACCTCCAAAATCCTGATCAAAACAATTCTTTATTATGCCTTTCATAGCTGGACTACGTGGAAACACTGACCATAATATAATTGAATTTAACATCCCTGTAGTGGGAAAAACCCATCAGTATAACATTTAATTTCAGAAAGGGGAACTATAAAAACATGAAGTTAGTTAAACAGATTAAAAGGTACAGTGCCAAAAGTAAAATCCCTGCAATTTGCATGGAAACTTTTCAAAGACACCATAATGGAAGCTCAGCTTAAATATGTTCCCCAAATTAAGCATAGCAAGAGAACAAAAAAGTGCAACTGTGGCTTAACAACCAAGTAAAAGAAGCAGTGAGAGATAAAAAAGGCATTATTTTAAAAGTGGAAGTTAAATTCTAATGAGTAAAATAGAAACGAGCATAAAATGTAAAAATATAATTAGGAAGGCCAAAAAGGAATTTGAAGAACAGCTAGTCAAAAATTCAAAAAAATAATAGCCTTTTTTAAAGTATACCAGAAGCAGGCAGCCTGCTAAACTGGTGAGGCCACTGGATGATTCAGATGCTAAAGGAGCACTCAAGGACGATAAGGTCAATGTAGAGAAATTTAATGAAATCTTTGTATCAGTATTCACAGCTGAGGATATGAGGGAGATTCCCAAACCTGAGCCATTCTTTTTAGGTGACACATCTGAGCAACTATCCCAGATTGAGGTAGCATTATAGGAGGTTTTGTAACTGATACATTAAACAGTAATAAGCCACCAAGGCCAGATGGGTTTCATCCAAGAGTTTTGAAAGAACTCAGATGTAAAACTACAGCACTACTAACAGTGGTTTGTAACCTAGTCTTTAAATCGGGGGTGGGAAATAATTTTAGATGGGAACCACTTCAGGAATTTTTTAAGTGGCCCTGGGCCGCCCTGGAATGGGCAGGGCCTCAGATGCAAGGGGCAGGGCTTCCCTTCCCACAGACTCTGATTGGCCTGGAGGTGAGGGATTGTGTGAAGCCAGTTCTGAAAAGCTGGCAGTTTGCTCTAGGTACCTGTGCCCTTGGTGGAAGGAGGAAACTTTCCATGCTCCCCCCCCCCCCCCCCCCCCCCCCCCACACACCAGGACAATCAGGGCCTGGGGGCAGGTGGAGCACAGGAAGTCTCTTGCTCCCCGCCCCTGCCCTGCAAGGGTGTGCCATGCTTAGTGTCAATTGCCAGCTGAGTGGCAATTGATGGTTGATTCTAAGCCTCACATGCACCTTGCAGGATCGGAGGAGCATCGGGGCCTGGGGATGGCAGGGTGGGAGCATGGGAAGTCTTTTGTTCCCTGCCATGCTTAGAGTCAACTGCCAGCTGCTCAGCTGTCAGTTGACTAAGCACAGCATGCCCCTTGCAGGGTGGGGGCAGGATAGAAGGAAACTTTGTGCACTTCCCCCTACCCCCAGACCCTGATTGGCTTGGGGGTGGGGGAGCAGCAGGGCATCTGAAGGCTGGATCAACCCTCTTGGTGGGCTGGATACAGGCCACAGAGGCCCTTTTGCCCACCCCTGCTTTAAATCTTCTTCTGTACCAAAAGACTGGAGGATAGCTAATGTGACACTCTCTTAAAATAAGTTGTCATGGGATAAGAGGGAAGGTCCTCTCTTGGCTTGATAACTGGTTCCAAGATAGGAATAAATAGTCAATTTTTAGAATGGAGAGAGGTAATTAGTGGTGCCCCCAGGGGTCTGACTGGGACCAATCCTATTCAACTTATTCATAAATGATCTTGAGAGGGTTAAACAGTGAGGTGACAAAATGTGCTGATAACACTAAATTGTTCAAGATAGTTAAGTCCAAAGCAGACTGTGAAGAACTTCAAAAGGATCTCACAAAATTAGGTGATTGGCAATAAAATGGCAGATGAATTTTAATGTTGATAAATGCAAAGTAATGCATATTAGAAAACATAATCCCACCTATACATATAAAATGATGAGGACTAAACTAGCTGTTACCATTCAAAAGAAAAACTTTGGAGTCATTGTAGATGTTTCCCTGGAAACATCCACTCAACATGCAGCAGAAGTGTAACGTTTAGAAAAAAGGCAACAAACATGATTTGGGGTGTGGAACAGCTGCCATATGAGGAGAGATTAACAGTGGGACCTTTCAGTTTGGAAAAGAGATGAGTAAGGAGGGATATGATAGAGGTCTATATAATCATGACTGGTGTGGGAAAAATGAATAAAAAAGAGCTACTTATTCCTGCCCATAACACAAGAACTAGGAATCACCAAATGAAATTAATACGTAGCAAGTTTGAAACACACAAAAAGAAGTATTTCTTCATACAACTCATGGCCAACCTGTGGAACTCCCTGCCAGAGGATGTAATCAAGTCCAAGATTACAACAGGGTTCAGAAGAGCTAAATAAATTCATGGAGGATAGGTCCATCAATGACTATTGGCCAACAGGGGCAGGAATGGTGTCTTGTCTCTCTTTGTCAGAAGCTGGGAATGGGTGACACAGGATGGATCACTTGATGATTACCTGTTCTGTTCATTCCCTCTGGGGGAACATGGTATTGGCCACTGTTGGAAAACAGGATCCTGGGCTAGATGGACCTTTGGTCTGACCCAATAAGGGCATTCTTATGAGGTCTACAAAAAAATGACTTTGTGTGAAGAAACTATTGCCTATACACTGACCACTACAGTCTCATTGTTCCCTTGTACTCCTGTCTCCACCCTTTCTTTCTTTCTTTTCTTTCTTCTTATGGGGCTGGAATCATCTTTTGTTCGGTTTGTGCAGCACCAAGCACAAGGGGGTTCATGACTCCCTTCCCTGTGCAGCATTAATGTCTCCTCAGAGCAGGTTTATCCTATTGCAATGACAGAGATGGAGGGAGAAAGTATATGACCCTGTAATTAAATACTGTCATAATCTACAAGCACAATAGAGTTTACACAGACAACCTGAATTCTGTGGGGTTTTTTTGTGTTTTAAATTTGATTAAACCATCTGTTTTTGTTTTCTTCCACCCTTCAGCTACATTTTGGGTTGAGCATTAACATGATTTATATCTGCTTATAACATAGAAAAGAGAAGTGCGTGGCAGTAGAGGACAAAACAGAGTTGAGGGCAAGTAAGGTAATGGTTCAAATCATGCAGAAACAAATGTATGGATGTGATGGTGGATATTAGACCTAATTAGCAAGATATTCACATCTCTCCACAAAGAACATTGTATGGAGGGTGGAAAGCAAAACCTTCAGCTAAGGATCAGTGCGATTCAAGGAGTTTCTAGAAGCTGGCAGGGATCTGAATGAATAGTGACATATTTTAAACAAGAAAACGAAACTTCTTTAACTGATGAAAATGTGTAGAACGAGGTTTAAAAAAACCCCCTGAAATGAATACTTACCACCTAATCCTGCGAACACTTAGGCATGTCTGCAATTTGTGATAATTATATTGAAGTCAAGGACACTGCTGACGTGCAAAGTTAAATGTGTGCTTGCAGGACTGGTGCTATGGCCAGGATATTTGTAAATAGTTTCTACATGTGATTTAACAAGTCAACATGTTCTGCTATGCTGCTCCCATCAGACTGATTGTTTGCTTTAGTGACGAAATGCTCTTGGGTTCACCATATTCACATTTTTCTCAGTTTAGTTCAATTTAAGTTCTTAATAATGGAAGGAATTTATTATCCCAGTTAGAATGGGGTATGTCTGCTTGCTTGGGTGGTGGCATCATTCATTGGTGCCAGAAGTGAGACTGTGGAATGTGAACCAAGTAATATCCAGGATCGCCACCCCGCAATAACATTCAAAGCTTCTTAATTTTTTGATGCTCCATCCCCCATCCCAGAGGCCCTTTATCTGTGGCACCATGACTAGCCCATAAATAGCAGTATTATATCAGAATTGTACACAAGTTTTCATGTTTGTTCAAAGCTTACTTGGGGAAATACTGAATTGCTCTTTGAGTCTTTGTTCAGTCAGCATTATCATTTCCTTATGTAAATTACAGTCCAGTAATTAAGTACTTACTTCTGATGGCATTATACAGAATTATCCATATATAAATAAATATTTTGGTTAGTGATAAAGATAGCGATGAAAATCAGTTGTGTGAGAATACTTATCAAGACAAGTTTGCTCCATTTCAAAAAATGTTCAAAGCCCTTTTGTATGTAAAGACTTATGCCATGATTCTGAAAAGACATATGCAAGCTCTTAATTATGAAAATATGAGTAGTCCTGCATAAGTCAATTGATTATTTGCATGTACATAATTGTAAGCACACATCTTTGCAGTTTTGTAGCTTTACAATCTGAGTCCAAGTGAGCTGACTTGGGCCAGCTGCTTGTATTTTATTTAAGTGTAGCTATAACCACCTCTACTACTGATTAACTTTAATAATGTTTTTCACATATTCCCCAGTTTACCAATATTATTTTGTTAGACTTCATCATACTCCTGTGAAATAGAATATCAGTTTCCTCATTGGACAGATGAACAAACTGAGTTCCAGGTAGTAAGTGACTTGCCTTAGGTCATATAACAAGTGAGACCTTTGGGTAGACCCAAAGCCTTCTGCATGCCCTTCTTTATGTCTAATCCATTACACTAACATGCCTGCCAGGTAAGTCCCTTTGGTGGCAATCAGTGCCTGTAGTATTCAGTGGGAGCCCTTTAGCTCATGTCAATGTGTGAGGGATTGCATCCCAACACGCTGTCATACAGACTGGGAAATTGATACATTTATTAAAGTTAAGATGTCCACAGTCATGAGAAGGCACATAATAATTATCCTAATAGAGTCTTCTATTTCTAACTGTAGATATATACTACCCTGTTAAAGGCTAGGTTAGAATGTACAGTGTGCACCTTGAGGATAACCAAGTAGTCTCCCTGCCCCATGGTGGCATTGAGCTATTTAAGAAAGATTGGAAAACAGAGCAGGAGAGAGGGGAATAAAAGTCATGCAGGCTGCTGTGGTTGAGGGTTTGTCTCAGGATTCCGGAGACTAGCCTACCCTGACCTCAGACTTTATTTTGTGAACATTCGTTTTAGGAACCCTGAACTAAGGTACTGATGAACTGTTTTTTGTAACAAATGTTGCAAACTTTAATAAGGTCTTGAAACCTTATTTAAAGGGAAAATGTTTGGTTAGTGTGTGTTAGCTTCTAAGTTCTGTCACTAACATGCGTAACTTCAATTAATCACAGATCCTTTTTGAGTCCCTGTTTTCTCCATATATTAAGTGGGGATGAATTTAACTGAAAGGATGGGATTTCCAAGCATATTTCATCCCACATTAATAAACATGTTAAATGTTTTTCCTAACTCTTTCAAGAAGGTTCAGCACCTACTTTCAGTTTGAATGATTGGGAGGATTAGGCAAACTGGAGAAGAGGGAAGAAGGAAGTTGCCTTGTTGACAGGCATTCAGACAAGCTAAAATGAGCATTATGGAGTGTAAGGCCAGGCACCCAGGAGAGAAGCTTAGGAGATCGTTAAAAATGAACCCACCAACATTTTTTCTTTCTAAGCTACTTGTAGTGTGTAACTTCAGTACTACTCATCATTGTTTTCAGCCTCTGAATACAGGCACAGGGTAAAACTCCACTGAAATCAATGGCAAAACACCACTGACTTGGCAAAGGTCAAGATTCCACCCAATAAGTTCTTCCCACATCCCAATCAAGTTACTTTTCCTGTAGTCAGCTTGCATATCCCAACATTTCCATATTAGGTTTTTCCCATCCTCCCAACAAATAGTTCAAGTGGACTGGGTGGCTGCTTTTCTAGATGATTATGGAAACTGGAAGAATCTTTCCCCTTAACTCATAACTTCCTTTTGGATAGAAATGTGACAACTGTGTAACATAAGCATGAGAAATATTTGAAATTCCCAAAGAAGAAACAACATCCAGGGGGAGAAGAGAGAGGGGGGAAAATAAGACACATTTCAAAGAGCGAGAGAGAGCTCTGAAAATATTTGCATTCCTTTTATAAAAACACAATATCTCCAGGGAAAGAAATAGAATAAAATTCATCATTCCGTATAATATTCACAATAGAGGAGCAAAAACATTCTCAAGTATGCAAATGTAAGCATCAATCACTCCCAATTATTAGCCATAGTCATATTTGCATAACGTGTTGCAGAAGAAAACTTCCAGATGAATTTACTTGCTAAAATGTAGGGGGGAAGGAATAGCTATTCTTAGTCATATTTTCCCTAGAATGTGCTCGGGTAACCAGTGATGCATTATATGGGCCCTTAGGCCAACACATGTGCACAATACTAGAGCAGATTCATGGGAAGCATAGAATTCAAAACAGTTCTTCCAAAATGTGCAAGAGACTTTATGAAGACAGGCAGTCTTGTATAGGATCTATTTATAAAACACAGGGATTTATTTTAATTTTAGCTCAACTGTTAGGTTATGAATGAATAAATGACATATCACCAACTTTGTGTCCTATAATTAGGGATGATTCTCTTCTTGAGTAATGGTATTCTGAAGCTGACACAACTCATATTTTTACTGTAGTACATAAAGACCTAAAACAGAAGAGTACCTAAAAAGGAGATCTTTTAATTCAGGTATAGGTTCATAGAGACAACTGATCAGCTTTGGAAAAACTTCACACACATGTCCTCAACCCCTCTGGAGCATGCTGGAGCACAGCTTAAGGGTTAACAGTAAAATAGCTCACATTGACCACCAGCTGACAATAAGCATAACTAATATCTCAACTTTCATTACTGTCCTCCTCCTTTAGATCATTAGCAATAAACTTTGAGCATTAACACTATAACAACAAAATAGCCTAACTAAAATGTTGGAGTACACTACTCTAATTTTCAAGCAATTACAAGGGATTATTCTGCCTTCTCTGGTAAGTTTACCTTATTACTACATGTCTGAATTTAGAAACTGCACATTGGAAACACCTGTGGTCCTTGGCCTTGTGTAGGTGCATAAGGTCTTTCTGATAGCTGTAGTATCAGATATTATCAAATAATAGACTTATCTGGAGAAGAGGGGATTGTGTCTATCTCAATCCATTTTGAATGCGCATCCACTGTTATTAAAAACCCTTTCATAATAGGATGGACCAGCATAGTCTACATAAAGCCTCACCCATGAGCACTGGGCCACCTCAGTGATGGCCCATGGTTTCTCCTCTACTGAATGGAAGCCAGCTACATCAATTTTGTGTCTGAAGTAAATTATTTCATCAGCCTGAAAAATACACACCTCTCTCTTGTGGTGCAGACATGCATCAGTCATTTTTTAAAGCGCCCACTCCAAGTTTTGCAAGTAATCTGGATCATATTCACTTGTAATCAGGATAATGTCAAAGTACACAGATAGGTGACATGCCTTGGAATAAATTGTCCATTGCTCTTTGGAAAAATACCTAGAGCTCTTAACACTATATATAGGAGACAATTGTAAGGAAACAACCCTTTGGAAGCATTGATCATTACATAAGGTTTAGATCTATTGTCTAGAGGGATTTAGCTGTATTCATTACTTAGATTGGCTTTTTGTTTTTACGTGTATTTTCCAAAGTCCATTGTCTCTGTTTCAGGAGCCAGCATGGCTTCCTGGGACTATAGCCTCTATCCCCTGTCAGGATCACTAAGTATACATCTCTACCTCTTGCCAGTTTGATGATTTGTTAAACTTCTGTGTAAATGTACTTTCATTATTTCTGGCTTCACATTGCTTTGTTTATATTGGAGACACGGTCAAACAAGCAAAACAATATTCTTTTGTCTGGGACAAACGGCACTTAGATACTGCTTTCCAAACACATTTTAAGAACATATTTCTAGTAATCATCTATTAGTCTTTAACAGAACCTGGATATATACTAATATTAATGAGCGGGCTGTTATCATTTGCATATGACATCTCTCACAACATCTTGAAATACAGATTTAGACAACTGTGAACTAGGCCAACAAATACGTCAACCTGATGTGATCGATAGCATGGTGTATCCTCTGTCCATTGGATTTAAGGTACTTCCTTGATCTCCACCTTTCAGTTCCACGGAATTAAATTTTCTAGGCTTTTTTATATTAGTAGGAAACAGACTAGTTCAGTGTAATTCTTGACACCTATAAGACTAATCAATTAAGAATTCCCTTTCTTAAGAAAGTCTAGCATGATTCCTTAGATGAGATCCATAAAGAGAGTCAAGCTTTGTAGAACTGAGTGGCACAGTACCTAATTTCTGGGTGCATTAAAAAAACAACAACAGAGGAGCAGTATTGTGATCCACAAAGTTGTGTTAGTTAATTAGGCTCCCCAGTCAATGCATGGGGGGGAAAGAGGGTCCTTAGAATGCAATCCACAAAAACCAACACGATGGCTGAGGAGCTACCTAAGCTAACCAATAGGAAGTGCTGATGAAATGGCGTGAACTAAGCTCTACCCCTCTCAGATCATTGCCTAAGTCCAGGGAAGAATCTGTGTCTGAGATTCATGAACAGGAATTCACTGACTGGAGTTAGGCAGGGTAGGCCCTACATTGTTCTGTTAGCTGGAATGAGCTAGAGGCCTCCCCTATACTACACACACAGGCTGGAAGAGAAGCCACTCCATATTTTTTAAGTCAATGGTTTGAGCCCTTGTCTCGGATATTGGAGATAGAGGTTAATTGCATGCCTGGTAGGGAAGGTATTTGAACTTGGGTATCTGACACTTCAGGAGCGTTCCCTAGCTTCTGAGTTTATGGGATATTCTGATACAGGGTTCCCACAATTTTCCTTGTTGAAGTATCCACTGTGGCTGTATACTGAGGATGAGTGAAGCAGAGGACTGGACCCAGGGTCCCCCATCATTCACGTAGGAGCCATAGCCCCTGGACAGCTATCTTCCCTTCTTCCTCTGGTTCATGAATCACTTATGACTTAGATGGGAGCTAGGCATACAGATGCCTAGAAGGAAACAACAGTGTGAATGTCCTAGGGTATAAAATTGTACAGTGAAAAGTTACATGCTGCATGAATGGGGACAGGCAGAGGCCAAGTGGTAGTTTTGGGGATGGCAGTAGTAACACACATGGAGATATAGGCATCTAACTTTGGTACCATATGTCTCCAAGTGTTTCCCCTCAACGCAGAGGAAATATTAATCAAAATGTTTTGTAGAAACTAGAGGAGTTCTTGTGAGACAAGTTGTCATGAAGTTTTAATTTTCCTCTTAAACTTCCTCTTCTTTTTCTTTGATGTGCATTAAGTCATTAGGTCATGAGTTAGCAAACAAACCCTGGAATTCAGACTGATTAAAAAGACAAGGTCAAGCAACTCAATTACCAGATCAAACTAAGACATAGTCACTTTGAATGAAATGTCCGTTTAAATACTATTGAAATCTTCTAAATGAATACTACATGGGGTTTGGGATGACTCCACTTGTTAGCATAACTGCCAGCAAGATGCTTACCATTTGAAAGTAGCTGTAGCCTAAAAAAATCAGGTTATGTAACTGGTCTCTAATGATTTTTCCAAGTCAAAACTCTTTCTGTTTCTTGTATATTATATCTTGTATAATATATCAAGAATATTTTAGCAAAGTTTTTGCTGGATATTGATTTCTTCAGATATAACACAAATTGTATAAGCAGATAATATACAGCTTTTTGTGTTTATAGAGTATTTTGATTGCCATAGTCTTAATTTGTGCATCTGAAATACTATTTGCATATACATTTTTTTCAATTAGAGTCTTACAATGGAATCACAATAGGAGAAAATTATATTGCAACGTAAAAATAATAGGACTACATCCACTGTTGCCAACAGGTTCCAAAATCATAAAACTAAGTTATCTTCTGTGACATAGTGGGGTGTGCTGTAGTGTGTGTGTGAACATCAGCCTCTCCCTCCCCCCCCTTTTTTTTGCAGCTCTCTCTGCATGAGAGGAGAGAGGCCAGGCATGACTCACTGTGGAAGTACCTCAGAGTCTCACCTCCTGGGGTCCAGGTGACAAAAGATTCACCTTGGGCTAGGAGCAGGACAATGGAGGAGGCAGAGCTGCCTGGGGGCTCAGGGACCAGTTGCTGGGGTTTGCATTTAGTCTTGGCTAGGCTAACATGAAGAGAACAGACTAAGTGGAGTGCTGGGGCTTCGGGGCCTATGTACTCCTGCCTCAAGGGGTCTAAGGCTGCTTGCCCCTGACTCTTATGTCCACATTGCACCTATGCTGTGCTATATCCTGGAGAAGCAATAAACTCTCCATATTCTACTGGCTGGCGGAGTCACATCTTGCTGCAGATGGGGTGCAGGGTTGGGGGGATAACCAACGTGCTGTCATATCTTCTCCCATTGCATTATTATAGTTTTTAAAAAATACTTTGTGTCATAGTCCATGGTGCCTCCTGGTTAGCTAGAAGGGAAACTGCTCACTTGATATTTCAGACTTAAAGTGTTCTTTTCAATTTCAAGTTGTCCCAATCTTTTCATTAACTGTAATGGAACATCCCTGTCCTTTCCTGGACTGGACAAAGGGAAGCTGGTTTCAAGTAAACAACAGGCTAACAGCTCTTTGCTGGACTGCTCACTGTCCTGCTGAGAGGCGGGGCTAAAACCGCACCACAAAATAGCATCAGTGCTGCAAATGAGATTTCCTGGGATTTGTATTTGAACCACTGACTGAAACTTGTCTGTCATAGGCCATAGATCTGATACAGTAACTAAGCATGAATCGATACTCAAAACGTGGCACCCTTATCTCTGTAATCGGTCTTTTTCTTATACTTTCCAAACATCCTTGCAATAGACTCTCTTATTATGCTAGTGGTATTTGAAGTTTCTTCTAGCCACTGGAGTTTAATCAACAACTTGTCTCTTTTTAAGAATGAAAAAAAAAAAAAAAAGGAAAAATAGTCAGATTCTGATTTCTCCCTCCCTAGTGATACAGTTTTTCTTGCTGAGCTGCACAACAAATCCCATGTTAACACAACAAAGAGATAGAAACTTACTACATAGTCATTATGAGTCAATCTTTTAGGCTCTTAAATGAGTGGTAATGATAGTGATGCTAATGATCATTAATGGGCAAACCACTTTTAGATTCAGAGCATGTAAAGCCAGAAGTCACTGCCAGAGAATCCTAGAATCCAATACCACACAGCCTTTTCACACTAAATCCAGCTACTGAAATTAGTGCAATATATGTTCCTTTAGATCTGTAACATTTAAAAGAGAAGGAATAAGTAACAAAAAGTACATCACTATAAATGCAGTGTTGAAATTTCAAAAACAAGGGAATTTAAGAGTTAAGGCCATGGACTATTAGTTTATCCATAAATCACATTGCCATTTTGATGGTCTAGTAATCCCAGAACACTACCTAATTGTATGTGTCAATATTTAACATGTATAATGATTTGAGCTAATGACAGAATGGCAAATAATATTTCTGAAAGTGTTGTTTATCAAAAAATGAATATTACTGAAAACAGTGAACATTATGATTCTGAAGCATCTGTTTCTTCCAATTAGGAAGTGTATTCACTCCAACCCCATTTCTTATTAATACAACATACTCTTTGTAGCTTGATTGTATTCACTCATGGATCACTTAAGTGTGCAGTGTAGATGTACCCTATTTTGAAATAAGCTATTCCAGAAGAAATACTCTGCAATAGCTTATTTCAAAGCACTTACACTACAGGGAAACCTCAAAATTAGTCTGAGGTAGGCTTCCCTAATGTGGATTTTACACCTAGGCTGTGTCTACACTGG
>JANRFK010001234.1:72520957-72540745 GCA_030068395.1 Apalone spinifera
GTAGTCAGGCAACATGAACTTCTTGTGCAAGAAAGCCCTATGGTTAAAATGGCCATCGGAGCTTTCTTCAGTCCTAGATTAAGGGTTGATCCATTTTCTCTTTCCATTCTTCATTCTCTTTCCATTTGTTCCAGCAGTTATAGCAACTTTGCTACAACTTCTGGGAAACAGTATTGGACTTGTAATGATTTCTTCCACATATTGATCTGTGGAAGTGGGTCTGGCCCATGAAAGCTCATCACTGAATAAACCATCCTGTTAGTCTTTAAAGTACTGCATAGTCCTGTCTTTTGTTTCAGCTAGACCAGACTAACACGGCTGCATCTCTATCACTATTGAACACAAAAATAGTTCACCTCTCGGGATGGTGTCTTGGCAAGATGAAACCCAAAGTTCCATAGCAAAGCACCCTGCTTTATATATTTCTTCTTCTCTGTTAAAATCCATGGATCCCACTCTGTCAGCTTGTGACCGGATTGTTATCTTTTGATGTGAGTGTTCCCAAAACATCTCTCGAAGGTTCATCCTGTAATTAATCATCCTTTCGGGGTGCTTGCTCCGCTTCAAGGCCTTATAGTACAGCTTGTCTTTGGTAAATTAGAGATGATTCATCTAAGCAAACTGCTGTAGGCTTAGCTTGATTCACATCATTGTAATTGCCCAGCACAGGGCAAAATATTCCATCCTGAGATGCACAAATACATATTTACATGCTGCCAGTGACTCAATTATTTCAGCAACTGTCAACCATGTTTGCTCTTCATATAAACTGGTGCATCTCTACTGGAATCAGTGATGTTGCACTAGTGTAACTGAAAAAAGGAGAACTTGGATGTATGCACATTTGGATCTGGTTAACAAGTTAGATCTATTTATACCTGAGTGTCTAGTGTAAATGCTGATAAGTGAATTTAAAAATTTTTATGAGAATTTGAGCATGCAAGCAAACAATTAATGCTAGTAAAACTCTGAGCTCATGAATATCCGTGAACAGTTATACGTAAGTGGTGCAAGTATGGTAGAAATGAATGAATGCTGCATTCAAATGAGCATTTGTGGTAAAGCTATTGAAGTATTTTCCCCAGCTCTATTAAGAATAAATGTACTGTTCTTCTGTTGCTGCTCTAGCTTGTGCTTGCCTTAATGAATTCTGTTATAATTATGTTATGAGGAATAAGAGCCTGATCTTTCACCCACTGAAGTCAACTGAAAAGGTTATTGACTGTGCAACCTTAATTCAACCCCCTTGTACATATGCCTCATGATATAGTCTTCTAATTATATGAGCAAATACTATTTTTTTCCACAGGACCTCTGCATCATTCACTGAATGAGTATTTATTCATTGTTATATCCTCCTGTCAAGGAGTGGCTGGACCTTTTAAGGGGACTCAAGGCTCAATCTATCCCTAATGGCTTCTTTTAGAAAAATTAGCCCAGGTTTGCTTACTTGAAAGTAATTGACAGCATCGTTGTTTGGTTTGGCAGCTTATTGGCTAACAAGCTCCTGACCTTGTTAAAATGGCTACCAGTGCTCAGTTGGCAAAGGCTCTTAAGAAGAGGAATGCAGGCACCATGTAGGAGTCTGCAACAGGCACAAACAGGCAGGTAAACTTCCAGCGTGGGGATCAGACTTGACACTAAACCCAGCTCAAATCAGCTTCAATTGTGTGAGTGCTTAGCATTCCTGAGGATCTGACTCTTGATATCTCAGGTTGGGTATTCAGAAAATGAGGAACACACTTATTTCCTGCATCTGCAATATTTTCCAATTAAGTGACTTGCCTGACATCATGTAGGAACTCTGTGACAGAGGCAAGGATAGACACCAACTCTCTTGGACAGCATTTAACTGCCGTTGCCATGAGAATATCGTTTCTTTTCCTGTAGTCCACTGCCTCCTTCATTATATATCTTCCAACTTCTGCAAGCCCGACTCAGTTTAAGAGCACTATCTAGCCTAGCTTTAGAGTCCTTCACTTTGCAACCTTAATATTCTTCTAAATGTATTTTTATATATTTTCTATTTTTGTGCGTATTTACCAAAAACCCAAAATGAAAACAGATTCTTCTGTGGAATCATATTGACCCCACCTTTGTGTCATATGCAGTCATCAGAATTTTGGGTTCACAGAACAGTTTTTTCTACCATTTGGAATAAATGGAGCAATTGGCAGCCATAATAGGACTTGGTCCTCTAAGTCAGTAGTTCTCAAATGTATTTGATCATGTCTCCCTCCTTTGTGTCCATAGTAGTTTACCGTCCTCTCCCCTGCTACTCATGTACATATACTGATATGTGTGGTAGCTATGCTTCACTTTAATCTGTTTTGGCTTTTTTTTTTTTACTTGATTTTACAAATGAGCTAATGATCCATTGTAATAATGGTTAAAGTAAAACTATTTGTGATCCAGGCTTTCAATTAAATGTGCACACTGGATCACAGCATATGGATTAACATCCAGAAGGCAACAGCTTGTATAATAGCAACAGAAATCCATAAAGAATGCACAGCACCATAGGAAGACCTGATATAGATGGAAAATCAACTTTTTTATTTAATTATTCATTGATGTAGATAAAATGTGCCCAGTAAGCTATTTTTTCTCCCCTTCCTCTCCCTCCCCCCCCAACTTCTGATGTTCCCCTTCATTCCCTGGCAATACATTTTTCCTATCTTCCTCTCATCAGAACCTCTGCTCTAGATGAACCAGTGCTAGAGGGACAATAGACATGTATGTTGCTGCTAGTGGAGTTCGTTGCTTTTTGCCGACAATAGTGGAATGTAGACACCTGGGTCTCCTGGATTCAATTCCAGGTTCTGTAGGCCAGTGGTTCTCAGCCAAGGCTGGGGGTGGGGGAAGGGGAAAGGGTGTGTATCCCTGGGGATACTTAGGGTTTTCCAGGGGATACATTAACTCGTCTAGATATTGTCCTAATTTTGCAACAGGCTACATTAAAAAAAACTAGCTAAGTCAGTACAAACTAAAATCACATGCAATGACTTGTTTATAAAGTTCCATATACTATATATTGACGTGTAAGCACAATATTTACATTTCAATTGATTTTTATAATTGTATGGTAAAAATGAGAACATAAGCAATATTTCAGTAATAGGGTTGTGACACTTTTTTGTCTTTTTGTCTTTTTGTAAGCAAGTAGTTTTAAAGTTTTTAATTGAGGTGAAACATGGGGGTACATAAGACGAATCACACTCCTGCACGGGATACAGTGCTGAGGAAAAAATATCTATGTATTTTTTTTTGCCGAATCTTTCCAAAATGGTTCAGTTTAAGGCATAAACCCAATATGGGTGTTGCTGGCAGGAGTAAGTCTCAGGTCCTACACTGGGTTCTCAAAGTACGAAAACATGCTGCGCAGGTATCTGTCAAACACAAGCAGTTTATTTTCTGACAGCTATTCAGCTGCGCCACTTAACTAAAGAACAGCCTGATAGGAAAAGTGACATCTTACGTCACTTCTGCAAGCCAGGAACCCCGTTTTGGCTGAGGATAAAGAAGGAGATCATTTAGACTTCCGAGGAGCTGGTACCAAAGCCCATCGATGAGGTTCAAATTGCTGTGCTCTGGTAGAGCTTTAAATACAGTGTCTCTACCTTGTTTGGCAGTTTGGAAATTTCCAGGAGTTACTCATCACTTGTTACATTATAGCTTAGCTGTACTGCTTGTCCTTTGACTTTGTTTACATGATCAGTACATCAGGGTAAACAGGATTGTTATGTTCCTGCCCTTATCTACAATTCGTTCTTGCTACAATGGTGTATGTTCCTAGAGGCTTGATTTTGGCTCATCAGTAGCAGGGAAGGGGGTGGGGTGGGGAATGCACGCCTCACCACCCCTATACTTCAAAGTATAGAGTTCTTCTGCAATTAACCCCTTCAATGGGAAACTTCAGCCTGAATGATTGAAGTTTGTCAAAGTTATAATCAACAGAAAATAGCTGGAAGTATTGGGCAAACTTAACTATAAATGCTCCTCTCAGCTCCTGTAATTATTAAATATGGAGTACATGAAGCTTTATGAATATAACTAATACATTTATTATAACTTGCAAGACAAATTACAAAATATGATAAATTACAGAATGTTTGTGCAAAGCTTCATCTGCACGTCAGAAATAACTAAGCAAGCAAGCATTGTGTGTTTGTGATTTCCTCCTTCCCTCACCAAAGCCTTGAGAACAACTGAATTCATTTATGTCCAGGAAGTAGGTTTCATCTGAAGTTCTTATTAAATAACATCACCTTCCTCAAAATGTGGCCATCCATTCCCTGGGGTGGAATCCCAATTTGTTTGGTATATTCATTCTGACACTGGAGATACCAAAGTTCTCTGACTTCCTCACATGCATTTCTCAAACTGACAGCAAAGTCACATTTTTAGATAAAAGCTTCTAATGCTAACCTTGAAGATGTCTGTTTTAAATGGAAGAATTGTCAATATCTGCCTCTTTACACTGACAGCTTACTTCATGGAACGTCTGCAATAGATCCTGTGGGGTTATTGTCTCTGCAGTTTGCACAGAACTCCTGAAAAAGTGGATGGATTCTATACGTCCCAATGAATCAGGAGTGATTCTTTTGGGGTCACCAATATATTGGTAGAAATCAGTATATAATCAATTATCAGAAGTACAAGACTCTTCCTCATCCCAGTAGTCCTCTTAAAATTCTAGAAGTTCAATTCCAGGTTAAATTTGAAAATCTTTTTGTGTAATATTCTGTGATATGTGAGCAATATCCAAGTTCAGTAAAACATTAGTTTTTTTCTAATGGCCATATATGAAATAAAGAGCAACATATGCCTTCAGATACATCCTTTGTATATCTTTATATGGTGGTTTATTCTTTATTTAGGAGGGGAGATAATGGAAGCCTGAACAAGTTCTAAATTTTAGTAATGTTGTGGACGAAGAAGCAACAGGATTCAGCCATAACTTAGATGTATCAGGCTAAAAAGAGGGAATAATCAGAGATGACTTTAGGTTATGATATGAGTGACATGCAGAACAGTGGTTATGATGAAAATGGAGAGGCTTGGGGAAGAAAAGGAGTTCAGTTTTCACCTTCTTAATCTTAAGCTTGTTGATGGTGAACCATCCCAGGGAGGTATTGGAGAGACAAGTGGAGATATGCGATTGAATGTCTGGAGAAAAATCAGTAGTGAACAAGTGAATTTGCAAATCACTAGCCTTGTGATAGTAAGTTAGAATGAGTGTCTATATCAACTGAGGGTTAGATGCAAGCTCTTGGTGACTGAGATCTCCCATTGAGAGAGAATAAATTGTATCTGCTGAAAGCTTGTTGAGAACTCTGAGAATCAGAACATTCACCAGTCACTAGAAGTGGACCTAGTTGTATTGCCAGCCAGTGACAGAAATGTTTTTGATGCCCTTCATTCTTCAGCATCTGAACCAACTGCCCCCTCTCCCACATACACATACATATCCACACACCACAGCCTATCAATCAGAACAGAATAAAAATGGACAGCCAAACAGAGTAGGGTGTGTGTAAAAACAAAACAAAACAAAACAAAAACAAACAAAAAGACCTCTACCATAGTGGTATCGTGTGGCCTGAAAGTTGGTGCCAAAAGACATTCCTGTTTGTTCACCCTTAGAATGGAACCTGGCATTCACCAGCACTCTTGGCAGAATTTCTTCTTGTGATCAGTTAACTCATTTGACAGCTTGTTAAAAACAAAATAATTCAATAAAAATATTTTGTCATGTGCATGTAGCATGAAGCTTTCTACATAAAACTGCCAAATAAGAGGAGCCTAGAACAACAAGACTATTCATAAATGTCTAAGTAGATTACATATGTTCTACAAGCTGACAACTCTGACTAAGGCTTCTGTGCACTCAAAGCCCTATAAAATAGTTCTGATTATTACATAAACCCAACTGTCCCAATTC
Organism: Apalone spinifera; assembly: GCA_030068395.1. Taxonomy (NCBI): domain Eukaryota; kingdom Metazoa; phylum Chordata; order Testudines; family Trionychidae; genus Apalone; species Apalone spinifera. The sequence goes on from JANRFK010001234.1 coordinate 72,526,902, forward strand.
TCACTTAAACTGGTGTAAACTGAATGTCACTCACACAAAATTGTTGTAAGTAAAAGGACAATCAGGAACAATATTTTGAAAATCCCCATCATAATTTCATCTCATTTATTTTTATATGGGGAGTGTCAAGTAGCAAAGATTTCCTGGGTTAGATCCTCCAATGGTAGATGTATATGGTACTGTGCCCACGTACAAGGACTTATGCTGATTTACAGATTTGATGACCTAGTCTCATGAATCTTTTTATTTATTGTTTTTTAAAAATTAATATCTTTGGTTGCATTGGCAATCTTCCCTCTCAATCACTTCATTTGCTATCCATTCTGCTTGCTAAATTGCATTTTAATAATCTTTTGGAAATTAATGACCACCAGTTTATGTAACTATAAAATGACTAGCAAAAATATTACCTTAGAGGCATTCTTTTTACCCTGCTTCTGAGTGGGAAAACTCCCACAGAAAAGAATGAAGAATTGTGTGGCGAGAGAAAGGGTAGATTATTGCTCAAAATATAACAGAAAATGTCAGTTTAAAAGAAAAGATTATAGATTATCTCCTTATGTTTATGTTGTTATAATAGGTTCTGTAAATGTGTATTAAAGTAGTTTGGCTGTAATGCAAGGGACTTACAGGCCATATCTTGTATGTTGAGCTAAGGCAAGGTTAGCAAACACATATCTGGGACCTTTTACCCAGATCACAAAGTCAATGTGCATATATTCAGGGTCTTTCACCTAGATAAAGCAATCTTCAAAAGGCATAAGGGCTTCCAAGAATACCCTCCAACTTAACAGGTACATCATTACTTGGAAAATAGCCAAAATAACCATTTAAGACCAGTCTGAATCACCTGGATAGCACAGAAATAACAATGTGATACGTAACCACAAAAGGGCCATGGTAATGAATTGACATATATGATAATAAATGGAAATCAGTGATGTACTTACCTACAGGAAAAAAACATTTTGCTCTTAAGGTGAGGAAATACAAATAAGGAGAAAAGGAAACATCCCCTACTGAATATGTATGAAACCTAACAAAGTCAGTGTAACACATAAAAGTGGCATCCCAGCTTGGGGGAGGTAGGAGAAGACTATGTAGTACTTGGAAGGTGCCAGAAAGATGGCCACTGGTGGTGATGGTGATGATGAAGATGATGGCTAACACTCTGGGTTATTCAGGAAGGCATGGTGTGAGTATAAGGAAATATGATGTACACTACCTATCTATCTTGTGAAGTTGGGGTATTTTGAATGTGCTAAATATATTAATTAACTATATTTGTAAATATACAAAAGTTTCTATCATGTGAATGTTGCAACTGTTCACATCAGATTCCCAACCATAGATTAATTTAAATACTGGGCCTGATCCTGGGACCTGTTAACCCTAAAGGTGGTAACTAGAAATTCGTAAATAATCTATATAATTATACGCTATCTAATGATCAGTCAACACAGGCGAAGGATGCCAAAATGCATTTTTGTCTTTGCTAATGCCTTCCAAAGTTCAATAACTTTGCTTTGAGGTTTCCTGCTTTGAGGCCATAAGGTCTTCTCTCCTTATCGAGACTAGTAAATGGCCATTTGCCACAATTGATTTTCCAGATGGCTTTATCTACTTTGCATGTAAATATAACTTATTTTTCTCCTTGCTGATTTATATTGTAGACACATTCAATTAGGTGGAACTACAGTTCTTGGTCTGGGACAGGGTGACCAAATATATTTATAATTTTTCATATTTTACTCAAACAATACCTACTATGACACCTTTTAGATACAGATTCTGAGTTGCAGTACCCTGAGCAGATCAGGCCATTTGAGTCTTATTGTTTTGCCCTTGGAAAGTCACTTACTTTGTGGCATTGGAGTGCTCTTAATGCAGGAGTGGGCAATTAAAAAAAAATGGCAGCCTGTAGGGCTTGTCTATGGCGGGCCACCACCACTTTGTTTATCTGCACCTCTACAGGTACTGGAGGAACTACGAATTGCTGTTTTCAGCGAACGCAAGTGGCAGAAAATGTTGCGGACTGGGACGCTGCTTCCACCACTTGCATTGGCTGCAAATGGCAATTTGCGGCCAACCAGAGCTGTGATCCTCCAGTATCTGCAGGGGCGCAGGTAAACATGGAGGTCGTGGCCTGCCAGGGACTAACTGTGAGGACTGGATCTGGCCCGTAGGCTGCAATTTGCCCATCCCTGTTTTAATGTCTCTGTCATATGCTTTGGTAGATCCTGTTTGGACTGATTTCATATAATGGGTATATTTGCCTGTGAAATAATATGGATACAATCTATAGTTTACTAAGAAATAAAGTCAGTTAGAGCTAAATTGCTTAAATAAAGTTATTAGCAAATGAATAGGTAGAAATTGGGATAGCAATATTACCAGATAGACACTTAACATCATAAGCAACCTGTGATTTGGATATATAATATTGACCAAGGCTTTGTGAAAAGTGGAGCATATTATGGAGGCAATTTTTGTAGGCAAGAATTTATAGAGTTCTACCTCAAAACTATGAATAAAATTACTCCCTGATAGTGCGCCATTGAAGTCAATAGGAATTTTGCCTCTCACTTCAGAGAGAATAGCTTGGAGCTCTTAGGCCAGGACAACACAAGGGGGTGAAATCAAACTAAGATACTCAATTCTAGCTGACTGACAAACCTTAGTTCAACTTACCACGGCATCTCCACTGTGGGTGGCTGATGGGGGAGAATCTCTCATAAACTCCCCTTACTCTTCCCATCCAGTGGAGTACCAGTGGAGTGTCATTAGTGCTTGATTTATCACATCCTTACTAGACCTTCTAAAACAATCTCTGTAGCATTGATCTCCCACTAAGGCCTTACTTTGAACATTAAGTAGCTTTAGCTATTTGATCAATAAACCCTTTAATAGCCTTGCCTTGATTGTTGGTGTTCAAGGACTTGCTAGTCAACAGGTATATATTGGGGATATCACACTTGATAAATTCTAAGGGTTTTAAATAATACCTCACTGAAATTATTTTTATTACATGGTTCTATACCATGGAAAAATGTTGACATCTGTTAGAAATGTTCCTTCTTCCTCTAGGAGCTTACAAAGCCTGATTCAGTAGAATAATTAAGTTTCCCCAATCCTGCCATTTGCAGACAGAAGAAAACAGACATAGCACCCTCCCTTTTAAATGGTGTTAACAAAATACCCTGTTACGCTTATGCAGATGAGTGTACTTACAAAAAAACAACACAGTAGCAGAAAATCAGATAGGACAGAATATTCTAGGCAAATGCTGTAAAGTGAAGCAGAAAGAGACTGGCAGACAGGGTACTTTATGACACTGTTTTACATTCTAATAAAGTTCCTTGCTTAGCATTAGAAACTTTTTATTTGATTCCTTAACATTATTGGACAATAATCCTTAGAATTAGAGAGTGGTTATTTCTATATTTAGTTTCAAATGGTATTCTAATTATTAAGTTTCCATCTCACTACTCATATTTGGCTATTTCCTGGCTGCCTAGAATGTTCACAAATAAAATAGTACTATTAATACAATATAAATTGACCTTTCTAAAGCAGTCATCTACTCGTTGTCAGGCTATGTTCTTTGCATAATACACTCAAGTATATCTCTTGATTGTTTTGTACCATTTAGAGCTTAGTTCCTGTAAAGAAAATCTGTATGAGAAACATGAAGTCATCAAGTTTAAAAATACTTGAGTATGACAATCTCATTTGAATCTAATCTCTGAAAATTGAATTTTTGGTGATCATTTTAGATTAGGGAACCAAAAAACTAAGATTGGTCAGCACTTCAAAATTATTTTGACCTAACTATGTGTCTCAGGGCTGTGAATAATTTTGTATCCTGATTGATGTAGTTAAATTGACTGAACCATTTGGAATAGATATGGCAAGGTCAACAGTAGAATTCTTCCATCATCCTACCTATTGCCTCTTGGTGAGATGGATCAGTTACATTAACTGGAAAGAAAAACCCTTCAGTTCATGTCAGAAGAATCTACAGGTTCTATTTCCAAAACTTAGCACTGGCTGTGACAGCCCTGGGGTGCCATACCAGCCCCTAGGAACTTGGGGCTGAGGCCAGGGCACTGTGGCAGCACGCAACCAGAGTCCTCTGGCAACTTCCTAGAGCATGGGGAAGGTGCTGGAGCCTCATGGTGTTTTCTGAGCATGGGGCCGGGGCACGCGGCAGCCCCCGGGAGTGTGAGACTGGAGTTGAGCCCTGTGGCAGCATGGGGCTGGATCCCCAGAGCAACCCATTGGCGCACATGGCTGAGGCTGAAGCCCTGAAGCAGCCCTGGGACCAGATCCCTGCAGCAACCCCTTGGAGTACAGGGCTGGGATCAGAGTCTCACAGTTGTCCCCAGATGCCTGTGACTGGAGCTTCACTGCAGGTATCAACGCCTCTGCTGTCCAGGGAGTTGGTAAGCAGCCCAGCCTTGGGATCTGGGGCAGCCTTGGGATCTGGTGGCAGGAGACCTTCACTGGTCTGGCAAATTCTCTCATTTGGGACTGGTTAGGTCCTGAGTGTGCTGGACCAAGGAGGTCCAACCTGTACATTACAACATTATGGTGTCATATTTGCAGTGCTATAGTGGTTTCTCTGTAGACGTGCCCTCAGTTTGAACAGAACAGTAATAGTAGTTCTGTCAAATGTTTCTCCATATTCCTTAAATACAGTCAGTCATGTTGACAGACTTTACAGTGGTGATTGTAAAATACTGGCCTAACTGGAAGTTTGTGGAAGACAGAAATGATTTTGAAGACTGTGAAATCTGCCTATAGTCAGGCTGAGGGCTATATGCAGAATAGAGGGAACTATTTTTTTCCCCCTTAAGGGTCAATTTTGTATTCTAGTTGTCTCTTCAGTTAGTCAGTACTTTTGTTACTTCTTTACTGCTACTGTCTTTCCTCAGTCTGTCTGTTTCCAACTTAATATATTCCCTCTCTTTTTCCTTCATAAATGGGTCCAGGATGAGTTTGAGTTAGCTGTTAGCTTCATTCTCATGCACCAGTGAATGAATTCTCTCAGAATGCGATCATGAGCATTGATGAGTAGATCAATCAGGGGTTTCACTCTTTTTTTTTTTTCTATATTAATGCAAAGGTTGTATCCATTGTCACTCTGTCACAATTTAAACTCACTGCCACTGATCTTTACTTCTCTTCATAGTCTCTCATCAATAACTTTTTCCCAGATCTTTATTCATGTATCTTGTGGTAGTTATTGGAGCCGTGTATATCTCCATTTCCTTAAAAAAATTGGTTCTAATGTGCTCTTTTTTTTCTAGGCATCTTCACTACTCTCAATATAGTTTAACAGTTGTCAGTCTATTCATGTATACATACCCAGACATTTTAATACTTCTGCTGAGATGTCACCTGGCTCCAGAGCTCTTATTTTTCATGTTGCTCAAAACTTCTGTAGTTTCTTCTTCTAGATTTGGAGCCACCAAGACCTGGTTTCTTTTTATCATATAGTATGTTTCTCTTGGATTCTCTCCATTTATAAACCTTCCAAAGTAATTTCTTCATAGTTCCTTAATGTGGTTCTTCTTGAGTAACATATTTCCACTTTCATCTTTAATAACTTTATCTCACCAACATCTTTAAGCCTTTATGGTGCGTCTTTACCAGTCTCTATTTTTGTACTTTCCTCAGTTTGAAAATGTGGGAGCTATGGAGGGCTCTTGTCACAGAAGTGGAGGATATCAGGAGAGTCAGATTGGAGGTTGCTTGTGAATTACTGGAAGGAGTAGGGAATGGAGTCAGTATACCAAAGTCCAGTAGGCTGGAACAAGATGCATGCTAGACTAAAAGCTGGGATTGTTTTAGATTAGGTTCAGCAGTGGTTATATATTCCTTCTTTTTTTAAAAAACCCTCTTAAGTTATTTCTACAAAGAAGTGCACCCTGAAGCAAAAAAACATTTTTCTTATACTATGTAGTGATATTGTGCCTCACTTGTCTCAAATGTCAAGTAGATTCTTTTGATTACTGAGTTTTTGTCATCTGTTCCTGTGCTCAGCCATACTCTTGAACTCTGACAGATGTTTCATGTTCTAATAGATGCCTTATTGACCTTGTGCTTCCCAGTCCTTTGTAATATTTGTCTAACCAAAAGTGCTAATTAAAAGAAAAACTACTTCTGTGAATGTCAACTTGTAGAATAACTGGAAAAAACATTTGGTTACTAACCTTCATTTTTTTTATATTTCAGGCTACAGTTGCTAATGTACTTCAGAATAGAGAGAGACAGTATCAAAGATTTTGTGTTTTAAAAAATATAAACACATAAATGAGATTCCTTGCAATACCATAATTGACATATTTGTGGTAACTGTCTCTTTCCAGTGCCTCTGGCTAGCTGAGCTTTCATGTTTTGTTTTCTAAACTATGTAGGAAATACATTTCTAAGACTAACTTGCTATGAGAGATTGTGCATTGGATAGCATTCTGTGAAGCAGAGATCTTGCAGATCTCACAAAATAACACACAGGTTAAACCCTTAATTCTTCTACCAAAAAGCCAGTTATTTTCAATGTGTGAATTTATTACTTGTGTAAGATGCTGAATGTCAGCTATTCCTGGAGAAAGAAGGCCACTATACATCGTAAATATCATATGGAAAATGGTAATGCATCCTTACTCACCGTACAGTCTATAAATTGCTGTGAGGTTTAAACAACTAAATTCTTCTTCAATACATGGATTCTCTTTTGGGATGGTCAACAAGGGCCCAATTACTGTCCATGCCTAGGGCTTTTCTAACTTTATGATGGAGGCTCTGTCACCGGATCTAGAAATGCAAAAGTACTGTAAAGGCATTTTTACCCCTTCCCCAGTTCTGTGTTGGGCCTTGCCTTCTATGCTCCTTTTAATGTAAGGTGTAGCATGTAGCTTTGTCCTTCTCTTTGCATCTGATGAATAATCACTTGAAAGGAATTCAGTTGCAAAGTTGCACTTCACCCGTGCTTCAATTTGACTTTGGTTGAAGTGGAGATAATGGCACTTGGAGTTCCATGGATGAAAACACTGTGGGAAATGCTAAAACCAGTCTAGTATAGCACAGAATTAGACAAATATCTTCCTCTTCTAACTTCCTTTGGCTGGAGGGAGGGTTCACTTAAAACTTTTCCAGGCTCAGTAACTGCTTTCATTCTCTGCCCTAATTCGTTATTACATTATACGTATATTACATTATGTATACATAATTCACCATACAAATCTTATTTATTTCTAGATTAATTTTTGTACAATCTTATGGCACTGGCCCTTTAAGACATGCCACATCAGCTTCAGCTGACCCAGAATAGGCTTTAAAAGAGGACAGTTGTGTTACCTGGGGTTCTTTCAACCACACCTCTTAGTAACTTTACTCTCTGCAAGATGGTGTCATAAATAATTCAAGGATGACATGGCCCTCCGACCAATGGATGGATTGTACAAACAGGACAACATGAGTACTTTAAAGTAAAGCTAAACTTGACTTAGTCTCAAGCACTTACACGCATCCTCAACAGATTAGTAAAACACCCCCACCCTCGATAATTACCAAAGTTGAGTGTGCTCTTGAGTGACACACTGACTAACTTCTGATGGCTAATTTGCATCTACCGGTGGGGACTGAAGGTGTGTCCAGATGTAGAAAGCACAAAAAATCCTTGAAGAGTCCAACTATCCCAAACTTCTCTTCCCTATTTATTTGTAGTATTACAATAACACATCATTCAAAAAACTTGTTAGGCAAGCACTTTATAAAGGTTAGGCAAGAGGTTTTCTTCTGATCATCAATTATCCGGATATGTCTTTTTTTTCCCAGCATTTGCATGCCTTGGGGCCCTGACAGACCTATCTCTTAGGGCATCTAGACAAGTTTCCTGTTTTCTAAATGTATAGCTCAGTGATTTCAACAGAGATCTGGCCCTCAGGAAAGATGCCTGCTCTGTGGCACCCAAATCCCTTTCTTGGCCCCTCCCCCCCTTGGTTATGCTAAAGCTGCTGTCTAGGCCTATTTTGGGCCTCCCAGCTTGGTTGCTATTAGCAGTAAGCAATAGTGGGTCAGGCACTTTATTGGATTTGCTGAAATCTCCCCCATTCAGTTGGACTGGCAGAATTAGCAGAAGATCCAGTGAGAGACCTGGTGAGTCAGAAGTAGGAAGCAAAAGTGTCTGCCTGTCTCTCTGTCTTTTGGGAGGGGAGGCAATAAAAAATGGAGAAGCAAAGAGGAAAATCACTTCGGTACCATAGCCCAGGGAGATGTGAGGAAATGCTTTGGTTTTGTTTCCTTGGGACAACAAAACTGGTTAAAAGAGACTGTGCAAGTGGTAATGACTCCTTAGCAAACTGGGAAGTTGCCCTGCTTTGTTACATTCACTCGCTACCCAGTGTAAATACAGACCATTGAATCACTGTTCACTCTGGATCTTTCATTACATTTCATTAGATAGGCATTTATCAGGGATGGTCTAGATGGTGCTTCGTTCTGCAATGAGGGCAGGGGACTGGACTTGATGACCTCTCAAAGACCCTTCCAGTTCTAGTGTTCTATGATTCTGTGATTACAGGGACCTCTTGGAGAAGATTTGTTTTAGCTGGGATGTAATGGGTACAGGTTGCAGAATCCTTCAGATTTGTAGTTTGCTTGGCTTTGTATCACTGTTTGTCTTTCAAAGTTAGGCCATTCAGTGAAGACTAAAGATGTTAGTTGGCCTGTGTGACATTGCCCCAAGACATGCTGAAATGATGACAAGATATGTTTGTGGGAAAAGGTCGCAGCTTTATTTAAAGGCAAGAAATACTACAAACAATGACATTTATATAATAGCTTTAGCAGAAGCAGCTGGTGCAGGACTCCAATCCAAGGATAATCAATAATCTGTGTGGCTCAATCTAATCCAAAACTGGGAGGGGGGAGAGGGTCTAAATTGTCCAAATCCATTTCATTACATAGTTGATGCTTGTCTCAGGTTTTAGATACTTTTATGAATCTGAACTAAAGCTGACTGAGTTTTACTGGATCACATGCCATTTTCCCAGGATGGTATAATGACCCCAGAGATGGGGGAGCAGTCTTGTTGTCTGCTATCTTTGTAGGTGATCGATATGTTCAGCAGTTTGATTGTGCCTCTCCTTTTTTCTGAATCCTTTGGCTGGATTCTAGAAGGCTAGCTGACTTCTCCCTTATTTGAATACTTAGATATGGCGATGACAGACCGTGGTCAGGAAAGATCTTCTTGGGTGGCTTGCTCCTGCCCATCTACCACTCCTCCTACAAAAGAAGATGATTCTAGTGGGCTCCAGCTAGTACCACCATTGCAGCTTCAATGGTCTTTTACATTTTATTTAGCACGGTCTCTGAGAGACTCTGCGGAAGTCCTTAATGACATACTAGATTGTGGAGCCCAGACCTTTGAGTTAGGGAGTCCTATTGGGTGGGAGTGAGGATATGAGCAACTCACTTACCCTGAGGAAACTTTTCTCGGATGTACAGGTAGCAGCAATACCTCCTATTATAACTTTAAAAGGCTTCTTGAGGTCCAGAATTCGCAGGCTGCTTTTTCTGGAATTTTCTTGAAATGTATATGAGACTCTCAATTTTCTTCACTGAAGCTTCCAGTTCAAATGAAATGGTGTAAATCCAGGTATGTTAAACCTCCTGATTTATGGTTCAAAAATCCCCTGTGAATTAAAAACAACACTCCTAATCATCAAGTCACTTGCCTTTAATACAGTTATAAACCAGTTCTTGGCAAGCCCATATGCTAAGTGTCAGCATTATGGTCACCATTTTAACCCTCCTTTTAAAAAGCTTCCAGCCCAGCCTCTGTGTACTCCAGGTTTCTGTATCAGGCTTTGCAAGCTGATCTTTGAAAAATGAGCAGGTCTATGAAATGTCACACAGAGTGAGAATTCAAGTATATGAAAGCTAACAAAGAACTAGCCAATATGTCATTCTATTTAGCAGGGCACATTACACCAGTGAAATTTGCAAGTGAAAGGGAGTGTCTTACTTCAATGGACTACAAGAGAAAGAAACTTACTAATAGTTGCTGTCAAAGTTCTTCTTGTACTAAAGAAGAGAAAGCACAATTTAATACCAAATACTAGAGTTTGCCACCATTAAAGATATTTTAAAAACTCTATCTTATAGTATAATAATATAGAGAGATATACCTATCTCATAGAACTGGAAGGGACCTCAAGAGGTCTTGTGTGACTTGAGTCAGCATTCACCAATATTGCTGACTTTCTAAAATATTTTCTAAAATATTTTTCAAGAACTTTATTTTTGGTAGGCAGTTCCCTAAAGTCACCACATTAGTAGCAGGGATAGCTCTTCTATCGTTGTTTTTTAAGTTTTTCCAGTTGCAGACTAACATGGCTACCCCTCTGAAACATCTGCTTGATATGTAACTCAGGAAGTGTGTGTGGGTGTAGGCCATTTCAGAGGCAGAAATAATTTCATTCTGTAAATATTTCCTCTGGTTTGTTGTATTTCAGTCTTGAACAGTAGCTATCTTGCTATATTCCATATTTAAAATCAGTTTTAAAACTCTCCTTAACTTTTTAGCAATGTGGATCAAGTAACAACATACAAAGTAAAATAATGGTCTTCTGAGTATCTTCCCTCTCATACTTCTAAGGAAAACAAAAACAAACAAAAAACTCTAAAGACCAAACAAAAAGCCAACAATGCTATCTTGAATGCTTCATAAATGGAAAGGAAAAAAAAACATTCTGTGGGTATAGTGAACAGGAATCAATTAAGCTAAAAATCTGCCACAAGTCTAAATGTGTACGGTAACAATCATTAAAGTTTGTATAGGGTTCTTGTCTCTTCTTAATGCTTTCCATTTTAGGAAGGTTGGGGTTTTCAATGGGAGTTGGGTGCCCAAATCCCTTGGGACCATTTGAAAAAACTGAGCCTTAAAGATTTTTCTGAGTATTTCAAAGTACTTTACAAATACAAATCAATTCCTTTTGTGAAGTAGGACTACCCTTTTTTTGCTGATGGACACTGGCACAATGAGAATTTAAGTGAGTTGGTAAAGCTGGGAATAGAACTTAGCGGTCCTGTCATTCATCATTGTGCTAATTGTTAGATGGCTTCTCACTCTCTTTTTCTGCTGTTTATTTTTACGCCCTTTTGGAGAAAATGCTGTGTACAGTGCCTTTCATGGCATAGGTGATGGAACTAGAGATGGTGAGGGTGCTGCTCCACCCTCTGATTTGAAGTGGTTTTCATCATATTAAGGATTTACAGTTTGATTCAATGGCTGTTAGCACTGTGATTGTACAAACTTTGCCAGCACAGCTGAGCTAAGGATTTCCCTTTCCCCTTTCAAATTCTCTGTTTCTGTAATGCTTTTTGATAAAAACAAGAGTACAGCTTTATGTTAATAAATGTGCTCGCCATCTTTCCTTTCAACTAACTTCCTCAGTTTTACTCTCTGCCTTAGGGTCAATCTATTTCATTACCAGCCCCTGCTTCTCAAACCATTTAGAATGAAGTCCGGATGTTGTTCTTTCATATTATCTTTCAATTCCCTTACTCTGATAGATCCCCCTTGCATATCAAACTTTCTCTGCTTGGTTTTAACACCTTTCTTCAGATTTAATTGTGATGTGTGGCTTAGAGGATGCATATCACTCTGCTTTATACTGCTCAGTATAAAGCAGTGCTCGTATATTAGATGTTGAAAGTTATGAGTTCTGGTTTTGTGCTGTATGCCTGTGATTAGCTGACAAGTGTGGTGTCTATCTGTGCTTATGTTGCCAAGAATCGTTACACATCTTCATGAATAAGCTGAATGGATGTAAGCAGGCTCATCACAAAGAGCAAACTGCCTATCTAAATTGCAGAACATATGTGAAACAAAACTCAGTGGAGCAAGGAACTAGAAGTTGAATTCAATGTTCTAGTGGGAAGAATTCATTCCCTTCCCCTTCCTCCCCACCCGCACAAAAGAACCTCACTGACCTTTAAACATCAGTTGATTAATCATATCTTTTCTGTTTTCTATTTCATTTTTGGTTAGTTTAAAAATGTGCAGAACAGCTTACATAGTTGAATTTCATGGGAATTCATCTAGAAATTGAGTTACTGGAACTTGGGCTACTGTATATCAATATAAAAGATGACAGTAAATCAAATATGTACCATTATGATCATTACTTAATTAATAGAAAAATGTTTTAAAAGGTGTATCAGTTGCATAGTTTTAAATGTAAGAAAAGCAATCACCTGGGAAGCTGAACAGACATTTTTTTATGAACTATAATTGTTATAACAGTTTCTCATGCTATCTGTTAACTTACCAGGCATGGCACTCCTCCCTTTACAGAGCTCTTCTGAATCTTCATTTGCACTGAACTCTCTTTCACTGGGCTTCTAACAATCTCATAGCTGATTCATTAAAATTCTGTTGAAAGGTCCACTCATCTCTCCCTACGTCCTATATCTTACTCTGTTTTCCTTTTCAGTTAGATTTTTGTAGAGTTCATTACTGGTCTACCAAATGGTGAGCCATCACGGTTGGCCATCTGCAAAGATCCAATTTCAAATTATACTTTCCATTTTAACTGTCCCTTTAAGAAACATTAAATGTATCATTGATTTAAACCTGGCATTTGGCTAGGAATCTCCCTAAACTTTACATTCCTCAGTTGTATATTGATTCAGGTTTTTTGATTACACCAGAATTCTGACAATTTACACTAGCTGAGAATATGGGCCTAAGCCTCAAAACATGTATTTATTCTGCTACGCAATCTGAATAATTGAATTTCGCAAAACTGATCTGTAGTTATATTCACTAGACAGATTAGATAAGAATTCTTTTAAAACACACAACGATCTTTTGTGCATCAAGGTAGAGTTCTGCACAGGAAAGTGGAGCAAGAGAATTTGATTATGGAGATATATAGCTAAGAACCAGAAGGCATTTGGTCTAAAGGAAGCTGAAAGTTTTAAGGAGTTTCTGCATATGTAAGAAGGAGTGCACACACTATTATGTGCCTTTGGGAGCTGTAATTTTACTTTCTCAGGTAGGGAACAGGGCTTAATTACAGTTGTACCTGGCCCTAATATGGCTCTTTATGCATGTGCATGGTTTTCTGTAGGAAGATAGCCATCTCTAGAGAGGTGTGAGGCCTGGGACTCTGATCGCCAGTGCAGTGGTGGGTGATACTGAGAGCTCTGGGGTGGAGTGGGGCAGACTCAGGCAGAAGGAGTGGGACTGAGGCCTAGCCTCCCCCATCCAGCCCTCAGCACAGGGCTCCAGAGGTGCTGGACTCTGGCCACTGCTGCTGCCAAGGTAGCAGCCTGGAGCCTATGTCACTGGGGCAGCTGTGCTCTTTGTCTCCCATCTCAGAAGCTCTACACGCTGAAGTGTGTGGGCCCCCAAAGCATGGGTGTCTCATTCATCATGCCCAAGTGCTGCCTCTATGTAGGAGCTAGCCATAGTACAAAACACCATGGAAAATGAAACTATATTGCTACTTGTACAAATGTAATTTTTTGGAGGGGAATAGTTTGTCCCAGGTTTTCTTAATCCAGTGCCTGAGGGTCCCAAACTGGCAATGTTGCCTTCCTGCTAAAAAATTTAAAGCAGTATAGTTTTGTTTTCAGCTGGGAAAAACAATGTCAGTTCAGATTTCCAGTTCATCTTAAATATCAGGTCAGACTGCTGCAATGAGTGATGAGGGTAAATGTCTACATAGTTTGTGGCCAGGGAAACTACAGTAAACTTCCGATAATACAGCACCTTTAGGACCCAAGGGGTGCCGGATTATCAGATATTTCGGACTATCGGAAGGGGG
>JANRFK010001234.1:72550796-72563774 GCA_030068395.1 Apalone spinifera
AATTCTCTTACTTGTTAGTGAAATTTGGCCACATAATTATAGTTCACCATGGAAAGTATTGAGATCAAGACTGTGAAGTTAATCAAGTGAGACTATAATTCCTGAAAGTAAAATAAATTAATGAAAGAGCTATTATATGAAAATTTTTGCATATATTCAATCACAGTACAGTAGACTGCTGATAGACCGGAACCTATGGGATATAGGTGGTGCTGGATTATCAAATATGCCAGACTATCAGGAGGTACTATAAGTAGATTATATATATATATATATATATATATATACTGTATACATTATATACTGTATATAAAGTGTTCTTAACCCTTTTTATTGTACATACTGTATGCAGTATACTGTAATGTTTTAGTTTTTTTAAGCCTTTTTTAACCTTTTTGCTCAGTTCAGCTGCTGCCACTGTTACCTTGTGACTCATTTTTTGCCGAAGCTCACACACTAGGCTCTTGCCATTTTGATGCCGGACTATCAGGAGTGTCGGACTATTGGAGTTTTACTGTATAAATTTAAAGGTTCCAGATTATGGAAACTCATGTATAGTACTTGAAAGATTACTCATGGAGTATTCAATTTTTTACTGCCCATACATAATGACAGTGTCTAAATCCAAATTTAAGATTTTGGAACATCCTATAGATTATTGTTTTTAGGTGACCTTTTTAGTGTTCAAAAGTTGCAGTAATACACATTCATAACTTTGTAAGGAAACTTTGAGAGCAAATTCATTTCTTCAGAAAACTTGGTCTCATTTCTATGTAAATATGATGTGAGTTTCTTGTGGTTTTCAGGATGAATCAATGAATTGTCATCATGCTGCATGCCATTGCTGCATGACAATCCTTTTCATACCATTTCTCTGCTCCTCAATGCAAGTTCAGAAGCTGGTACAGCAGGCTCAGAAGAATATAGCTTGCATTGCAGACACCAGCTGGTAGTAGGAAAGCACAGTTCACGTTATAATGGATAATAAGAATACATTTCTATAAGAATAGTCTCTGAGACACCTACTCAAATCAGAATCCCAGATGCTAGGTAATGTACATGCACAAAGAAATACCTAAAATGTCTTGTCCAAATTAGAGCTGTTCAAATAACTGATTTTTTTTGGCTTGCTACCTGAGGCTCCCAACATGTTTTTTTTAATTGTAGGGTATGCTGAAATGAAAAATTTTCAGATATCTTGGTACATTTTAAAAAAAGTTGGAAAAAATCATTTCTGGTTGAATGAAATGTTTGCGTCAATTTGAAACAATATATCAAGGATTGGAGATTGTATTTTTATCCTTTTTAAAAAACCAGGTGTACTGATTACATACAGACAAATAAATACTTGTGCAGACATGTTCTGATATTCCAGACCTTTTACTTTTTCATTTTTTACAGTTCAATACCTTATTGCAGGTTTAATGCTCATTATTTGCTGCTTATGCATTAGTTTCAAAACTTGGTTCACCTTTAAAATCCCTCCTGTACGGTAATATGATTCATAATTATTCCCTCAGTTTATATGCTGTCAAAGCTAATTTTATTTTCTTACTGTGATATTTTGGTTTGTTTTTGGGAAGCATTGTCCTGGTCATTGTAGTCATAACTGCCCAGCTCTGATTCTGTCCACTAATACTCACTGTTACAGCAGCAAAGTAAACACAGTTGTTGAAATGCCTTTCATACTTTAAGGCATGAAATAAATGGTAAATTTTCAGAATGGAGGGAGGTAACTAGTGATGTATTCCAAAGGTCCATATTGGAACCAATGATTCGAGATTTGGAATGGGTCCCATATGAAGAGAGATTAAAAAGACTGGGACTTTCAGTTTAGAAAAGAGGAGATGAAGGGGGGATATTATAATGGTCTATAAAATCATGACTGGTGTGGAAAAAGGGAATAAGGAAAAATTATTTACTTGTTCCCAAAACGTAAGAACTAGGGCTCACCAAATGAAATTAATAGGTAACAGGTTTAAAACAAAAAAGTTTTTCTTCACACAGTGTATGGTTGGCCCATGGAGCTCCTTGCCAGAGAAGGTTGTGATATTAATGTGATATTTGTCCATCCTTCCACCATAACTAGTAAATTGAGGGCAAACCAAATTGAAGGCTGTTTATTATTTGTGAATTCAGATAAGAAAATTCTTTTCATATTCCGAGGATGGCAAAAGTGCAAGCAAATATTTTATTTAATGTTTGTATTTTGGATTCCTAGAACATAAGAACGGCCATACTGGGTCAGACGAAAGGTCCATCTAGGCCAGTATCCTGTCTTCCGACAGTGGCCAGTGCCAGATGCCCAGAAGGAATGAACAGAACAGGGATTTATCAAGCAATCCCTCTCGTCATTGATTCCTAGCCTCCAACAGAGGCTAGGACACCATTCCTACCCATCCTGGCTAATATCCATTGAATCTATCTAGGTCTTTTTTGAACCCTTCAATTAATTTGGTTTGTCCTCAATTTACTAGTTATGGTGGAAGGATGGACAAATATCACATTATTTTTTTCTAGGCTATGCAGGCTAGGATTTGTAGATTAAAAAAAAAAAATCAGAGCTGCAGATAACCAGAAGGGGTTGACAGGTGTATCGAAAAATCAATAATTAACCAGGACATGGAATTTGAGATTTTGTCAGACATTTAAAAAATATGGTGGCAAAGGCAAATACAGTGCCATGGTGAATTAAAACAGGCACTAAATGTATGCATGCCATTAGGCAATAATAATCACTGCAAAATTAGATACAACATAATCATAATCATAATAACACAATGTGACTCTTCTAGGAGTAACACAATGACAATGAACTTTAAAAGGGCATACTTCCAAACTCTGAGCAAAATGTTTAGCAGCAGGCAGAAGGGCAAAGTCAAGTCAAAAAATTAGAAAAACAGAGAAAACCTGAAGGCTATTTGCTGTAAAAACATTGTATTTAAGGGTCAAATTTGCATGCCCAAGATGGGAAAAGACATTTTAAAAGTAGTAGTTTTACTTACATGGATAAGTAGAGAAGTACATGATTTTTCTTATATCTAGAGATCTTGTCTAACATCACAAATGGATTGTAACACAGACTATTGTGCAAATAAGAAATGTAAGGGGCAAAGAGGTTGAAACTCCCAAATCCAGGAGACACTGGTCCAGCAACAACTGTGGTCCTGCAGGGCTATACCAAAGAGTTCCGGAGGCAGGAGCAATGCATAGGCTGGGGAGCCCTGACTGGGACAGGTGGAATCTTGGGGAACCCTCCCCACTCTGCCCGGGGGGACCTCCAGTGTTAGAAGCAAGGTGATTGGGGAGCCCCCGATTGGGGAACCCCAAAGTGTCAGCTGGGCTACGTGACCAGGGAGTCCTATCCCCAGACGGGGAATCTCTGGTTGCAGAAGGGCTGGTCAGAAACACCAAGAAAACCCCCAGTGGCAGTGGGACCAGGGTGGCCAGGCAGCCTCTGCTGGGGAACTCACCGGTTGAAGTGGGGCTGGTGAAGATGGGTGGCTGAAATCCCCAGAGGCAGCAGGGAGGCCCTAGCAGTGTGGCAGGGTGGCTGGGGAACCCCAGCGCTGCAGGGCCAGCAGTGGCAAGGTGGCCCCAGCCGGGAACCCCAGGGAACACTCTGAGGTAGCAGGGCTGACAGCTGCCAAAGGTCCCTCTGGGAACCCTGGGAGACCGTGGGTCAGCAGGGTGGAGAGCCCATGCCAAAGCCTGGGACCAGTGCAGCCAGCAGGGGAGTGCTGACCTCCCGTGGTCCAAAAAACTCCCTGGTTAGAACAGCTCAGGCCCCAAGGGTGCCGGACCAGGGAGGTCCAACTTGTATGAGGATCAGAAATACTTGCCAAAAACAAAAAAAAATCCCAAAACAATAACAACAAGAACAAAACTATTCAACCTGTTAGAGTTGCTGATTTGTCAAGTTTTTCAAGTTTATCATATATAAACAAATAAAATGCTGAAATTCTGACATCTGAAATTTGTAATCTTGAGTGAGAGCAAATAATATGCTGTAGCAAGTGCCAGCATTTAAAATGTTAATGTAAGCAGGAAAAAACCCTCTTTTATTAAATATTTGACACCAGTCCTGCTCATGTAGAAAGTTTGTCTAGCCGTAAGTTCTTACTTTTAATTCTCAGCCCTCTTTCAACAATGTTCACATATAAACATTTCACTGCTAATTATTTTTTGTCACAAACATCTGTCAATTGGAGAACCATACAATGATTATTAAATGCTTAAGTGTTTTGAATCCTGTTTTATATTTAATTTAGAATTTTTGGGGAAAGTTTATATGAAGTATGCAATTTTACAATTTCAGGGACACCGTTCCTAAATACTTTTCTACTTTTAGATATTTTAGTGTCCTATAACAATAATTAATATTTGGTTTGAAAATAAGAAAAATCTGATATAGTCTGAATACTTTAAAAAAAGCAAAGAACTTTTTCTATCTCACATAGTTGGAAGTGGATGAAAATCTGGTTTATAATGGAAGCATGTATGTAATGTAAATGATGGACAGAGGCTACCTTTCTGTAGTATGTTTTGTTTTATTTAAATTTTAAATAATTTAAGATACCATCTCAGTGGCCAGAAGTGTCCTAATATAATAGTTCAATAAAAACTCAGCAGCATTGAAGTAATCATTTCAATGGGAACATAGCCAGACAGCCACCTACCAAAAATACTTTCTGCTCCTTCATAACTTTGAAAAACATACTCATTTATAATGCTAATATGAATCCTCTTGCGGAGGCAGAGGAAGCATGAAAATTATTTTTCCCCAAATACTAACTTGAGATGATCTGAACATTCAGCTGGAAAATGCAGCATCAGATGAACATCAGTCTGCTAAGAAGCAAGGGAGAGAGAGCTGTAAGGTGGTTGAATCAGATGGTTTGCACATTGGGGAGTGGAGCCAAATATTTGCCAGCTTAATTTCAGGGCTGTTAGTGTATATTGTCCTTCATCAGTGTGCACTCAGATAAAATACACAGAGGTATAAGGTGTGTTCTTATTCCCTTGCACAGGCATGCAGTTCAGGTCAGAATCCATCCCAACAAAAATAAACCCATGACATTTATTTCTGAGTTGAAGTGCATACTTATTGTATGCTACCATTATCTCACATTTGGATTATAGCACTGTTGTTTTAGTATCTTGTAAGAAAAACTCTGATATCTTTCAGGAGAATACTCTTGGACATCCAAAAACTTGGATGGCTGAAATCACATTCCCTGTTTTTCAGTAGTATAACACCACCTCAATCCTAGCTTCCACCTTAGTGACCTTTGTACCTCTCTTTTTGCAGGTTGAATTTGTGAGTCCATCTAAACAGCCAATACTGAGCTAATGAGCTTTGGTTTTCAGTGCTGAAATCCCAGAATCAATAATCTGATAACATCACTTTTTGAAAGTGCATAACTGTTGCATTCTAGAATACCTTGAGTGAACTAAAAGCAATAAAGAAGGATTTTAATGAAAGAGGAAATTTTTCAAAAGTTTAGTTAAAACATAGTTGTACAATGAATAACTCCCAATAGACTATTTAGAATAGGCATTTTGAGGTTAACTTGATTTTCACTTTTATTTTGCAATTAATCTTTAAGGCTAGAATTTTACAATACTTGGATAAGTATAACTAGATAAATCAACATATCCAAACCTACTTGCTGAAAATTAAAGTAATATAAAAATTCACTATACAAGCTATACTGTAATAGCCAGTCAAATTTCTTTGTGTTAACCATCAGTTTTCTTAAAAAATTCATTCCACTTATATCAGTAAAATCTCGTCCAACTGTACATCTTGTTTCTTTTCTATTTATAGTTTTTGGTATTAGAATTTTTCTCTTCATACTTTTCTGTCCTGAAGGCTGAATTTTGTGATGGGACCAAAGCACCTACAAATTCACCAATTTAAGATTAGTAATTCCTACACAAACAATACTAGAGTAATCATTAATGCCTACAATACCATACTTTAAGTGCTTTAGGTTGTTTATCCCGAGACCATCATTAATACTCAGAAAATACCTTGTACTTCAGTCTCTTTAACTGTGTTTGCTGTGATTGGCATTTAGTCTACTTGTAATCAAATGTGAGTATTATAGTCACCTTATTTAGATGGATTTTTTTAATTTCAAATCATTAGTTTGTAAGTGTTCATAGGCATTATACACAGAATACCTGCACACTGAAATGAGAATACATATTCCTACATTTTAATATGCTCAGGGAGAATGAATAAGGAAAGCCAGACTGTTTCTGGTTTACCTATTTGTTTCAATCTGTGTTGAGCAGAATATGCTTGCTCAGACCCTTTAATTCTGTGTCAAATATAATCTAGTCACTTCCTAAAATAGTTTATTCAAGGTGTATATCCTCTTATGAATTCCATAAGGCTGTAGCATCATTTGCCTGCCCAGTTTAAAGAGGATTTCCCAGAGGGTAGTCTGTTTATAGAGATAAGACTAAATCAAAATATTTTGGACAGCATGTTATACTTTTCTCTAGCATATAAAATTGTAGGAAGAGGTGAATGTGACAATGAATTTGTGCAAACTCTATTTGTGTTCAATAAGTATATTGGTGCTACAATCCACTTCTGCCTGGATCCACACCAAACAAGTACAAATGAAGAAGCAGAAAACTCTTATGTCTGAGTCTGTTCTATTTTAAACTTTAATTAATTGGGAGCCTGCCTCACTAATTAGTAAAGATCTATCAAGCAAAATCTCTATCAAGTTCTGTATCCTCAAGAAAGAAAAAGGGGGGTTCTGCTCCTAACATTTCCATGAATGCTGCCAGAAGAGTAAGGCCCCTATTTGCTACAAAGTTAGGTTAGTCTAGCTCTGTGAAAAATCCCCGGGGTAGATAGAGCTAGGCTGTTGGAAGAATTTTTTCTGTCAATCTAGTTATTGCCTCTCAACAAGATGGATCAATGTATATGCCAAAAGAACTCCATCTATTGGCCTAGTGTCTACACTGCAAGTCTAAGGGCAAATTTGAATAGTGAGTCTAAACCATTTTCAAAGCTATTAACAGCTTATTAATGCCAAACATCAGAGCTAAGAACATAAGAATGGCCATACTGGGTCAGACCCAAGATCCATCTAGCCCAGTATCCTGTCTGCTGACAGTGGCCAGTGCCAGGTGCCCCAGAGTGGATGGATGAAAGACAATGATCAATTGATTTGTCTCAGGCCATCCATCTCCAGCCTTTGACAAACAGAGGCCAGGAGCACCATTCCTTACCCCCCTGGCCTTTTATGGACCTAACCTCAATGAATTTATCTAGCTCTTTTAAAAACTCTGTTATAGTCCTAGCCTTCACAGCCTCATCTGGCAAGGAGTTCCACAGGTTGACTGTGTGCTGTGTGAAGAAGAATTTTCTTTTATTAGTTTTAAACCTGTTACCAATTAATTTCATTTGGTGTCCTCTAGTTTTTATATTATGGGAACAAATAAATAACTTTTCTTTATTCACCCTCTCCACACCACTCATGATTTTATATACCTCTATCATATCCCCCCTCAGTCTCCTCTTTTCTAAACTGAAAAGTTCCAGTCTCTTTAGCCTCTCCTCATATGAAACCCTTTCCAAACCCCTAATAATTTTAGATGCCCTTTTCTGAACCTTTTCTAATACCAAAATATCTTTTTTGAGGTGAGGAGACCACATCTGTACACAGTATTCAAGATGTGGGTGTACTATAGTTTTATATAGGGGCAGTAAGATATTCTTCATCTTATTTTTCTATCCCTTTTTTTAAATAAATCCTAGCATCCTATTTGCTTTTTTGACTGCTGCTACACACTGCATGGATATTTTCAGAGAATTATCCATGATTACTCG
Source organism: Apalone spinifera (assembly GCA_030068395.1). Taxonomy (NCBI): domain Eukaryota; kingdom Metazoa; phylum Chordata; order Testudines; family Trionychidae; genus Apalone; species Apalone spinifera. The sequence goes on from JANRFK010001234.1 coordinate 72,558,655, forward strand.
AAGAGCTCTTTCTTGATTAGTTGTAGCTAAATTAACCCCCATCATATTGTATGCATAGTTGGGGTTATTTTTTCCAATGTGCATTACTTTACACTTATCCACATTACATTTCATTTGCCATTTTGTTGCCCAATTACTCAGTTTAGTGAGATCTTTTTGAAGTTTTTCACAGTCTGCTTTGGTCTTGACTATCTTGAACAGTTTAGTATCATCCGCAAACTTTGCCACCTCACTGCTTACCCCTTTCTCTACATCATTTATGAATAAGTGAATAGAATTGGTCCTAGGACTGACCCCTGGGGAACACCACTAGTGTTCACTAGTGTACACCACTCTCTCCATTCTGAAAATTTACCATTTATTCTTACCCTTTGTTTTCTGTCTTTTAACCAGTTCTCAAGCCATGAAAGGATCTTCCCTTTTATCCCACGACAACCTAATTACACAAGAGCCTTTGGTGAGGGACCTTGGTCAAAGGCTTTCTGGAAATCTAAGTATACCATATCTACTGGATCCCCCTTGTCTGCATGTTTGTTTAGCCCTTCAAAGAACTCTAATAGATTGTAAGATATGATTTCCCTTTACAGAAACCATGTTGACTTTTGCCCAACAAATTATGTTCTTCTACGTGTCTGACAATTTTATTCTTTACTGTTGTTTCAACTAATTTGCCCGGTACTGACGTTAGACTTATCAGTCTGTAATTGCCACGGTTGCCTCTAGAGCCTCTTTTAAATATTGGCGTTACGTTAGCTGTCTTCCAGTCCTTGAGTACCGAAGCTGATTTAAAGTATGGGTTACAAACCACAGTTAATCGTTCCTCAATTTCACATATGACTTCTTTCAGAACCCTTGGGTAAATGCCATCTGGTCCCGGTGATTTGTTACTGTTAAATTTTTCCATTTGTTACAAAACCTCCTCTACTGACACTTCAATCCGGGACAGTTCCTCAGATTCATCACCCACAAAGGACGGTGCAGGTTTGGGAATCTCCCTAACATCCTCAGCAGTGAAGACTGAAGCAAAGAAATCATTTAGTCTCTCCGCAATAGCTTTATCATCCTTGATTGTTCCTTTTGTATCTCAATCGTCCAGGGGCCCCACTGGTTTTTTAGGAAGCTTTTTGCTTCTAATGTACTTAAAACACATTTTGCTATCACTTTTTGAGTTTTTGGCTAGCTGTTCCTCAAAATCTTTTTTAGCTTTTCTTATTACATTTTTACACTTACTTTGGCAGTGTTTATGTTCCTTTCCATTTACCTCACTAGGATTGGATTTCCACTTTTTAAAAGATGCCTTTTTATCTCTCACTTCCCCATCAAAATAACTCTAGGGAACAGTGTTTCCAGTTCCTGAGACTATCTGATCCCCAGGTTTTAAAATACTGCAAGTCATGTCTAAACTATAAACTTTTGCCAATGCAAGTGTTATACAGAGATCAGTGTGAGAGGGGAGATATATAAGCCCTAGGTTAATTAAAGTATGGCTACCTGTAGACGTGGCTTGGGGATTTGCCTCGCACCCCCAGCATTGTGGGTTCAAGGCTCACCCACCTGGGAACATCACTGGCTCCTTTGCTCAGTGCTGTACATACTCAACAAAAGTGCTTGTGTTGATGCACATTGTACTGAACTATAGGTAGATACTCAAGTATGTAATGCTTGCTCTCTCCCTGTCCCTCGTCTGTCCAATGCCCTGACTTTTGGGAAATTTTGACAATGCGTGGTGGGGCAGAAATGAGTCAGAAGGGCAAGGGTGAGCATGAGGTCAACTTCCTACCATGCACCTGTCTCCATCTCGTATCATCTGTGTCCCATAGTTTTTGCACTTATTTTTGAAATCCCATAAATCCATTCAGCCCTTCTTGTGGACTGTCTTCTCTGACAGAAATAAAGAACTTGCTCAACTCTGCACTACTGTCAGAGAGTTGTAAGCACAGGAAGCATAATCTTCTGGTATTTGCAGAGTTGCAAGAAAAAACAAATCAGTGGGGGCTATGATGATTTTGTGGAAGACAGATTGCAATGGGACATAGTGAGAACTAATTCAAGGTTATTGTTGGGGTTCATGGAGTGGCAGCAGATGATGAAGTTCTGCTTCTGGGCCTGCATCATTGTGCAGGTTTGGGATGACTGGCAGTGGCTGCAGAATTTTGGGGTACGTAAGACCACATTTCTGAATCTGTGGGCTTAACTCTCATCAGGGGTTCTGTATTCACAAATTATGCTCATCATGTGCTATGCCTTCATAAATTATATACACAACTTCTTCCCATGGACTTTTAAAAATTCTAACCACAAGAATTGTCAAATAGCAGCAGTTAGAGTGAGATTTATGTTAAATCCTCTGTCGGGGTTACCAAAGGATATTTCATTTGCCATAGCACCAACTATATTTTAAATATTATACATTAATTTTAGTTAATATTGGCCTTTTTCAAAAAGGATTCACTTTGTCATAGATACAGTATTCTGATGAAAGAATCTGATACGATTCTGTCTAGGTTGGTTGGGTTTTTTTTTCTGTTTATTCTTTTTTATGTGCTATTCTTAGCTGCATATTCCTTTTAGTCATTTCATTTCCAGCAAGTCCAATTTGATCACGTGTGAAAAGGTCACATTAGTGAGTGAGTATGACTGAAAAGCATCATAGTTTATCGGATTTAATATAAATTCTTTTGATGTTAATGGGAAGGAAAACTGCAGAGTATGATATGGCATGCAAAATATACTGCACAACCATCCGCTGGATATATACACTTATGAATATTCAGTTCAGGTGCTGCTCAAACCTAAATAGCTAGAAAAAGGGTGAAGAAGAGAGTGTGAGCTTCTGCTGTAGTGATTATCTAAAAAGCCTGAGTCCTCATCTTTGGAATTAGTAGACTTTAAAGTGTCAGCCACTTCAAATTGTAATGCTCCATTTATATGTCTATAAATAACATACTTAGAATGTTGGGTGGGGAGAGAAAAGAGGAGTGGTGGTGTATGTAATTTCTTAGATGTTTTTAAAAGAGAAAAGGGTGGGGTGGAACAAATTATATTATGTACATCTGTATCTCTCCCCAGTCATGCATCACCAGCATATGAATCCTCAGCATTGCAGCACACATACTGCTGCCATTTGAGCTGCAAGATATGCTATATTAGCTGTTGGTACAAATCTGCTATCCCAGAGTGGGAAATGAGCTGCTGAGGACCCCGGAGTCCAGCCCGTTGCGCAGATGAGCTGCTAAAGTATGTGCTGAGTATGGGAGAAGACAGGAGGGAGCTGAACCCATTTCTCTGTCTCTACCCAGGAGTTGAGAAAGCTCCCGCCACCTGAGGTGGTGCTGGGGAGGTGAAATGTGTCACTGGGCCCATGTAGAGACTCCAGAATGGTTAAGGAAAAGCCCATCCAAGCTTCCTTTCTTGCTCTCTACTCTCCATCTCATTTCTACAGCTGCTCTGGCAGCTCCAGGCATTCCAAGTATATTATGTAGAGGATGTCATGGTAGTGCTCTGAGGTACCAGGCTCTACAAGGAGAAAGTGTGAGGTAAGAAAGGTATGAGAAAATACTGCAGAAGGAAAATAATAGGGAAGAGTTTCTTCATTAGAAACAGGCCAAACCTCAACCCTGTATTTGAACACTCATGAATTTTAGATGGTTGAGAGGTGGAGCCATAAGCCACATCTAGATACAGCCGCTCTCCGAGTTACGAACAAGTTACGGACCAACACTTGGTCCGTAACTCGAACTGTTCGTAACTCGGACCCCATTGAGTTACACGCGACTGCGCTGTTTGTAAGCGCGGGTCGCGTTCGTAACTCAGGGAACGCCTTTACGACCGCTCCATGGGAGCTTTGGTCATAAGTGCGAACAGTCGTAACTCGACCGTTCGCAACTCGGGGAGCGGCTGTATAGGACCATAATCTCTGGCTCTGGCTTTTTAATAGGTTGAAATAAAGCTCTTAATTCCCATTTTTTGTCAGGGACTGAAATCCTTCTAAAGATCCCTATTTGTCTAAAGATCTCTCACTTCTTACTTGAAGAGGTAGAAGGTTATTGAAAAGGTTCTTGTTGTAACCACGTTATTCACTCATCAATAATAACTGTAATGATAATAGTACATCTTCTTCTACATTTTTAAAAGAACCATCTATTAACTTTGTTTTGATATAAGAACACAAAATGTTTAGTTAGAGGCTCCTGAGATTTTTGGAATTACTTGGGCAGGCGACAGGTTTCAAAGATGGCTGACTGGGTGATTGATCAGCCTTACTAAAAGATCCTTAGAGGAGCAGGCATGCAGATATATTACTCCAGAACACACTACAATAGCCTGGGAGAGAAGAGGAAGTAGGAAGTAAAATAGAGTTTTAAATGGCAATTTCAGAAGAAGTTAAAGGGAGCAGAGAACTGAAAGCAGGCGGCTTTAATGGAGCTGAGGATAGGACTTCCATCAGAGACTAACCATCATCCCATTTGGCCATCCTGACTGTGTATTCCAGCGATGGGCAACTGAGGCTAGTGAGTGGGCCTCATGCATGCCCCCCTCCCCATCATCTCAGTGGGCTACAAGATTGAAATTAGGCACATACACTAACCGTGACACCAAGAATAAGATGAAATACATTGCACTTGAATCTTCTTCTTCATCATGCCTTTTCAACACAAAGTGATCCATTATTACGGGAAAATTAAATTGCCAACAAAAGTAACATAAAGGAGCAGTGGGAGTGCATGACTCTCACAATGTTGCATAAATGCACATCACTTATCATTTTGCCAGGGGCTGATTGACACTCTCCTATTCTCTAGACTTCAGCCCCACTGCACTCCTTTCCTCAAACCCCTGCCCAGCCTCATCCCTGCCGTCTCTTCCAAACGTGCCCCATCCTTGCTCCTCCTCCTCCCTCTAGAGCTTGAATGCCACAAATCAGCTGATTCATAGCATTCAAGCCCTGAAGGAAAGAGGGGTGGGGATGGGGTGCAAATCAGCTGATTCACAGTGCTCTGAAAGTGCTTGGTGGGGGGAGTTGGTAAGTGTGCCCCCCCCTTCAAGGAGTAAGAAGTGTAGGGGAATAGGGGACAGAAGCAGGTGTATGGGCCACATGCACCACACAGGCAGCAAGTTGT
>JANRFK010001234.1:72563874-72577203 GCA_030068395.1 Apalone spinifera
AAAGCAGATGATTTTCCGCAAAAACTGGCCAGTCTAGACACAGCCCTAGAGTTTATTTGTTTTTCATTTTTGGTAGACTGTGCTCTCATAAAGGTTCCAGACTGACCTAGTCTGACTTGCAACAACCTTCAGCATTCATGTCAGGCAACAATTTTTACATTTTTGTCTTGAATACATGAAGTTTGGTTCTTTCTGCTGCTTTAGTGTTACAGTAAATGAAAATGCTTCGTATGAAGCAGTCCAGTTTTTTCCACAGTGTTTTGCAGGAGATATTCATTTTTTATTATAACCTTACATTAACTTGAATGTTTACTTTATGCATTGTAGAGTTCAGGGATGCTTTTTTGAAATGTCATGACAGTTAAATTACATGATGGCAAGTGGATGTTTTCATAAACACGTTAGCCAGAGACATTCAAGAATCAGGGATTTAAATTTACAGAACACAAGACTTCCCTCAACAATGAGAACAGTTGACTCAAAAGTCAAAACTCACCATTCATGTTTCATGAAATTAAAATATGAATGAAAAATCTGGAGTCAGGTGAAGCCATTATGTTCACCCACTTAAATGTCAAAAGCCTTGGAACTAATTGCCCCACAGGATTTTCAGTCCTGAAGTAACTGTCACATTTGGTTTTCTTAAAAAAGAATGAGCAGACAACACAGGTGTGAGCTTTTAAAGGTTTCAGATGCTGAAAAGTTTGTAAAGGAAAATTAGTACTCAAGATTTCTCACTTGCTTTAGCATTATTTGGTATCAGACCCTGTTGATTTTGTTCTTTTCCTACACAAACCAATATATATATATATTCTAACCTGGCATTGCTTGGGTACTTAACACCATTAATTGTTGTGGTTTTTTCCCTTTAAATCATTGCTCTGGGGTGGGCCTCGGAATGAGGGATTCAGTATGCAGGCTGCCTGGGGGAGAGAGGACTACCCCAACCCTCTCTGACCATAGCAGCTTGGGGCCTGGTAAGAAGTGCCTGTCCATGGCCACTGCAGCTCCAGTGGGAACAGCTGGGAGAGGAGGTGCATGTTCCCCAGCTAGGGGACAGACAGACACACAAATAGGCAGACTCTCCCAAATATATGGTAGATTTTCAGACTAGCCAGCTTGCTCACATGGGGCCTGAGCCTTCACAGAGAACAATATGGATAGGCCATACAGAGCCACACTGAAGTCAACAATAGTTAATGGGATTTCCACTTGGGCAGTTCTCTTTGCAGGATTGAAGCCTTAAGCCAGAGGTGGGCTGGATGTGGCCCGCCAAGCAAGTTGATCCGGCCCATGGAGGCCCTGCTGCTCCCCCTTCCCCCAGGCCAATCAGGGCCTGGGGGCAGGGCGAGTGCATGAAGTCTCCTCTCACCCTGCCCCCGTCCTAATAAGAGCATGTTGTTGCTTAGAAGTGCCACACCCCTGGCAGGGTGGGTGGAGACTTTGCATGCTCCTCGCCCCCCCCAAGCCAATCAGGGCTTGGGGGCGGGGGGCAGCACATGAAGTCTCTTCCTGCTCTGCAAGGGGCTCAGCACTTAAAGTCAACTGTCTGCTGCTGCTCAACTGGCTGCTGACTCTAATCATGGTGTTCCCTTGCAGGGCGGGGGCAGGGAGTGAGAGACTTCACATGCTCCTCTTTCCCAGGCCCTGATTGACCGGGGGCAGCAGAGGGGAGCCCATGAAATCTCCTCCCACTGCCAAGGTACCTAGAGGGAACCGCCAGCTGTTCAAAACAGCAGGTGGTTTTCTCGGGAGGGGGAGAAGGGGCAAAAACTTTGCACACTCCCCCACCTCCAAAGCCCACTAGCAGTGGGGCTGGAGTGGAGCCAGCCGCAGGGAGGGGGATTGTCCTGGGAGGCAAGTGTCAGGGACCTCCCCTGATCTGGCAAATTCCCTTGTTTGGGACGGGTCAGGCCACAAGGGTGCCAGACAAGGGAAGTCCAACCTGTCATTTTGAATTCCTCTGCTCACAACCCTCTCCAGCTGGATTTAATTTTATATGCATACGCTCCACTCTGTTATCTAATAATTAGTGAAAATATTGAATAGTTCCAGACCCAGGACAGACTCTTAGGGACCCCCAATAGGTACTCTTTCCCAGTTTGAGGATGAACTAATGATAACTAGTCCCTGAGTGTGGTTTTTCAACCAGTTGTGAATCCTCCTTATGGCAATTTCATTTAATCCACATTTCTCTATTTGCCTTATGAGAATGTCATGTGGGACTGTGTCAGAAGTCTTACTAAAATCAAGATACATTGTATCTACTGCTTTTGGCCAGTAACCCTGTCAAAGAAGGAAATTAATTTGGTCTGGCATAATTTGTTCTTGACAAATCCGTGCTGGCTATTATTTATAAACCTATTGTCATCTAATCAGTTTTTCATAACCTTTTTGATATCTTTTGATCATCTTGCTGCCTTCCTAAGCTGTGTCAAGGAAATCTCAATGACTGGATCAGTCACTGAGATATACTGCTCTACATGCTTCCAATTAGTGGTTTAATATTTTGTTTTATTGTATGTCAGGTATTTAAATTAGATTGATTGGTTTATAACTTCATAGGTCCTCTGTTCACCTTTTTAAAGATGGGTACGATGTTTATTCTTCTCCCATCTTCCATGAGGGTTTTTTTTTAACATAATTAACTGTTCCGTGATTTTTTCAGGTAGTTCCTTAAGTACCCTATTAGGCTCTTGAGTACATCAAGATATATTTCATGAAGATGACTTGAATACATCTAACTTACTTTAATCTGTTCTTTCCCTGTTTTGGCTTTCGAATGCATCTTTTATAGATAAAATCCTTCCTCCTTGTATATTTGATTGTTAAATCTTTAAAGTGAAGACTGAAGCAAGATAAGTGTCAGAAACCTCTGCCTTCATGATGCAATCAGCTCCTTCCCTGGTAAGCAGAGAATCAACACTTTCATTCACTTTTCAGTTGCTTTTAATGCATTTAAACAACCACTTCATATTAGCTTTTATGTCCACTTTTTGTATAATTCCTTTTTAATGTTCAGGCTGAGAAAAAGCTCCTGATGGAATGCTATTTTTTTTACCTTTCCTTTGCACTAGGGTAGTTTTCAGTTGTGTCTCAAATTGGCTTCTTGAGAAACTGCCAGCTTTCTTGTAATACTTTTATCTCTTACATTTTCTTCCATAGGTCTTTACCTACCATTTTGTGACTTTGTTAAAGTCTGCTTTTCTGAAGTCCATTGTCTTTATTCTGCATCAGCTCTCCAATAATTTTCAAGTTACTTTTTCAGAAGGGTATTGAGTGTATATTTTGAGGTTACTGTTTAATGTGTGGTATTACATTTGGGGTAGAAATGGAAGTTGTGGTGGTGGAATGGTGATTGGTGCTTATTTCTTGATGGTTGATGAGAAAAGATATTTCATAATACTTAGGCATTATAAGATTATTAATGTCCTTCATTCCTTTCCTGACTTTAAAAAATTTGATTTTGTAAGTTTGTAAAACGTTAATACACAGTTGACACTTGACAATCTTAACTACATTTTTTAAAAACAATATTTTAGGATTTGGAATGTCCTTTTTTTGTATTTTGTTCACATTGTACATTTTGTTTAGATAAAATGCACTGCATCTTCATTTATTTAAATAAATACATTATTGATCTGTTATCCAATTAATAAATTAACTGAGCAGTTCCAGCCTTGATAATAAAGCAGGATATTTCTCTTTGAGCTTTGAAATTGTTGTAGAAAGAAGTTATGTGCAAAATGCATTGATCATACAAGCACAAATCAGCCATTGTATTTGTAAAGGTCATAGAAAGCCTATATTGATAAGAATTCATTGTATTCCAATAATAAATCTCCATTCCACCAATATCTTTGTTATGGACAGTGAAATAACCAAATTAATGACTGGGGACATCATAAGATATATTCTCGATTAGTTCTCTTTCCCAAAACCTTCCTTAGTTTCAATGAGGTTTTGGATAAGTGAAATTTCTGCCCGTAACTGCTTCTTGCATGAAACATTGTTAAAATGTATCTCCTTTTGTGAAGTGTGTTTTGCTGTGGTGCATAGATGCTTTAAATGGATTAGGAACAACAACAAGACTGCTTTGGAGTAGTCAGAAATCTTTACTAATATTTGGCATTTTGTGGAGTAATACAATATTTTGGGTTGACAGAGAGAGACAAAAGAGATAACAAAATATTTGAAAATATCTTCTCATTTTATTGAAGCCTATCAGAGCAAATTCCTGGTATTGATGAGACTTAACCTCAGTATTTGAAGGAATGAAGATTTTCTCTTTTTTCAGCTCTGAAGGGTCAAAATCAAGATTGCAGGTCAGACTAGACAGTCACAGCACATCCTTCTGGGCTTTAAACAAAACCAAAACCCAACCTTATGAGTCTGCAAAATAATAGGACCATGTTTGCTACAGGTTGGACCTCCCTGGTCCCGGACCCTCAGTACCTGACCTGACCCAAATGAGGGAATTTGCTGGGCCAGGGGAGGTCCCCTGTTCCCAGCTTCCAGGACACTGCCCCTCCCTCCAGCTGGCTCCGCTCCAGCCCCGCTGCCACTGGGCTCCAGCCCTCCTGTACAGGGTTTGGGCTTTAACACACTGTTGCCAGCTATCTGGTGCTATCTGGGGACGGACCTCACCAGCTGTCATGACCCTGCTTCTGCCCTGCCCAGCTGGGGCTTCCCAGGGACAGGGTACTATGCTGCTGCCGTGCCCAGCCAGAGCTCCCTGAGGACAGTCTGCCCTGCTGCTGCACCACCTGGCTGGAATTCCCCAGGGATGGGGCTCCATGGCTGCTCTGCTGCTGCCCTGCTGCTGCCCAGGGATGGGGCTCTCCAGTCCTGATAGTGGGGCTCCCTGCTGCTTAACTCGCAACTAGCTCACACTCCCGGACACTGGGGCTCTCTGGACCACATCCGGCAACATCCTGCTGGACCACAGATGTTGCCGGACCAGAGAGTCCTGGATTTAGTAGGTTCAACCTGTACTACCTTCCGTTATAACCACCCCCACATCCATAAGAGGATGGGAGTAAAACTGTTCGTACAACTCCAAAAACACAGGCCTCTACCACTTGATCTGAAATAAGGCTTCAGTTAGCAAATATGGAATAAAGTTCCCAACTGTGACCGATTTTCATTCCTGTTATTTAGGGTTTTTTTTCTTTAACAAGAGAACCCAACATTAACTCAAAACAAATCTTTCCTAGCCTCCTTGATTCCTTCTTGAATCCTGGAAACTTGTTACCTGACTCTTTAAAGCCTCTCTCCATTAACCCCTGTTCTCTGCATGTATTTCTACTAGACTTTCCATTCACCAGGTAAAAAACCTTCCCATGGTCTACTATTGACTCTTCAGCTTCCTCTCTGACTGCACAAGTTCCCGTTTATATAAAGTTCTGACTCCTAAACTGCCAAATAACCCTCAGTCATATGACTTGACCAGTCAGTCAGTGTCTTGAAATAGGGTTTTTGGGTTATGTGCATGCAGCTTAGAACTGGTTTCTTGTTATGAGAGAATTTGTTGGTATCCTCTTTATAAGCTACAATGAACTGATAGAGGGTAATATGTTTCCCTGTGCACAAAGTGTCTGGTCTTGTTTGTGCTTTTACTGAAAAAAATAAAATAAAACACCCAATGACAATAATGGGAGCAGATCTAAGCCCAAGCACACGTACACACTCACCCACCCCATTAATACCATTGCTTAATGGTTAGCTGTTCCCTTAAAAATGTTTTATATACATTTCTAAGGTGATTTAACAATATGAAATATTTAAAAGGTTAGTAAGTGACAGTTTTTGTACAAAATATAGGCAAAATAAATTCTGGTAGTTAAAATTTTAGTTCAGTGTAATTGTTTAACAAACTATAATTAGAAAACCCTTTGAGAAAATTTCTTCCAGACTGTGTAAATATTCCCCTTTGCCTTCAGATTAAATCTGCCAATTTTTAACACAAACCATTTTCCCAAAAAGTTATACTAACTCTTTATAATGGAGGCTGTTTGCAATTTTAGCTATGGAAAGGCTGCCATTTCTCTAAAACTATAATAGTAAAAATAATGCTCTTCTCTTGCCTCTATTAAGCAGATCTTGCAATATTGAAGATGAAAGGAAGGCACAGTCTGTGCGAAAAGAACATATCACAGCTCTTGTGAAGCAGGAACATTATTTCACAGACACCTGCGGCTAGCTTCACATTGAGAATCTTGAACCAAGCTATCTCTGAACTGGGGCCGAGAATTCGGCTTGGCATAATTAATGGAGAAGCATTGATAATGGTGGTCAGTGAGCCTTCAAAATACTCTGAGCAATCAATAGAACATAGGAAAAAATTCCACAAAATTGATGAACACCGCAACGCATCAGGAACACTTCAGGCTGCATCAAAACATAATGGAGGATCATCTCTCAAAATCTGTATAGAGACCAGACCCTTTGCAGTAGCTCTCTCTCCTGTGCAGAACTGATTGTTTTCTTGGCATCCTTCACCTAGAATCCAGAAAGGCCTCTCTGTTGGTGTGATGAAGGGGACAGGGAGCGAGGAAAGAGTTGATGGGAGGGGATTTATACCACTGTCTTCTCTGGCTCTGCAGGACTTATCCATAAATGGTAATGCAACCTGGGATTGCTAGCTCCTCTATATATTTAAGACAGGTCCTTGCAGCCCACAGAGACCATTCAGCAGAGCTGTACTTTCATGGAGCATATCAGCTAGAACATACCAGTGGCATAGAGCAGCAGCAGAGATCTGAAAGCTTTGTGGTGGGTGGTCTTGAACTTCCATGGAGCCCTAGGAATTAATAAGGTTTGGATTTGTTTTGACTTTTAACTGCTCCAACAGTTCCCATTGGCTGGGAATGGCAATCTGCAGTCAATGGGAGCTGCAAGATGCTTTATCTACCTGTGGACATGCAGGTAGATAAAGCATCCAGCAGCCCAATAGGGGCTAATCCTGGTAAACTGCATCTGGACTGCTTATTGCCCACCCCACTTTAGATACTTTGACTCTCCCCACCACATGAGATTTAGCCTATTTTTCAGTGTATACAACCAGAGGTATAAATCATAAAAAGACTATTGTGTGAAAGGATTTGTTCACTTCTCAAAATCACTTGGCTGCTGCTGATTAACAACAAAAAAAGCAACAGATTCACATTGTATATAATCCTCAGAACATCTTTCCAGTAAGTTTACTAGTATGCGTCAATTCAAAGCCCCAGGAATCTGTGTCTTTCTAAGTAAGAAAGGATTAGAATTGGTAGAAAATTTACTGTATCAATATCAGCTGCAAGGATCAGTAGGAATCCTGAATATTAAACAAATAGTATCATACAGAGAAAAAGATTGTTTTTATAATCCTATTGCCTTTTTGCACGTCTTCTTCTAAAAGAAATGTTCTCAGGATTTGTCTTTCTAAGAGCACACAAACTGTGTGTGTGTAGCTTTGTGGCATAGACTAAAACTAGATATTAACTAAGGGTCTGATTTAAATCCTATTGAAGTCAATGGACATCTTTTCATTTGGATTTGCATCAAGACCAAAAGTAGCTCATGGTTTCAGGGATGAAAGAATGGTGAATTTTAAACAGGCATAACTTTAACAGTTTTGACATATTAATTGTTTGTTCCACATTTCATTATGTTCAGTGGTCAGACATGTTAGAATTGGCTTGTGAATTCCACTTATATTTCTTGAGAAGCAATGAATGCCCTCAAATGTCATGTGTAGCCTATAGAGCTAACCTTCTTGCTCACCTATATATCTTTTCTTATGGATTTCTTGATTATTTCCTTATGGTTTTAATTATTGTATTAGAATAGATTATAATAGGTACAAAGGTCTAGATTAAAGAAGTTTGGCTGTAAAGCAAGGGACCTACAGGCCACATCTGGTATGTTGAGCTGAGACAGCTTAGTCTACATATGCCTGGAACCATTCACCCAGATAGCAAAGTTAGCATACATATGTCTGGAACCTTTCACTTACATAGGTGGTAAAGAGCTAAAGCATACAGTCCATATATGACTGTGGCCTTTAACATAGATAGATGAAGGATGCATTGAAGAAGTTGGCATATGGGGCTTCCAATTGCATATCCTCAAATTTAACAGGTATACCACAAGGAAAGAACTGAAATAACCAGAACAAAAATAAAAGATGTGAGGATGATTTAATGTCATTAATACGCACACACACTATATACACATGTCATCAAGATGTACAAATATACCAGTCGATGAAGTCAGTGTACCCTAACATTTTTGTGAATGAAAAAAATAAGTTGACATAGAAAGGCCCAAGCACTCATACCCTATAAGACGTGCTCACCCACCTTACCAAGGAGTTTGCTTTCACAGCTTAAGCTTTTTTCTGAGTTACTTTCTAAGTTTCTAAGCTTCATTCTGAGATTATTAGTCTATTGGCCTGCTAGTTTTAATATGTAAGTCAGTTAATTAGGTAAAACTAAGTTAGCTTCAATAACGCTTAGCTTTAGCTTCTCCTAAGAACAGTACATCCCACTCAAGAATTGAGGAACCTGGACCTAAATTCCTGGGCATGCGAGAGGCAGGGCATATCCTTTGTCTCTCAGCACCTGGTCATCAAAGATTTTTTTTTTTTAATAAAAAAATCTTTGAGTATATTTGTCTTAGGGTATGTGTCCTGTCATATCCCCATGGGTCCTTGCATACTCTGAGTAGGCTAATTATGGATGAGAACTTTATTATCTTCTGGTCAAATTAATTGACGAGCCTATAACCCGAATTTTGCAAATTAATATTATCATCCTTAAATCAGGCAATACACTGATGTCAGTGGAAAATGTGGATGCACAAAATTATGGGCTCAAGCTCCTGCTTTGAAGAATAAGGCAAGTATCACATACTATGTGCATATTCCATTAGTTGTTGAGACCCCCTTGCAAGTGAACCATTGCAATTGATACTCAGGAGCTGATGGTATCTGGTGGTATATTTAAGCCACCAGATACCTTTACAGTGCCAGATAATTGTGATATGATGTTTTTTAAAATACATTTTCAGTACCAGTTAATTTCACGTACTCTTTGTCCCTCTCCACTGCCAGGTAAGTCACTAACATGGAATTACCAAATAGAGACAGTCACTCAGAGCCTAGAGAATACTTAAGAGAATCTTGGCAAGCCAATAACAATCAGTGCATGGGATGGGGTGTGCACATTTGTCCATTGAAGGGCTCTGAGGAAAGGGATAGGTTCAGAACACCTCTCTGATGTGTTGAATAAATAAGCTCCCTGTTGTGCAACCATTAGACGTCTGGATATCTGTGATATTTTGCGGCTTACTCAGGCCGGTAAAGGTTCTATCACAGCTTGCCCTGGAACCTTGGGTGCCTTTATGCTATGTAGTTTTGGTTAAGAGACCTGACACCAGGAGCCTGGCTGCAAACACGAGATCTCACCTTGGCTTTGACCAGACTAATTATTCCATGCAGGGTGACACCAACAGACCTTCCAGTCCTGAGTCTCCTCAAAATCATCAGCCCCAAGTTCTTACCTCGGATTTTCCCCTGTGGGTTTGTCACAGTTAAAAACATGAAACCTCCCTTCCCAATGATCAGTTCACTTTGCCACAAACACTCCACTGTTTGCACAAAAAGACCCGCTTGGGGTAAAAGTAATACATATTTATTAGAAAAAAAATCACAGATTCAAAGATAAAATAGCAAAGGAGAGAAAATATGTGCAAGTTATGCAGGAGAGAAACATAAAGGCACAACCACAGCCTTTACATTTTCAGAGCTTTTTCTACATAAAAGTTACTTACTGCTTTTTGAACAGTTTCCCAGAATATCCTGTGCCATAGAGTGTTTCACAGGAAGCTCCAAGTGACTGTGCCTCAGTTTCTGGATGATTCCGTTTCAAGCCTCCTCAGTTTTAAGAGGCCCTTCCTCAGTTCTCTTCCCCCCCCCCCCCACCTTTTGAGTACATGGTGACTGATGTTTATTCAGAGTGTGGAAATCTTCACTTGAGAGCCTGGATGTCACAATTGTCTCTTCCTGGCTGAACAGTGGGTCTCTACTTTGAGCCAGTTTTGTATAAACACCTGATTCAAACTGTTTCTTCCTGCTGTGAGAATGAGTTCTGAGCCCAGTGTTCCATAAACATAAATTCACATATGCATTACCATAGTGTGCATACATCTTATAGTGACCTCTGGGTTCAGAACATTGCAAACTTTCATTAAACACCTTTCTTGATACAGTTTTGTAATGCAAAGACAAAAAGAGAGGCCAGAGTAGTTGATAAAAGTAAGTTTTGTAGGTATATTGGCACAGGTGAGCTGCGAGTGGAGATTTGCCAAAGGACTTAAAGAGTTTGTACTTACTGGGAGCTCCTTTCATGTGTAGATGGGAGTAGCAGAAGAGAAAATAAAATGATGCTATGGAAATATTTGACTAATGGTCCATAAAATCTGGCATCATAAGGGGAAAAGAGGCAGGATGTTGATGACACAATACTAAGTAAGAGATAATAGGGTAAGAGTAAAACATGAAAACCCTTAAAAATCCAGACAAGTATTTCATGCTTATTGAAATGGAAAAGAAAGAGCCAATGAAGAGATGTGAAGAGAGGAGTGGCAGGACTGTGGGGAAAGAGTAACCAGAACTGGGGGTGGGCTGGAGTGGCTATATTCTGCTACAGCACACTGATTGAACAGATTCTGCATGCAGGATTCCTGTGTAGAGCTTTAGACATGTCTCAAGCTTTAAAGAAACACTCCCAGACACAGCAGTACTACAAGTGGTGACTCCAAGTGCCCTCCCTCTGAAATCATCCCCTTTGGATGGACTCATAGAATCATAGGGCTGGAAGAGACCTCAGGAGGTCCTCACTAGCGGGTTATATTCACATTCCCAACAGTTGTATATTGTACAGCATTTATAAAATACATTTATTTTTAACTGTGACAGGTGTCAATACTCCACCAGTATTTTCACAGAGACAAAGATGATGATGGTGTCACTGCAGAAATGAAAAAGTGAGGTGATTCCAGGAAGGCAAATTCCTTGTGCACACACAAACCTGGGGAATCTGCAAAGAAAGTAACTGGTGTGATTTTCAAGTCAGTGGGACTTGTGCTCCTAACTCACTTGGGTACCTTAAATCTCTCACCCAATGTGAGTATGTTTTTTCTAGCTCAGTGTTTATCAAACATTGCATTCATCATTGGGAAACTGACATAATTTACAAGAAGAACAAACAGCTTATTGTAGTATAATTTTCCCATTATCACCACCCCACTTATGGAAGAAAGGATTGCCTAGCAGTAGCTATTAGTGATTTTTAAACAATCATTGTAAAGGTCGAGGATATAATTTATTCAATTATGCTGCTACTCAAATGGCACAAAATTTACCTTTTCACTAAAATATTGATTACATCTCTGTTTTTGCCCTATCAATGAAAACAAATGGAATTCCTTGTCATTTTCCACAGTCTTAGATCATTTACCATTTAAGAATCCAGAGAAGGGAAATAATGTGGTTGCCTGTGAAGTGGAGAAACTGGAAACAAGAAGCTGCACTGTTTGCAAGGGATGAAGGAACTGTGATCTACTCTTCGGTGGTGAATTGAGGTAGTTTCTAGACTATTACACCAAGATGATATAATTAGCAGGCTGGCTGCCACATTATGGTCCACCTGGAGTTTTTTCAAGGTTTCCTGTACATTGAGACATAAGTAATTGCAATAATCAAATCCAGAGAAGGTCAAAAAACATGGATCACTGTGGTCTGGTCTTTCTCTGTTGTGCATAGCCTGCTGATTAGCAACATGTCATGATTTAGGTCTTTAGGGTTAGCAAAATGTTGAGGTGGATCAAAAGGCTGTGTTTAACTGCTGGAAGACTTCCTTTATAGAGGGTGGTGATGTTGTGCCATCTAGTTTTTCATAATACCTTTCTCATCCCACTGGCAGCACTTCTGTTTAATCAAAATGCCATTTTAGATAGCAGTGATGGAAAATAACCCCATTTAAAATGTTCTCTTATAAATTAAAAGTGATAACTGTCCCTTAATATTGTCCCTTTATATTATAGCACAAACTCAGTTTTTCAGATAATCTAGAACCCTTCTTTAGATGTTTTCATAGATTAACTGGGAAATCCTGTCTTCTTTCAGCATAAGGTGGTGCATCGATATAGCTTGGCACACATTAGAAAAGGATTTTCAAATACCCTTTTTTCCTTTCTTTATTTTAACTAGTCAGTGAGCTAGAGATCTCCAAGTCTGTTTGGACAGGTGTTCAGATCTGAACTGCCTTTGAGAGCTATCCACTGTTATCTTGCTGATGGAATGGGAAATGTTTAGAAATTTGACCATGTGTATCTGGAACCTTCTATTATCAAACAGTTCTCAATGAACAGAGATTGCAATTAGCCCTTAGTGACCTGCAGAGTGAATTCATCTGCACATGATTTATTTTCTGCCTAATTTAGGGGTTGGCACATGGATACTACGTTTGGCACAGCCATTGACCATTCCAATTTCATGTGCTAACTGTGGAAGGCTTTAAAAAAAAAATAAAAGGAGCAATACATTTGTAAAAATAAGGAAAGATCTTGAACTGATATAAATCACTTAATTGAAGTCAATGTAACAATACCAGTTTTTAATAATTGAGAATCTAGCTCCAAAATTATACAGAACATGGACACATTGATTGGTCTTCATGATTTGTAATGAATAATCTCTACTACAAATGTCTGATATATTAATTATACTTTAAATAACATACACTTAAAAAGCAATATATACTTTGTAGTTTAGTAATTGTTCATTGTGTACAGAAAGCTAACATTACACATAGTATGTGGTACTAATTAATTATCATAGAATTATAGAAATCTATGGCTGGAGGCTATACTGTAGCAGGACCATCCCTGACAGGTATTTGTCCAAACTATTCTTAATCTCCAAAGATGGGGATTCTACAACCTCCCTTGAAAGCCTATTCTAGGCCTTAAACTCCCTTATAATAAGAAAGGTTTTTTCCCTAATAACACTGGTCTACAATTTTTTAGAAGTCGTCTGCTTCAGAGATAAAATGTGCTATTTATTATGTATTTTGATGTGCTGAATTCAAATACGACAATTAAAACAACTGATTGGCTACTGTTTCCAAGATATTTAAGTTTTTACATATTACGTCTATGTATATTGTGTAGATAGTAGAGTTTTAATCATAAATTATAAACCTAGGTCTTTTCATTGTTTATGGTTGCTTTACATCAGTGGTCTCCAACCTTTTTACACCCAAGATCACTTTTTAAGTCTCA
>JANRFK010001234.1:72577303-72590203 GCA_030068395.1 Apalone spinifera
GTTTGACTACATTTATTTCAGAAGCATTTTGGCTGTAGAGCAGTGTAATTTAACTTAATTTTCGCTTGCTACAGATTAAACCTGTTTCTACTTGTCCTACCGTCTGTGAGAATTATAGAATCCTAGAACTGTAAGGGACCTTGAAAGGTCATCAAGTTCAATCCCCTGCCCTCATGGCAGGACTAAGCACTGTTTAGGTCATCTTTGATAGATGTCTATCCAACCTGCTCTTAAATAGCTCTAGTGATGGAGATTTGACAACCTTTCTATGCAATTTATTCCAGTGTTTAACCACCCTGACAGTTAGGAAGTTTTTCCTAAAGTCCAACCTAAACCTCTCATGCTGCAATTTAAGCCCATTGCTTCTTGTCCTATCCTCAGAGGCCAAGGAGAACAATTTTTCTCCCTCTCCTTGTAACTCCCTTTTAGATACTTGAAAACCACTGTCATGTCCCCTCTCAGGCTATGTCTACACAATAGGCTTCTTGCGCAAGAAGCTTTTTGCAGAAGAGGTCTTCTGCAAAAACTTCTTGCACAAGAGCGTGTCCACACTGCAAAAATGCATCGAAAAAGTGATTCGCTTTTGCGCAAGAGGATATAGAAACTGCATTGACACTCTCTCGAAAGGAAACTTGGACTGCTATTTACAGAATGGCCACCAGGGCACTTCTGGTTTTCTTTTTCAATTGCCTGTTTTTGCGCAAAAAAACCCTGTTCCCCGTCCACACACACGTTTTTGTGCAAGAGCTCTTAGAAAGAGGAATACTTATTGCACAAAAACCCCTCTGTTCTTTCAATTTTTTGTGTGCAAAACTGCGCTTGAGGTATGGACGCTCCACGAGTTTTTGCAGAAAAACAGCTGTTTTTCCACAAAAACTCTGTAGTGTAGACACATAGCCCCAGTCTTCTCTTTTTTAAAATAAAGAAGCCCAATTCTTTCAGTTTTCCTTCATAGCTCATGTTTTCTAGACTTTTAATAATTTTTTGTTGCTCTTCTCTGGACCTTCTCCAATTTCTCCACATCTTTCTTGAACATCTTTCTTGACATGTGGTGCCCAGAATTGGACACAATACTCCAATTGAGGCCTAATCACTGCTGAGTAGAGCAGAAGAATGATTTCTCATGTCTTGCTCACAACACTCCTGTTAATGCATCCCAGAATCACTGTTGACTCATGTTTAACTTGTGGTCCACTATGACTTTCTGCAGCGCTCCTTCCTAGATAATCACTTCCCATTCTGAATGTATGAAACTGATTGTTCCTTCCTAAGTGAAGTACTTTGCATTTGTCCTTATTAAACTTCATCCTGTTTACCTCAGACCATTTCTCTAGTTTGTCCAGCTTATTTTGAATATTTACCCTATCCTCGAAAGCTGTTGCAACCCTTCCCAGCTTGGTATCATCTGCAAACTTAATAATCGTACTCTCGATGCCATAATCTAAATCGTTGATGAAGATACTGAACAAAACCGGTCCCTGCAGAATCCCACTTGCCATGCCTCTCCAGCATGATTGTGAACCTCCAATAACCACTTCCTGAGAATGTCTATCTTGCTAGTCATGCACCCACCCCACAGTAGCCCCATCCAGGTTGCATTTCCCTAGCCTCTTGACAAGAAGGCCATGTGAGACAGTGTCAAATACCCCACCAAAGTCAAAGCACACCACATCCACCACTTCTATCCCACCCACATGGCCTGACATCCCATCAAAGAAAGACATCAGATTGATCCGACATGATTTATTCCTTACAAAACCATTCTGGTTGCTATCCATCATCACATTATCTTCCAGATGTTTGCAGATGAATTCCCTAATTACTTGCTCTACCATCTTCCCTGGCACAAGTTAAACTGACTGGTCCACAGGAATGCTTATTATGGAACACACATAGGAAATCCATTGTGTTAGGCACTGTACAAATACAGAGTAATAGACGCTCTCTACCCTAAAGAGCTAGAAAGGGATATCACATGCCTATAGCATTTCTTTACTATTAGATGGAGCAGATAAGAGCCTCAATCCTGCAAATACTTCAACACGAGCATCATTCACCTAATCTTAATTCATTGAACACTGTGCGGTTTTTGCTACCAATGAAGTTAATGACAAAATTTCTTTTCATTTGAATGATGCAGGATCAGGCCCTTTGCAATTCCGTGTATGAGCAAAGTTTCTTTTTCCCCACATTCTCAAAACAGAGTTTAACAATAATTGGGGCAATCACATATATATAAACCTGTTAATATTGGAAATCTTTAAACTGGGGCATTTTGACAGAGAAATCAAGGAAAAACCTTTTAACAATCAATGCACTAGAGTTAGGAGAGCTTTTTGGAGACAGAATTATAACATGTGAACTATTGTGCTAAAAACTGTCCCTTTTAAATAAGGACAGTCTAAAAAAATTAGTAAACATGCACAACTACAGGTCACTGGCATTAACTTAAAAATAGATTAAAGCAATCATAAACATGTTAAGCTAACTGAAAAATAGAATAAAGCAAAGCAGTCTACTGGATGCTTCTGAATAGCTACATCAAAAAAGTGCATATTTTTTTCTTTGACCCTTCTTATCACAGAAATATTTTTACATCCTATAGACATTTAAGATTTTTTTTCTTCCTGTAGTCTCATGCATAGAAAGCATGATATTTGCTTGGTTTCTTCTTCTTTTCACATGTAGGGTCATTCAGCCTATCATTATGAATACAAATTCTTTTTAGTTCTTTGAAAAGGACAGGAACTGAGGGGTATGCCAAAAGTAATTAATGTCAAATGTGTCCTGTAGCTAAAATAATGCCTGGTTCCTCTGCAATGTAGACCTCCAGTTTGGCAGAAGTCATCCGGTTTGTAAACCTTCCCTTACTTTGAAAATCCTATCATGAAAATTGCTTTTAACTTGGCTCACAATTTGCAGATAATGCAGATTTGATATTATTGTAACTGCTGACATTAATTTGTCACAGGTTTAGGGTTCTCTCATACTACACATTTTCTCCTTCCTAATAAAAGGAGCTAGCCACACAGAATGTTGCACCTTCAATTTTCAGTTTAAGAATATGGGGAAACTGGAAAATCAAATAATCAGATAAAATTAGGGAAATCCAATGCACATTTGCCACGGGATGGGCACAATACTTGTGGAGGCAGAATTCCAGTTCAGTATGTTTTACCATGGATGCATCACATATTGTGCAGCTATAATAAATTTTCCTATTTGACAAATATGCTACCAACAATTCCAATGTGAAAATTAGAAGATCTAATTCTGTATTCCTCAAGCCCTCTCAAGATGTACTCCTGAACTTGTTGCAAATTCCATCTTCTGAGGAGTTACCTTAGCTCCCTTTAGCAAGTGAGACAAATCCTGCTCGCTTTACTCACTCTGTGCCATCTCTGGATTACTGTCCCCTGGGGGTGACGGCTTGTCCTATATATCAAGGAATGTATCTTATATATTGCCTGTTTTTCAGCAAATCATACCAAGTAGGTTGCTACTAGAAAGCAAGCAGGTAATGTATATGTTGAAGCAACATTTATTCAAAGTTTTGTGTACTACAATGCAAATGTATTATATTGAGTCATGGTTGTGAGATAGTACCCACAAAGAGAAAAATAAAAAGGTTTTCCCTATAGCTTTTCTAGATTTGTTGCTCTTTTTAGTATGATATAAGAACAAAGGCACATTCCATCAAGTCGAAAGACATTATATTTAAAAGGTAAAAGGAAATGCACAGTTAGCCTGTGGAGCTCAATGCCACAGGATATAACTGAGGCCAAGAGCTTAGCAGGTTTCAGAGATGATTTGAGATTTATATGGATAATGAGAACATCTAGAATCACAATGATAAGGATTAAAGCTCTAAACAAAGGAATAATAATTAATAAAGTTAGTCAGGGTTGTGTCCTTATGTTCTGATGTAACAAGCCAAGCTGTAACTGGAAGGTTAGAAAGAAATGTATCCTGTAACAAGCAGCTTACTACAAGTCTCCTTATACCTTATTCTAGAGTACCGAGTAATGGCAGAAACAGGATATTGGGCTATCTGGACCACCATTCTGGGTAAGATATTGCTTATGATTCTGTGTTCCTATTTTCCTGAAATGTCAGTGTTCATTTTTTCACGTACAGTCCACGTCTGGTCTTCCCCAGTTGGTTCTTATTGCAGTGTAGCCTATCAAGTTACTTGCCTATCATGCTAATAATATGGTCGTGTTAATTTTAGATTAATTAGGTAATAGTTAAGAGCTGTAATGCAAGAAATCTGTTAAAGGCTGGTCTGCAGCACAATGTGCCCTGCCCACCCAGTGCCTCAGACTGAAGCAACTGGGGTGTGTGTGGCCTATCTACCTGGCCAGAGGGCTACACTCAGGAGAGTGGGAGGCAGGCGTTGCAAAGCTGTTCTCAGCTTTTCCGCAGGCCCTTTGTGTTAGCTTGACTGATGTCTGGGTTCAGGTGTAATATACTTGGCCTTATGTCTGCCCATTTCCGTTTGTGAAGGCCCACTGAATACTAGCAAAACAGCACTCAACTCCCTGGGGTGGCTTTGCCATTGACCCCCCCCCGCCCCCCCGGGTACAGGTCCGTGCCTTTTCTTGGCTGCGGCTAGGGCATGTTTGTAAATAAGAGTCTAGCAAGAGTCCCAAATTAGTGGTCCTGCTGCTTGTACTTGTGGGCATATGCTGCTTGCCTCCTCCCTCCTCCCCCCCCCCAGCCAAACACAAGCCTGTTGGTGCCATGTACTGACTGGGCTGTGTAGCAGTCCAGATGCCATTAGGCGTAGGAGTAGCATGGGTGCAGTACAGCCCAGCCCAAGGGCTGTCTGGTGAATCAGGTTCACCTGCAGTGCAGTGGTTCCTGTTCTAGGGTATAACAAAATGGTTCAGCCTCTGAATGCACTTTCCAATGATTGCCATGTCTTCATTACAACCAATTAGAGGGCAGGGTTGCATTTGAATAAAAAAACCCACACACAAGCTCACAGTCCAGGTCAAATAATATGAGGCTATATTTTATCTTTTGTCCATGCTGTAACAGGCCATTTGCAAGATCAGCAGAAGCTAAGGTTAGCAGATTTCCATGGTTGAGACATGGTCTCACTCAGATTCAGGTCATAGCTTATTTATGGTTTCCCGGGACTGAAAAGGGGAACTTATGTCTGGGACCTTTTACCCACAAAAAATAGTAGGAAAAATACCCTCAGACTCAGCAGGTGCATCATTATATAAAAGTCCCAAAATACTTGGTTCAGGCTGAGTTGAGTAATCAGGACACAGGATGTGATAGTTGACCACATAGGCCCATGGTAACAAATTGCCATATATGATAATAAATTCAGAGCAATGAAATATTGACCTATAGGAAAAGAACACTTCCGCATTAGAAACATCCCTACTGAATATGCATTAAACATGTTATCGTCAGCGTCACATAGTATAAAAGTGGGACCCCAGCCTGGGAGCGATAGGGAGGAGAAGATGTAGTCCTTGGAAGGGCCAGAATGATCGCCCCTGGTGATGGAGAAGGTAAAGATAATGAGAAAGATGACGGGCTATCACCTAAGATTGTTCCGGAAGGAATGATGTAAGTATATGGTATGGAAATATGGATGTACATTCCCTATCTTATGAAATTGGGGTGTTTGTGACTGTGCTAACTGTATTAATTAACTATATTTGTAAATATTCAAGAGTTTCTATAGTGTGAGTGTTGCAACTGTGCACATCAGGGTTCCCAATCGTAGAATAATTGAATAGTGAGCCTGGCTGGGACAAAGAACCTGTCAACCTTAAAGGTTGGTAATTGGAAATGTATACGTAATCTTAGATCAGGCAACAGTAGCCACTGAACAGAGAGCTCCTGCTCAGTCCCCGTCCTGGTTTCGCAGCTATGTCCTCTTGTCCCACTAACACCAGAAGTCATTTAAATACTTTCCTTTTTCCCATGCACAAGCAGGCCAGCCTGCCCCATGTCTACCTCCCACATACGTAGAAAATGGTTCTCTCATAAATTTTAATTAAATCTGAGACAGTTATGATTAGGGTCCCCAATATGGGATAATTTTAAAAGGGTGAGATTTAAAAAATATCTCATTGAAACATATAATAGAGGGAGCGTGTGTATGTAGAGAGAGCAAGCAGAGTTGAGCTGAAATGTGTAAGGAAGGTGGAGTGGTGGACTTAAAGTATTCAGGGAAAGGGAGAATCAAAAACACACTGGAGTTTTTATGGCAAGAGTGGGATGTAGTTGATCTTCATCTTCATGTTTTTTGTCTTTGCTGCCAGGGCTCTGCATGATTCTGCCACAATCTACTTACCCATCCTTACTTCTTTCTGTGTCAAAGTTCATCTCCATATCTCCTCTGCTTACCCAATGTGTCCAGCCACAGCACTCACCAGCTGCTGTAAATCAATGTAGCTCCAGTGATTTCAATAAAGCTGTGCCAATTTGTACCAGATGAAGATCCAGCCAATTGTTTTTTTCCCACTTCTCTAACATTGACTCCTCCTTCCTCATCAATGTCTGCATATGGAAAATAAATCCTGATTTGTTCCAGCAAGCCACCATCCTCTCAACTTTCCAATTCCTCTGGAAGATCATTCCATAAACAAGAAGTTAGCCAACTAGCAGAGTGCTCTGAAAAATCAGAATTCTATATAATAGGAAAGTTCTTTTATCTCAAATCAAGAGTAACGGTTAAAATGAGGTTTAAGGATGAACTGATTCCAAACAAAAGTTATCAGTCTGTTCTATCATTTTCAATATTTCAGAAACTGCATTTTCCAGTTGAAAAAAAAAAGTTCAATGAAGAATTCCCAAACTGCTCTCTCAACTGGTAATGGCAAGTTTGAGAGGCATTTGGGAATAAAGGATTTGGGCCAGATTTTCTGTTGTATCTTGCTTCTGCTAGTTGGATCTTTTGATTATCTCTCCCAGCTTTGGCCCCGATGGAGTTTAAATAAACCTGGTGACCAGTTGTTGCCAGACAGCAATGATCCCCTTGTGACCGTATGACCATATGCCACATGGGGATTGTAGGAACAAACCACCCATGGCTTCTTTTGGTACACCTACATTTGAGCTGGCTTGCTCTTCCTTTTTCACTTTGTCTTTACTGGGTATAACAGGTGTGACGACTGCTTGCAATATGCCTGAAAATACAGTATTGAATTAAATTTACCTTTGGAGTCCATTGCACTAAATGCAAACTTATGTATTATCGTTGGCTAGCTCAAGTACAGCAACATAATGTGAGGCATATTGTTCAGTAGACTCCTTTGAGTCTACTGAACAATATGCCAGAACCAAAAGGACTTTGGGGACAGTATGTGTGAAATAGAATGGTTAGTGCAAATTCCCCATATCTTATTGCTCAAAAACCCTGCTCTGAGAAGAGTATCTTTGTTTGCTGATGCCATCTTCCTGGAAGATTGGAGATGATAGGCCAGAGTTACAGAAATAGATACATTGCCCAGCTCATAGTTCTGGGTCAGAATATGAGACTCTTATGAACTTGTAATCATACGAAAAACTCAGTTGTGGGTTTTGAAGGACTGACATCTATGAAGGCTGGGGTTGAGGTGACCTCTGGTAAGCTTTTCAGCACCCATTAATGTTATTTTATTGTTTTGAATATGTTTTGTAGTGCTTTTGCCTTAAGACTAAATGTGCTTACTCAGGAAAAGCCCCGGGGTAATGTATAGCTGTGGACCATTATGCTATTTATAGCCTCTATAGAGAGAAAGCGAAGGCAGGTGCTGAACTACTTAGGCAGTCGGCTCAGTGGGAATATCACAGTATACATAAGGAAAATACATTCTTGAAAATAAAGGTCAGGCAGGAGAGAGATGCAGATCTCCTTCCAAGAGAGATAGTACGGAGGAACTAAGAGCCTTAGAATGGGATCATAGAAGGGCTCTTTAGAGAAGGAGGCATAGAAGTAAATTTGGCTTGCTCTGTTTCTGTTGAAAACTTCCCCATGATGGGGCTGTCCCCAAGAAAAAACTTGTGAGAGATGGCTTCTTCCCTTGCACCATTTGAGCAGTGCAAAGAAATGTAGTCGGGTGAAAAATCTGTGTGTGTGTTACATATATAAACAATCATAATAAAAATATGATTATGAAGATTTAACCTATCACCGCTGTAGCCCCATTTTTCTCCTCTCATTTTTTTTCTCTTTTATAAAATAATGAAATTAATGAATGAGAGAAAATGAATCTTTCTCTGGAATTAGTGGAGACTCACCCAGTCACAGATCAAATGATGCTTTCACAGGTTTCTTATATGATGCTAATGTTATTTTAAGTACATATTTCTAAATATAGATGTAAGCATACCTAGCACATTTGATCCAACTATTCTTCCTAGTTGAAATGATAGACTTGAGAAAATGTTGGGTTTTTTCCCCCACAACATTTCCTAAATTTTCAGAGATATGTACTGATACATGATTTCCTGGTTTTCTAACTAGATACATATATTTACATAGATATGTATTATTTTTTATTTTGAAGAAAACTCAGGTTTTTAGAACCTCTCCCATGGTTAATTCAATTTATGTGATGCCATTTTAATGTAGCTTACTTTTTTCTCTTCCTCCTTTTCTAAGGTCATTTCTCTTTTTTTTTTCCATGCACAAACTCCCCAACCCCACAAAACTTCTCCTATTATATGAAAGTAAAACAGTGCTTTGATTCATCTTGATTACTGGCCTTTTGGGTATACCATTTGAAATAGTAGGAGAAAGAGCAGGAGCTCTTGAACTTAGTCTGGCAATAAAGTTTCAATTTTAACTGAAATAAACTATTTAAAGTATTGTCAAAAGCTGAAGAAACCACTTCTATAGCACATTGCAGCAGCAGCAGCAGGTTTTGTTTGTTGTTTTGTTGTTGTTAATAATGTAAGAAGTTTGATCTAAACTCCAGAGATTTAGTCTTAAGGAAAGCGCTTCCTGTGACTGAAGGATGGATTAAAATGAAGCTAAAGGAATACGTAGGAATTTCAGAGGATTCTAAAAAGAGTTAATGGCCTAATCTTGCACAGTGCCTATTTGAAGAATCCCCAATGAAATCCCATGGCTTTTTCACTTAAATTTACAATGAAGGTCACAGTAAACTTTCTATTTTCAAGAAGAGAAATAAGCTGTGATTGAGTGAAAAGGGGAGAGGGAGTGCAACTTCAATGAGGTTTTGAATTTTTGGGCTTGCAGGCTTGGATCTTATTTTTTACTCCAGATTATACAGCCTTTCTGGAACAGAAGGAAATAATGTTTTAAAAAAGCCTTTTCCTAATGATGCAAACATCAATAATTTTGTTTTCTGAGAAGAAAATGAGAGTTATTTTGGTTATATGAACTGTAATGAAGAGAAGTTAATAACACACTTCACCAGAGGTTTTCTGCATTTCTCTGCAGTTCAAATACCCATCCATGGAGCCTGCCTGTTAAAAGTAGGAAGTCTCTCTTTGGTATGAGGCTGCTTTTCAGTGCACCAAGCAGAATTTTTAACAAATTTAGGAGCAATCCCCATTTGATTCTGAAATGTGTATTCCAATCTACAGGCTAGATCCCAAAGAGCCACAGTGCAATCACATTAATCTTAGTTGCAATGAAATTGGTTGAGTTACTCCAGATTTACATTCATATAACTGAAGGCAAATTCTGACCAAGTCATTTTTTTTCCATTTAGGTCTGTACAGAGGAAGGAGAGAGTATTTTTAAGTATTAACAGAGCTTCAGGACTCAGAGGGGTGAAGTGTATTAATGTATATATAAAAGGTAGAATGAGATTAGCAGAGCATGAGGTGCCAAAATTTAGGTCTCCTGCCCTATTGCACAGTTTTGCTTTCTTTTTCTCCTTTTCTTCTTCCATAGCAAGTCTGCATAAGTTGGTCTGCTTTAAAGCCAGTATCCATATCCTTTGGAGGCTTGTTCTGCATAGAAGCCTGGCTCAAGAGTGAAACATGATATTTTCAAGTTTATAAAAAGTCTGGGCTGATGTTTTGCTTTTCTCATAAAATAGTATTAAAATGGTAATGGGGACATCACAATTAGGGATGAGTGAATGAGTTTAGAGAACATAAGACTCAAACTGGACCTAAACCCAAATCTAAAATGAATAAAAAACAAACCTTCCTTGAAGTTTAAGAACTTGTATTATTTATCTCAGCCAATTTTTTAAATATTCTTGAAACCCTGTATTTCTAAAGGACAGGCGAGAAATGAAAATGCAAAACTGCATGAAAAAAGCTTTTGTTACAGTATTTTCCAGCCTGACTATAAAGCAAAAGTTACTAGGAATCCCATTAAAATTCTGTTGTAAGATTTCAGAGTCCTAGGCTGCATCTAGATTGGCATGATTTTCCGGAAAAGAGTGTCCTAGATTGGCACGGATGCTTTTCAGCAAAAGCACTTTTTGCGGAAAAGCATCTGTGTCAATCTAGACGCGCTTTTCCACAAAAAAGCCCCGATCACCTTTTTTGCGGAAAACAAATCTCAGCTGTCTACACTGGCCCTTTTGCCCAAAAGTTTTGCGCAAAAGGGACTTTTGCCCGAATGGGAGCAGCATAGTATTTCCGCAAGAAGCACTGATTTCTTACAGTAGGAAATCAGTGCTTTTGCGGAAATTCAAGCGGCCAGTGTAGACAGCTGGCAAGTTTTTCAGCAAAAGCTGCTGATTTTCCAGAAAAACTGGCCAGTCTAGACACAGCCCAAGAGTTTAACATAGTTCAGATGGAGCAAACTAAACACAGACACTACAAATGGGTCAAATCCAAAAAGCTCTGAATATCCCGCAACATTGGATTCATGCCCAAATCTAAACTTGGTGGCTAGTGCTCAACTCCATAATAGGCTATACCAAAATCCTGGATCACACCAAACCCAAAGTTTGGAATAGTTAAGACCTAGTTTGAATATGAAATCTGTGGCTAGGGAAAATGTGTTCTTACTGAAATTGAAGTGGACTCATGTCCCCTTTGTAGGGCTTATGTCACTAATCACACTCCCTGTGATAAAAATATCATCTTATGATTCCCTTTTTAGGAATCTGTGTTCCTATCCTGCTAGGCTGAATATAGAAAGATATTGCATTGTGATGATTAAATGACTCTATAATTGACAAGTCTCAGAGGGGTAGCCATGTTATTGTGGATCTGCAAAAACAATGAGGAGTCCTGTGGTACCTTTAAGACTAACAGATATATTTGGTCATAAGCTTTCATGGGAAAAGATACACTTCATCATATCTGACAAAGTGGGTCTTTGCCCATGAAAGCTTCTGGACAAATTAATTTGTTAGACTTTAAGGTGTCATAGGATTCCTTGGTATATAGTTGAAGAATGTGGGGATACATTTTCAGCACACTGAGCTGACTTTTTCTCTGATTTGCACTGATGTAATTCAGAGTAACTCCACTGAAATAACAGAATCACTTGTGTAATCCATGTATGATGCTGCATGTAGAATGAGGTAAGGTCCCCCAATAAAACTCGTATGTGTTCTTAGTATTTCAGCCATACTGACGAAAACATTGCCCTCAACTAGTTTACCTTCTTTCTATACATTAAAAAAAATTGCATTTGAATATCCCTTCATTTTGTATGGAGTTAACAATTTAGCAATTGTTAGACTATTACATATTTTATAAAGATAACATGTCTGGTTTTAAGAACATAAGCATATGTGAAAAGCTCAATTTAGATAACAGGCTTGTTTTGAAAAATTTAAACAGGTGCTATTAAGGAGGAACTTATTGTAGCAGATTATAGTTTCTCTTTTCTTCTGAGTTGGATTGATTCACGCTTGTAAAGATTTAGGAGGCAACTGTGCTTATGAATATTCTGTCTCTGTAAATGGAATACAAAACTGAGGATCTGAATGCTTCCATCAATTAGAATTCCCATTATACTTTTAAAAAAAGTAAATATATGTATCCTAGAATCCTGACCAAATACATCCTGTATAAAATTCCTAGCTGTTTTAATTGAATACATTATTTTCATTTAGTGTCACCAAATTGTATAATGCTACTAATGCTGTTATGACTTCTGCATTCAACCTAGATGTCATTCCCGAACAAAGAAATTCCCTGAAGTTAAGGGTGATAAATGTAATTCAAATGATAGTATGCTATTAAACATGTCTGCTTTAATAATACATTAAAAATATGGATAATACATATTCAGGTTCCATTAATAATTCTGACACCAATCTTGCCACCTAATTTGTGCACCTATCCCATTAAACAGAAACATTCTCAGTGATCAAAATGTAACCTACTTATCAATATTCGGCAACTAAATAATCACAATAATTGCAAAATCTTTGTGAAACACAATTACCATTATACATCTTCCTCTCAGGTTTGTATAAAAGAACTGGAAGAACTTCCATCATATTACAAAGGCTGTGTCTACACTGGGCCACTTATTCTGGAAAATCAGCCGCTTTTCCGGAATAAGCTGCGAGCTGTCTACACTGGCCGCTTGCTTTTTCTGAAAAGCAATGACGATCCACTGTATGAAATCAGCTGCTTTTCCAGAAAAGCTTTGCCGTTCCCGTTCGGGCAAAAGTCCTTTTTCCGGAAAACTGTTCCGGAAAAGGGCCAGTGTAGACAGCTAGCTAATGCTTTTCCAGAAAAGCAAAAGAAACGGAAAAAAGCGGTTTGGACACCTGGAGACCCCGTAGGAGCCCTGGGACTTCCTATAATCGGAGCTCTTAAAGAGCATGCAGGCTGCTGAGCGCACGTGGCAGGAGCATGCCTCAGAGCTGCAGCCTGAGGTCTGCCACAGCGCCCCTGTCCTGCCCAGACAGCATCAAAAGGCAGCCATGGCAGCTCCATGTGGTGAGCCACCTGCACTCCCAGCTCAGGAGGCCCCCAGGGGCCGCAAAAGGC
>JANRFK010001234.1:72601905-72618840 GCA_030068395.1 Apalone spinifera
AGACGCAGCCTGTGTGTTTTAATAAAGCTAAATGTAAATATATACATCTAGGAAAAAATTTACAATTTACAGGAAATTCTCGCCTGAGAAACAGTGATTCTCAAAATGATTTTGGATAGTCAGCTGAACAGTACCTCCCAATGTGATGCTGTGGCCAAAAGGCTAGAGCAATCCTGAGATGCATGAGCCGGAAAATCTTGAATAGGAGAAGAGAGATTATTTTACATTTGCATTCGGAGATTGTTGCAACCACTGCTAGAATACTGTGTCCAGTTCTGGTGTCCACAACTGAGGAAGGATGTTGTTAAATTGGAGTGGGCTCAGAGAAGAGTCACAAGAACTAATCAAGGATTAGAAAATATGCCTTATAGTGAGAGACTCGAGGAGTTCTATATATTTAGCTTAATAATGAGAAGGTTAGAGGGTGACTTGATTGTTCTATAAGGGTATGTTTACACTTGCCCCCTAGTTCGAACTAGGGAGGCAAATGAAGCATACCAAAGTTGCAAATCAAGCACAGGATTTAAATATCCCGTGCCTGATTAGCATATTCGCAGCCGGTCACCATTTTAAAATGCCGGTCGCCCAATTTAACTTGCCACGTGTAGACGTGGTAGTCCTATTTAAAACCCTTCCCTCAAATTAACTGTTACTCCTCATTGCATGCTCAGATGGTGATGGGTGTGTTTGAAAGTTTTAGGATGGAAGTGTGGACACGCTTTTGTGTAACAGGGGGTTTCATGGTGAAGGTTATGCTTCAGCAGGGATCAAGGCTTAGTCAATTACTAACTGTGAAGGACTTGATAAGTAAGCACATCTAAATGGAAGATGGTACAAATTAGATCTTCTCCTGATGGCAGGTAGCTAGAAAAATACATAGTGTTAAGAGATTTATCATGCATGAGGAGTAACATTTAATTCAAGGGAAGGGTTTTAAATCGGACTACCGTGTCTACACGCAGCAAGTTAAATCGGGCGACCGGCATTTTAAAATGGCAACCGGCTGCGAATATGCTAATCAGGCACGGGATATTTAAATCGTGCGCTTGATTTGCAACTTCGGTATGCTTCATTTGCCTCCCTAGTTCGAACTAGGGGCAAGTGTAGACATACCCTAAGTAATTACAGTATGTGGGGAATGGAGATTTGATAAGGGATCATTCAGTCTTGCATAGAAAGGGATAACAGAATACAATGATTAGAAGCAGAAGCTTGAGAAATTCAGACTGGAAATATGGTGTAAATTTCTAACAGTGATGGTATTTAGCCATTGGAATACTTGTGGTGTATTCTTAATGGTAATTTAAAATCAGAATTGGATTTTTTTTCTGTAAGATATGCTTAGCAATTATTTTGGGGAAGTTCCAAGGCCTGTGTTATACAGAAGATCAGACTAGATGATCAAAGTGGTTCTTTTAAGCCTTGGAATATATGGATTCATGGGAATATATGCAATTGCATTCACAAAAAAATAGAAGATAGAGTTAATATACCATTTGTAAAGGATGTGGGGGGCTGTTCGGCTTGTGACAGAAAATACAATTTTTAGTGGTTGGTGAGATTACTCTCAGGGTCTACTTAATGAGGAAATTGTATATGGTACACTACTATCAGGTGTACACTACCATCAGTGATTATGGATGTCTATTATCTGTCAGAAGCAGATGTCAAGGATGCACATCACCTGGAAAAGCATCAGTTCCAGATGAGTCACAGTGGAATTGATCAGAACCTTTAGAGAAGTTGATGTATATGCAGTCTGGAAAGAAAAAGAATGGAGAAAATCTACATTGGTCTTTAAAGTACTGAGGAATTAAACTGCTGTCCTGTCACATGAAACTGTTAGAGAGAATCACATTTCTTGAATAATGGAGCCCATTTTTGGAATGGAGCATTTGGGTTTTCAAAAAGGAAACGGGATGATAGTATGTTCCTCACCAGATATTTGGTGGAAAAGAAGCTGGAGAGAATCATTGGACACAGCTGAGCTTTCCTTAATCAGGTAAAAGCATTCCACAAAGTAGATAGGTAATTGCTGGCACCTCTAGTCTGTCTCTGTGAGATACTGGAAGACATTGCTCAGATGGTGATGGGTGTGTTTGAAAGTTTTAGGATGGAAGTATGGACACGCTTTTGTGTAACAGGGCGTTTCATGGTGAAGGTTACGCTTCAGCAGGGATCAAGGCTTAGTCAATTACTAACTGTGAAGGACTTCATAAGTAAGCATATCTAAATGGAAGATGGTACAAATTAGATCTTCCCCTGATGGCATGTAGCTAGGAAAATACATAGTATTAAGATATTTATCATCTGAACAGTGAACTTTAAAATAAAAATCTGACATTCTAGTTCCTCAGGGTTATACTCAAAAGTGAGAAAAATATAAATTACTCAAAACTTCCTGTATGTGCATTGGAGGGTTTGATAACTGGGCAAAGTAAATGGTGCTTTTGCCATGAAAATGTTATGTTGTGTTGTCTGTATGCTGGTACTCACAGGAAGCTTTGCCTAGTGGTTAGGGGACCAGACCTTCATTCACAATAAGGTTACTAAAAGTCCAGCACTCAGGAGCGATTTAAAGTAGTCACATTATAGACCACTTCCTGCTGCCCATACTGTTGCCCAAGTCTTGGTGTCTGTCCCAAATAGTAACAGACAAAAGGTACTGTTTGAGCCTTCAGTCCCTCTGGACTCCGCTGGTAGGCTCTTCTCCAGAAGTTTTATGCACTGTCCTTCCTTAAGAGCTCTCCTTTCCCCTAGCCTTGTTCCCTTTTAAAGTTGCATCTCCATCTAGAGCATGTGCAGCAGAGGTGGTTGGGTGGGTCGTCTGGGCACAGAATTGCTCTCAAATCCCTTTAGGTCTAGTGCAGACTTTATGCACCCCCCTCATATTGACATCATGTATCTATTCATTAGTTTTTGTTTTAAGGTATATCCATATGATATATATGACTATATAGCTACGTTACTATAGTCTTTGCTCTGCCATTCTGCATAGACCTCGACTAATAAATATATACAATTATTAAAGATAAATTATGAACTTCAACCATCTTGCTAAGGCATGTTTTTCTTTATATATAAGCTTTCTAATAAAAATAATTTCATTTGAATTTATGAATTGGCAGTTCTGTTTTAATTTCAGAGAATAATAATCCATTGTTTTACACTCGTGGGTTTTCACCCATCTCAATGAGTTAAACTGATGGTTTATTGTTTCTTGAAATGACTCAGTAATCTTGGCTACTAGAACTAAAAAAGTTATGTGAGTAAAGATTAATTTATCCAGGAATAAAGTATGAAATTGAAATATATATTCTGTTACATAAAAAATACAAGTTATAACAAGAGACAGATCCATGTTAGCTCACAATGTTTAAACCTAGGAACCATAGGAAAATCCTATTTCAATTGCCTTATTATTAGTTGATGATAAGCAGAATAATGCTATGGAATCATAATTTGATATTTCACTTTCCCACCTGTCTGAGGAATCCTTTCCTAAAACTGCAGTTCTCCTCAAAACCACATGGATGTCACAGGAGCAGCAACCTTCGTGTAGAAGTCGTGAATCTCTGAACAGTTCCTTTTGCTGCTCATTGTCCATGGCAGTTATGGCCTCCAGGTCCTTACAGAGCAGTCCAAGATCTAGGGGTCAAACCGACATTTTGCTACTGTCTGCATGTCTGCTATATAATGAACCACCAATTGCTAGAAATAAACTAGTTTTACTAAGGAAGTAAATAGAGTAATTGTCTGCCTTCCATTCACTGTACTATTGTTACAAAGATGAGTTTTCACTGGTGTTGAATTTTAAACAAAAGGTCTTGCCTGTTAACATTGTGTAATGATTTAGCCAAATTATTTTACTGTGATATTATGACTATATCTTTAGTTGTGTGGCTCTCAGAAGTTGTTTTATAAATAATATTAATAATTATAAAAGTGATGAGAGCTGTAGAAGATACTTCAGGAGATAAAGAACTTTTTTCAAAGTTAGCAGCTCTTTTCTTTTTCTCTCATGTTAGGTTTTTGACCATTAAAGTTTTGGATAAAGATACTAGCAGAGGTAAGCATAATCTTTTTCTTCGAGCAGAAACTGGCATTTCAGATTCCAGGGCTTTAGCATTTGTTCTTGTTACTCACTGCTTGTGTAA
Organism: Apalone spinifera; assembly: GCA_030068395.1. NCBI lineage: Eukaryota > Metazoa > Chordata > Testudines > Trionychidae > Apalone > Apalone spinifera. Next base: position 72,606,063 of record JANRFK010001234.1, read on the forward strand.
CTACAGACACAGTTATTTGAAAATATCCTCTAGTTTTGGAGACATCAGTTTCTGGGTGCCATATTTAGACTCTTCAGTTAAGTGCCTAAATACGGATTTAAGTGTGGGCAGGCCTAGGCTTTGGTCTCCCCAGATCTCTGGAATCAGCTACCCTAAGTTGAAATGAATGGTAGTTAAGCATTTCAACTCTCAGGAGCTCTTGAAAATACCATGAGGCTCCTATCTACACCTTTATGCATGTAAATACATTTGAAAATCTGTCTCTAGGGGGCATTTACACAGCACCCTTCCCTCGAAATAAGCTACGCAATTTCAAAATAGCTTATTTCTTATTTCAAAATAGCTTATGTATACACAGCACCAAATTTCAAAATAAAGCGCTATTCTGAAATGTCCCTTAAGCCTCGTGCAATGAGGTTTACAGGGACATTGGAATAGTGAGCATGTTATACTTTGATATAACGGGCTTGCTCTTAAGATGCAGAATAACTATTGTGGGATATTGAAGGTATCCCAAAATAGCTCTGCAGTGTAAATATAGCCCAGATATCTGAAGTTGAGCACCTAAAATAAGATCACTTTTAAAAATTGGGTCAGTTTCTTTGTTTGCCCGTAGCCCCTCCCCTCATGGGCGCCGAGGGCCCAGCACATGAGATGGTGGGACCACCAGAGCCAGGCACCACTCCCAGCCCCAGCCCTGAGCCTCTCCTTCCCCTTCCATCTTCCCACTCCCTCCTTCCCTCTCCAAGGTTCTTCCCCCAGTCCCTCCCTAGTTATATTTACCCCAATTAAAAACAAAGAGTTGAATTTTTTTAAACCAAACAGTGTTGTTTATTGTCTCTACAGGAGATTGGGGAAGGAAGGGGTGTGGGAGGACAGGCAAAGAAGGATAAGGCACAGGCCCCTTGTGGGGAGGCCCAGAAGAGAATGTCACTGGATAAAACTCTCCCTCAGGGCCTCCCGGATGCGCACAACTCCCTGATGGGCCTGCTGGATGGCAGCCATGCGTGGCTGCATTAAGGCCTTGCTGATCCTGTCTGCCTCTGCCCCCCGCCCTGGGAGGAACATCTCCCCCCTGCTTTCACAAATATTGTGAAGGACACAATACACCACTACCACTTGGGGGATGTCCAGGCAGCCGAGGAGACACTGGAACCTCCCCTTCAGAAGCCCAAAGGCATTGTCCACCAAAATGTGGGCCTTGATGAGCCTGGCATTGAAGCGTCCCTTGCTCTGGTCCAGGTGTCCTGGGTAGGGCTTTATTTGCCAGGGGAGCAGAGGCTAGGTTGCATCCCCTACAATACAGACCGGCATATCCATATCCCCAACCCTGGTGATGCAGTTGGGGAAAAAGGTGCCAGCGTGCAGCTTCTGGAAGAGGCTGGAGTTGCAGAAGATGCTGGGGTCGTGCACCTTCCCCGACCACCCGATGCAGATGTATATGAACTGCCCACAATGATCCGCGATGACCTGCAGGACTATCGAAAAATACCCCTTTCATTTAATGTATTCAGCTGCCCAATGGTCGGGGGGTCCGGATTGGGATGTGGATGCTGTCAGTAGGCCCCCTGTAGTTGGGAAAGCCCATTGCGGCAAAGCTAGAGATGATGGGGTCCGCTTCTTCCAGGTTGATGGTTCTGCACGGCAGGAAGGTGTTGGGGCCCTGCACCACCTGTGGAAGGAGACAAACAAACCAACAGAATCACAGAGTTGTCAGGGCCCTCAAGAAGTCCATGAGCCCACTCTCCCCTCCCTACCAGACACTAGGAGCAACCCCCTGCCCCATCCCCCATCAGGAAGGACTGAAAAACCTCCCTGGGAGGGGGCTTCTTCCACCTCCCCATTCCCTAGGGAATCTCATTCCAGAAGTTCACCACCCTCCTGGGACAATAGCACAAGAGTGCCATACCTGTATGAGCAGGGCCCTGATGGTTGATCTTCCCATGCCAAACTGGTTTCTGATAGATTGGTAGCTATCCGGCATGGTAAGCTTCCAGGTGGCAATGGCGACCTGCTTCTGGAGGGGGATGGCAGGTCTCATGTGGGTGCCCTGTCACTGAAGGGCATGGGTGAGCCACTCACACAGCTCCAGAAAGGTGTCCTTCAACATGTGGAAATTCTGGAGCTACTGCTGGTCACCTCACTGCTCCATAACAATCTGGTGCCACCAGTAGGAACTGGTGTCCAGACACCAGAAGCAGCAGTATATGGTGTGCATAGGAGGGAGAGGGAGAGGGCATGATTGTACTGCATGATCAGTGCCTGCAGACAGAGGAGAAAGTTCCTCACAATGAGCTGGGGGTTATGTTCCTGCAGGACCTGGAAGGCTGCAAGAGGTATGGCACAGACTGTAAGAGCCATCCTCTTACAGGTCCAGCTCCATGGCTAGAGAACTGAGGTGTCCTCAAGCAACCACAGCAGCTAAGAAAAGGCTTTGCTGTCCCTTGAGGAGGTAGGCAAAGCTGAAGAGCCTGAGACACGGCTGTACAGGATGGGTCCCTTTAAGGTAGAGCCTCAGACGGCCTCAGGCAGCAGCTCCAGGAAGTAACTGCTGTCCTGAAGCTCTGTCTGAAGTGCTTCTGGGTGGCCTTAAATGCAATTCAGTGTCCAATGAGTGTGGATACTCTATTCTGTAATAGCTCAGCACTATTTCGATGGGCATTTGCTGTGTTGGTGCTCTACTCTGAAATAAGCTATTTTGGATTTTTTTTTTTGGAGTAGCTTATTCTGAAATAACTGTACGGTGTGGACAGTTAGAGGTGTCCTTAGAGGTGGAAAAAAGGAAAATGATTTCTCTGAATCTAGAGTGAGCAGGTTTTTTTCCCCACCAAATTACTTTGCGGGGTTATAACTGAAGAGATAAGAAATGCTTTTCCCTTCAGTTTCTTTAGCTTATATTTTCATGAAAGTATGGAGCAAGCCAAATAAGCATTAGCAAATTTGTGACTCATCACAAGACTTCCTTTAAAATAGCCTGGAGTATCTATTGTTCTAATCATGCTGGAATTGGTATTTTAAAATGCACTGACTTTATGATATCTGACAGTAGTTTATCCAGTGGACGACCTAGGTGAGAGCAAATGAAACATATTTCATGCTTTGCAGATTTCTTCAGTATCACCATGCTGGAATTTCTGCTACAGGATATAAAAGTAAAATAAAGATCTTCTAAATTAATCTACTTTCATGGAGTTGGAAACCAAAGAAAAAAAATGATCATTTTTTTAAAGTTTTAAACATATCTGTGAGTAATATTATTTATGATTTGTGTTATGTCAGTGCTCAGAGATCCCAATCAGGACTGACACTACCTTGTGCTGTGTATTGTGCAAACACAATAGAACATGTATCTTTCCATTAAGAGCTTATAATCTAATTTTATTAATCATTTATTTGTGCATGTCTTCACAGTGGGAATGTGGCTATTTGGGTAACTGTTTGTTTGTTTGTAGGATCTAGGAGCCCTAGTAATATACTGGGATTCCAGTGTATTCATTAGTGTGCTAATACAGAACAAAAGGACACTCCCTGCCCAGAGATCTTACAAGACAAAAGACAGAGGGATACAAACAGACTGATGAGAACTGAAAGGAAACAATGATACAGTATTAGTCAGCATGATAGTCAGGTTGTGTCTTTTGACAGAGGGATGTAAATTAGACACTTCGAAATTGCAAATGAAGCAGGGATTTAAATATCCTGCGCTTCATTTGCATAATTGCATCATGGCACTCTTTTGAAAAAGCACCATTTCGAAAGTAAAACTGCTGTCTAGACACAGTTCTTTCAAAAACGGCAGGCTTTTTTGAAAGATCCTGTAAGCCTTTGTGACCTCAGCACACCAGCCCCCTAAGTCATTGTCAAAACCCTGACTTGTGACTGAGTATTAATCCTAACCATATATACCACTAACCTCTGTTCTGGTTATTACAATTACATGTTTTTGGTTGCAGAGATGTCTTTCAATTTTTTTTTTAAAGTTAGGCTCTTTCAGACTAGCTTCAATTACGCCTGTCCCAATCTTGGCTACAGTAGAGCCAGAATAAACTATGTAGCTAATGTTTTACAGTAGTGCCAACAATGTCAATGATGCAGATATTTAAAGGCTCATGAATATGTGTCCAGGTGAAACTTTTAGGCTATGTCTACACTTTGAGTTTTCTCGGCAAAAAATATGCTAATGAGGGACTCATTTGCATGAGTCGTGATTTCATGTGCATATTTTCTGTTAATCCGTTTTTGTACTGGGTTTTTTGTGCAAAAACAAGCAGTGTGGATGTTTTCTTTTTGTGCAAAAACCCATTTTTCCACAAGATTGGTATGCCTCCTTTTTTGGGGCATAAGGATCTTGCAGAAAAAGGAAGTTTTGCACAAAAAGAAAACGTCCACACCATTTGTTTTTGCGTAAAATCTCCCGCGCAAAAACGGATCATCAGAAAATATGCAAATGAGATTGCAACTCATGCAAATGAGTCCCTCATTAGCATATTTTTTGCCGAGAAAACTCGTAGTGTAGACGTAGCCTTAGTACATGCTCTTCTAATATGCACAGAGACTGTCTGTTCTCAAAGTAGTATTTATTTAGTTATTATTTAGTCATTTAAGATTTTATCAGTTTACATAGCCTTGTACTGGGTGTTTCAAGTCATTCTCGTATCAATATCTGCTTTAAAAAGATAGGGAAATAATTGTTATATGTTACAAATCATTGTTATCCCAGTAAAGTAATGCATCACCTTCAAGTCTTGAAAATGTACATATACCTAGTCCTTTTCATAAATTAATTGGCCCATCCTTTCCTTTGTTTTGGAGGCCAACAGGTACAAAGGGTGAAATTAAACATATTTTTTCTTAATGTTCTAACCAGGATATAGTTAAATAGCAAACAGTTCAGCTCATACAATTAGAGATATAACAGAACATCACCATACAGAACAATCTCGATTTATAGTGGTAAAATGGCATGAACCATTAAACTGTACTGACAAATGCTTGTTCAGGTTTAAACAAATCAGTTAATCATTAAATTCACTGTCAGTCTGAATTTTTTTCTGGAAGGCAGATGCTGATTCAGGATCTATTTACACTACAAAACAACTGAGCTAGGGTGACTGTGTTACTATTTGCTGACCAGATGGGAGCTAATTGCACTGTAAATGGATCTTAGCTTGACTAGGTTTGCATGCACAAAAACTCGGTTGCCATTCATAGTAGAAATTTTACACTTTTAATCTATTTGGAAACTGGATCCAGTTCAAGATACAAATCAGTTGCTACATGGAGTTTATTGTTCATCACACCTATACTTCCTAATTTGCATTGGCTTATTATTGTTGTCTGGGAGAGGCTTAAGTGTGTTGAGCCCTGGTCTACACTGGGGAGTTATTTCGAAATTACTCCCCTTATTTCGAAATAACAAGTGGAGTGTCCACACTACCAAGCCTGTTAATTTTTTAATTCCAGAAGTATATGTTTACATTTACTCCTATAAAATGTATATTGTTGGCTTGTGTCCACCTTACCAAATGTTGTCAAGCTGTTGTATTTTGGGCTCAGATTTTCTATGCAAAGCTTTTGCCTCAAGCTGAATATTTTGGAAAGTCACAGCAGAAGTTTCCATAAGCATGCTAAAAAAAAATTAAAAACCTGTTTTGGTGACAAACAGGGATTTGAATTTTGATAACATTGGTGTCAAGGATGTGCCTTTTGCTTTCCTGCTGTGCAGTGGGAAACTGAAAGATTCATTTCCATTCTCCTAGCATCACAGAATTGTAGGACTGGAAGGACTTCAAGAGATTTTCTAGTCCACTCCCCTTTATTCATGGCTGGACTGTTTTACCTAGATCATCTATGATGGGTGTTTGTCTAACCTGGTCTTAAAATCTCCGATGATGGAGATTCCACAACCTAGGCAATGTATTTCAATACTTAACTTCCCTATCAGTTAAGAAGTTGTTCTCCCCTCGCCACAAGCTAACTGTCAAAGAAAGCTATTAGGTTGGTTTGACAGGATTTGTTTTGACAAGCCATGCTGACTGTTACGTATTACCTTACTGCCTTCTAGATATTTACAAATTGATTGTTTAGTTATTTGTTTAGTTACCTCCATTGTCTTTCCAGGTACTGAAGTTAAGATGAGTGGTTTATAATTCCCACATTGTTCTTATTCCCATTTTTATAACTCAGCACTATATTTGCTCTTTTCTAGTTCTTTTCATCTGTTTTCTGGTGCTTTTTCAAAGATAATCACTAATGACTCCGATATCTCCTCAGTTAGCACCTTGAGTATCCTGGGATGTAGTTCATCGGGTCCGGTGAGTTGAAAACATCTAAGTACTTTCTAACTTGTCTTTTCCTTATTTTAGCTTCTGATCCTACCTAATTTTCACTGGCATTCATTAAGTTATATGTCCAGTTGCTACAAAGCTTTTTGTTGAAAACTGAAACAAAAAACTCATTAACTCACTTAGCACTTCTGCCATTTCCACATTTTTTGTTATTGTTTCCCCTGATCCCTCCCTGTAATGAGTGGGGGTGGCTGCTCACTGATCCCGAGGGGGAAGAACCCCTCTCTGAGCCTGCACGGGCAGAGCCATGTTTTATCCCTTTAACTCCAAGGAAGCCAAGGGGCAAGGCAGGTAGGACCTCAGTAGGGTCTGAGCCACTGGTAGAAGCAGAGGCCTGCCCTGAGCTCCCAAGCTAGGAGGGCCCTGAGGACCTTGCAGAGGCTGAGAACAGGCCTGGACTGTTGGGCCCCTGTTCTGAAGAGGATACTTTTTTTTACCTTGCCAGAGGGTGCAACAGCACTGAGAGCCAGCAGCCTGTGTGGGGCCAGGTAGATGCCGAGGGGGAGTCAGGAAGTGGCTCAGAGGAAGGTGATGACTTTCAGGCTAATCTTAAACTTTAGAGTGTGTCTACATGTTGTGGTCCAGATCCCCGCTGACCCCAATGGCAGCCAAGGCTGACATTGCTAGGGCCCTGGGCTGAGACATGGTGGAGTGGGGAGGGCCCACATCCCCCCTGCCACTCCACTTACTGGGTGGCAATCTACCCCTCCTTCCTTGTGCCTAAGGAACTATGGTTGTGTTGCTGCCCTGCCCTGAACCAGAGTCCTGGGGCCTATTAACTGTGGGTCCGTGTTTGTTCTGCTGCCCCACACTGAACTAGGGCCTGGGGCCTTATTGACGGGGGACTGTGATTGTGTTGCTGTCCACCCTGTACTCAGGGCCCAGGGTCTGAAGGAAAATGCTGAACATTTAGTTCCAGGCCTGACCTCAGGTCAGGGACCCAGGACTCAAGGCAGCTGTCTTACACTCCTTCATTGAACAATGGGTCTGCCCCATCCTTGGATGTCTTCTTGCTTCTAATGTATCTGCAGAAAGCTTTCTAGTTACCCTTTATATTTCCAGTGAGTTTAATCTAATGTTGTTTCTTGGCCTTTATTCCTACATGCTTGTGGTGTTTGTTTTTATTCATCTCTAGTAATTTAATCTAATTTCCACTTTTTTGTAAGATTCTCTTTTGTGTTTCAGATCACTGAAGATCTCCTGTGTGTTTTCTTGCCATACTTCTTATCTTTCCTGTAGTGGGGTTGTTTGCTCATATGCCCTTAATAACTGTCTTTGGAAAACTGCCAATTCTCTCAAACAGTTTTTCCCGAGACTTGCTTTAACATGGGCTCTTACCTACAAATTCCCTGTGTTTGCTAAGTCTGCCTTTTTGAAATTCATTTTCTTAATTGTGCTGTTTTCCTTCCTAGTATTCCTTAGTACAGGAGTGGGTAGTAAGTAGGTGGTCTCTCTGCCTAACTTTCTGAAAGTGGGAAATGCAGATTACATTTTTGGCAAATCCACACCAGGATCTTGGCAGAGGCATTCATGGTCAGGTCCAGTGTCTGTATACAAGTTCGGGTCCTAACCATGATGATTATATTACAACTCCCTCTTAATAAACTCCCTCTCAAACTCAGCAGTTTGCAGTCCCCTTGGTCATTTAGCCTCTGGGGTTAATCTCTCTTAGATCAATCCTAGCCCCTCATTAATTGTACAGGGGGAAGACGATCTCCGGCGCACAATGCCAACTGATCCTGTAACTTTAAATTAGAGGAGAAAGAAAAACACAAACAGGCAAAAACCGAACAGCCAAACAAGCTCACTCCCACCAAAGTTAGTACTCACACCTTGTTTGCGAGGCAGATGGATTGCCTTCTTTCCCTCTCAAACTCTCCTGTTTGCTGTCCCCTTGTCACTGTCATTTTTTAAATCTCTTATGTACGTTTTCATGTTTTTGGTCTTTTGTCCTGCTTTAGTATGATTTTTTTTTCAAACACAAAATTCTGTTCTGGAAGAATATTTCCTTTAGTTCCTTTAGCTCTAGCATCTTCATGGTAAGGAACTCACCTATCTTTCAAAGAGGGACCCTTATATGTTTCGATGAAAAATCTTTCCAAAGCTGGCCAAGATACAAGCTTCTGAAAATTGCAATTTGCACTTCTTCAGTAGAGGTTTGTTAGCGACAGGCAGAAATATTATCCAAATATTCCATCTGCAGAGAACAAGCTCAATTGCCACAGATCAACAGAATGGGTTCCATTCCAGGGCCCAACAGGGCAGAATTTTTCTCCTGATTTACCAGGGCTGCTGGGCAGTCAAGCACCAGAATTAAAGAGCAGGGTTGCTGACCCTCCTGGGCTTTCAAATTTTTCATTGCTGTTGCCCAGGCAGCCTGGAGGAAAAGTAACATGTTTCACTTGACTGCAGAGTGGGAGGAAGCGGGACAGGAAGAATGGCCAGGGACAGAATAGATGGTGCATGCTGGGAGAGATTAAGAACAGAGGGGTAATGGATAGACTAGATGTGGTGGTATTAAAGAAGGGCATGGTCGGGGGGGGGAGGGGCAAGTTCCCAGATCTGCCGTTCCCAGAAGGAGTAGGGGCTTTGGTGGCACTAGGGGCTGGTGCACCCCCCTGCACACGACCCCCCAGCCCTCAGAGCCCACCAGTGTGTGTGGCATTGGGCTCTGGAGCACAAGGCATGGTGCTCTGGCAGTGATTCTAAAAGGCCTGGGGCTTTGTCCATCACTGCTGCCCATCTGCAGCAGTGGGTGGGAGCCATGGGCCCCTTAGAATTGCCAGGCCCCAGGGCAATTGCTCCTTTTGCCCCTCCCCCAACAGCAGGCCTGCCCATTTGGTGAGCACCATCAATCCTGTAAACTGAATCAAGCACAAGTTGTGCAAAAAATAGTTATCATGTAACTAACACATTGTGGCATAATGCATGCACGCTGGATGATAAATAGGGATGGGCACTTTTAATTCTGGCATTTTCTAACTTTGGAGGGTTTGAATTAGCAACTTTAATGTTCTACATAATTTTGGGTGTAATTCTATATATATATATATATATATAAAAGTTAAATGCTACTATGACTATAGCAATACTAATATGCCTTTATAATAGAGGTCTCATATAAGGTACTGTAACATGTAATTTAAATTGCCAATTTGTTTTTGGTGATCAATACTAGTACAAAACTCTTTCCAGTAGAGGACAGAAACGTTCATTTATTTCAACTGGAATATTACAAAATGTTATGAACATTCAGTCAGAAATTGAGTGGGTCATGATAGCTCTAAAAAAATTGCTTGACAGTGAGAAAAAGAGCACGGGGTATCTTTTGTCCACATAGCTCTAGTTTCCATCTGGAAATACATACAAATATGGTCTTAAAAAGCTTTGTTTAAATGTCTCCGGTTTCTCCATTCACCTGTAAGAATATTGGTTTCCTGCGTCATTTGTTGAAAAACAGGTCATTGTAAGAAAAATTACCTCTAGCGTTTTGTGGTAATATGACTCACCAAGGTTCCTTCCTGATGTGTACTTTAATTACTAAGGTTTAGTGTGATGTCTGCTCTGCTATTCACCTCAACTTGCTGTTCTTTAAGGATAGCTGAAATCTAAATATCACTTATAGAAGTTAAGCTGACCACAAAATATGCATCATAATTCATAACTATTTGGTTTGATTTTTAAGATAACATATCTAATCTATGGAAATATTTTAAAAATAAGTGCATGAGTACAGAATAATTGATCTTTAAAGAGATTTTTTTCACTAATTATTTTTTATTAGCTATAAGTTCAAAGAAGACACAGATATTTAAGTATTAATATGGGAAGATTTAGGATCTTACAATTTGTATAAAGAATGTTCTTTTTATGGGTCAAGAAATAAAAAGAGATCTGTTTAGAAAAAACAAATAGTTCCTGGCAAAAGTGAGAAAGAAGAATATTAACCAAGTTCATCCCTGGAATAGATTCACTGTTATGAGTGGAATTGACAGACATGACAATTTCCTGAATTCCATATCCATAGATGACGTATTATAAGAGTGTATTATTGTGGAACAGGAATGTGTATAATCTTTCTAGAGGGGAGATGTGCTAGAAAAGAGACCTGAGGGTTTAAAAAAACAGCCCTATACTGAAATCATGACAGACAAGTATGCATTTTGGGGACACTAAGTTGTAAGTGGATTTCCTGGAGAATCCCTAGGAAGTGTTTACATTTCCCCAGCTTTGGTTATGCAAAGTCAAAGGCCTGAGCTATATAAATTAACAACTGCTGTGTTTAGGCTTTCTTCTGGGTACAAGATGGATGAACTTGAAACCCATCTGTGGAGTTCGAAGGACTGAAATCTACCAGATCCCTAGTTTGGAGTTGGAGGGCTAAGCTTTTTAGCACGTATATAGCTAAATTGATTATGTTAATATGTGTTTACTTAAATAATAAGTGTGCTTGCTTAAGGAGGATAGGTTCTTCAATGGCTATTAACCAAAATAATTAGAGATCCAATCCCATGCTTTGCTGTCCTTAAACCTCTGAGTGCGAACCTCAGCTTGCGAACAGGAGCAGCTAACAGAGAGTTTGGAGAGGGAGTTTAGAGGGGGAGGTTAGAAGGAGCTAGTGACTCCTGACCTTCTTTAAACCTAACTTTTATAATAATCTGTATTCCAGACATTTAATAAGCCCAGTTTATACTTAAATTTATTCATAAAAAAATATGGAGACAGAAGCCCAGCAGCAGAGTGGGGGATATCCTATTTATTGCTTTGAGTGTAACATGTATGGTTACCTGCCCTGTGGGTGGGTGGCATATGTGTGCACCCGTTGCAAGGAGCTCCTGGCCTTCAGAGACTGAGTTCGGGCTTTGGAGGCCAGGGTGGCTGAACTGGAGGAGCTAAGGAAGGTAGAGAGATACGTTGATGAGACTGTCCGGGACACTGTAGTTCTGTCCCACCTCCAGTCTGAGAGCCCCAGTGCTCTTAAAAAGGATGAAAGTCTCAAGGGAACAGAGCATTCAATGGGAACAGAGGGAAACCATCCTGTAGTTGGGACCCTTCTTCCCGAGGATGTTGCAGTATCCTCTCGCACTGAGGATACCTCTAAGGGGGAGGGAATGCCAGTTGTTAGAAAGAGGCAGGTGTTAGTAGTGGGTGATTCGATCGTTAGAAACATAGATAGTTGGGTTTGTGATGACCAGGAGAACCGTATGGTCACTTGCCTGCCTGGCGCGAAGGTTGCGGATCTCTTGAGGCATCTAGATAGACTTATGTGTAGTGCTGGGGAGGAGCCGGTGGTTGTGGTACATGTAGGTACCAATGAGGTCGGGAAGGGTAGGAGAGATGTCCTGGAGGCCAAATTTAGGTTGTTAGGAAAGAGACTGAAATCCAGGACCTCTATGGTGGCATTCTCGGAAATGCTTCCAGTTCGACGCGCAGGGCCAGGTAGGCAGGCAGAGCTTAAGAGTCTCAATGTGTGGATGAGACGATGGTGTAGGGAAGAGGGGTTTGGATTTATTAGGAACTGGGGACACTTTTGGGAGAGGGGGAGGCTATACAGGAAGGATGTGCTCCACCTAAACCAGGGTGGAACCAGACTGCTGGCACTAAACATTAAAAAGGCCGTAGAGCAGTTTTTAAACTAAGAGATGGGAGAAAGCCGACTGGTGCGGAGATGCACGTAAATCGGATGGAGACGTCTCTTAGAGGAGACTCCATTGATAGAGATTCTCTAAGCAGAAGTCAGAAAGAGAGGAGGGGAGAGGACAAACCATGGGCCAGAGCAGACAAACAACCACATATAAAGGAATCCAATGCTTCAGGGAAGGGCAGACAAATAAGCAGTGGACAATTTTTTAAAGTGCTTCTACACAAATGCTAGGAGTCTGACTAATAAGATGAGTGAACTAGAGTACCTCATATTAAAGGAGGAGGTTGACATAATAGGCATCACTGAAACCTGGTGGAATGAGGAAAATCTGTGGGACACAATCATACTGGAATATAAAATATATCGGAAGGATAGAGCAGGCTGTGTGGGTGGTGGAGTAGCACTGTATGTGAAAGATAATGTAGAATCAAATGAAATAAAAATATTAAATGAATCAACATGTTCAATAGAATCACTATGGATAGTAATTCCATGCTCCAATAATAAGAAATTAGCAGAAGGAATATATTATCGACCACCTGACCAGGACAGAAATACTGACACTGAAATGCTGAGGGAGATTAGAGAGGCTACCAAAATAAAGAACTCTATAATAATGGGAGATTTTAATTACCCCCATATTGACTGGATACATGTCACCTCAGGAAGAGAAGCAGAGATAACATTTCTTGATACTTTAAATGACTGCTTCTTGGAGCAGCTGGTACAGGAGCCCACAAGAGGAGAGGCAATTCTCAATTTAGTCCTGAGTGGAGCACAGGATCAG
>JANRFK010001234.1:72631040-72646340 GCA_030068395.1 Apalone spinifera
ACCTGTTAATGCATCCCAGAATCATGTTTGCTTTCTTTGCAACAGCATCACATGAGCAAACCTGTCATAACTGCACCACAAGGAATGGAAGCTAGTAGCATACGCTCCATATAATGAGGATCAAATACTTAAGGCTGTCATTTCCACATTTTATTAATTTTCAGCTAGATCAAGGAAGTCTTGGTGGAGTTAAGCTCATTAAAGAGAGAAGATAAGCTGATCAAGATGGCCTGTGTCAGTGAGTGAGAGAAAGTGAGATGTTACATTTGTTAGTCAAACAGCATTTGAAGAAAAAAAATGAGTTTGGAAAAAAAATACAGCAGTGTACATGTATACCTAATGTATGGAAAAATAACCATGGACAGGAGGATGTTAACCAGCAGAAGAACATATGTCTTGTCAAACAAATGGTAAATGAACAATTTTCACTTCTTGCTCTAGTCAGAAATACATAAGCATATTGTTATTCTAAATCCTCCAATTTTAAGCGCATGTAAAATACTATATTTTCTTCTGTTATCTTTTCTTTAAAGTAATGAAATTGAAGTGGAGATTTTTTTGCCAACCTTAAGGAAACCAGACCTTGTTCATGAGCTGAAATAGTTGGGAACATGTAACGTTAAGGGACAGATTATCAGAAGTGCTGAACTCCGATGAATTATATAACTGTAGGTAATTTCAGTAACACACTACATTCTAAAAACAAAAAACATGCACTATAAAATGTAGCTTAAATCACTGTTATCTTCCTTGTGGTGCCATGCTCTTTGTCAAGGGAATAGCAATTTATCCTTCAAAAATGTGATGACACTATCATAAAACATTATAATTAAACCACAGGCAAGTTACTAATATGTGAACAAATCACCCTCTCCCATTGGAAAACCTTTGGAAGATGTTTAAAAGGTATGGAAATTTCTGGGCATTATGAATGCTCCTTTTTGGTGGGAAGGTTTACTTCCTGGTTGCTCGTTAGTGTCTGAATGTTTATTTACATTACTGAACTTCACTAAAATTTAAACCTTCAGGGATAGGATTTCCAAAAGGCATGAGATTTAGGGGTCCTGTTCTCACTGATTTTTTTTCAATGGAACTTGTGGTTCTAAACCCCATCGGTAATTTTGAAAATCTCTTCCTAAATGTATGCACTTAATAATAGGGTTTTTTAAATTCATTGCATACTAGCTGGAGATAACTGGCATTGCTCAGGAAACCGGAGGAAAAAAATGTAGAAAAACAGTAGTCCATTATCTTTTTTTGAATGGTAGAAAAGTTGCACTGATTTCTAAAGGGATTAAAATATAGGTCCACATTATCCCCGGAGGGCAGGGGTGTGACCCCAGGTGGAGGGGAGGTTACACGCAGGAGGGGCGCCCCAGTTCGTGCCCGGGGCTGCAGAGCGGGTGCCCGAGCTGTTGTGCGCAGGGAGGTTGGGGCACTGTGTGCTGGCATGGAAGGAGGGGGAAAGAGGGTCGCTTATGTAACCTTGTGGGCAAGAGCGGGCGAGTCCCGGACGGCGCTGCGGGTCGCAGGCTGTGGGCATGGGACTTAGGGTGGGCGGGGAGGCTCCTGCAGTGCAGTGTGGTGGGTTACTTTTTGATTTTTACAGCTTGAGCTTGGACCTGATGGAGTACCTTAAAACCTTCTCCTGGATGAAAGGTTATCCCATGCAGAGTTTGGTTGCAGTAGCTCTTATAGTGTCCAAGTTAGTAGTACATAAACATTCTCCTTTATATATTAGATATGCATGTATGTAGCTCCTATCACTACATTATCTGAGCTGTATACTAAGTGTTTAAAACAAACAGAAGTAGCTCAATGATTCAGTTCTTTTTTATTGTGGTATTTTAATAGGTTAGTTAAAGCTGCTTTTCCTGACAGATTTAAAACTTTCCAGTGAAGTCTACTTATAATCACATTTTATTTGACATTGCTTCCTACAGTACTATAGTTCGTATCCATCAGCAGAACATTGCAGTTTTCCTTCCTAGACATCAGTGTCAATATCATATCTTTACTCTGTTCAACAGTGCAGGACAATCTTTCACCGGTCTTGAGGCTGGCGGTTTATTATTCATGTGTACAATTGACAAGCCCTTTTCTGCAGGTTGACCATAATTTACCATACCAGCATCTTTGTAATGATTCCTGTAGGGAATAATTCTTGGACACACTGGGTGCAGGTGAAAAAAAGCAGAGGATTTATTGAACACACAGCGCTGGTGGAGTGCGGACTAGGGGGTTATCCTGGAGAGCACTAACTTAACCAAAACATACATTAGATTATATAGGTAGCAGATGGATGGACGAGAAGTGATTTGATAGATCTAGCAGCAGAAGTAAGATATGCACATAAGCCAATCAGCTACAGAGTTACACAGTATCTCTGCCCATTGCCAATTAAACATATTATCACTAATACAAGTAGTTATTTCTAACAAGCTAAATGAGCCAACATAAACAAAGACATATTGATGGTCATTTTGTTGGCCGGAAATATAATGTGTCTCCTGCAGGGGTGGTATTGCCTCGGCACGATCTTTGGATCCAAGCTTATTTTCTAGGAACAAAGCAGACAATGAAAGACAATCCCACGCAGTTGTTTGGTTGTTTGGTACTGGCCTTATCAAAGTGAGGCCCTTTGGAATGTAGTTGCCAGGGGAACCAGGGTCACGGTAACTGTTGAACTATATGCTCCCCAGGCTTGGCCTGATACTCTCAGATTTGAGTTTGTCAGTTCTCAGCAAGATACCATGGGCTGCCTCAATTTACCCTACAATACCTAACACCAGTTTGCTCAAGATTCTGAATTGCAATTCCATTTTCCAATACTAGCTTTATCAACAAGTGGCATTTCATGGTTTTTTGTGTAACACAATACACAGACACTGGATTTGGCCCAAACTTACCCCTCCTTCTGGAGCTTGCATTTAGGGTACGTCTACACTGCAAGCTTATTTCAGAAAAAGCTATTTTGGAAGATATCTTCCAGAATAGCTTATTTCTAAATAAAGCATCTACACTGCAGGGAAGCCTCAAAATTAGTCTGAGGCAGGCTCCCCTAATGTGGATGCGCTATCTCGACTTAGAGCTGCAGGGGAGGAATAACTTAGAATGGCCCTGGTGAGGAGCTATTTTGACATAGCAGCAGTGGAGCATCCACACACACCCTCTTCCAAAAGCACTTTTTCGGAAGAGGCATTATTCCTCGTGGAATGAGGTTTACCAAGGTTGGAAAAAGCTCTCCATTATTTCAATTTTCTTTTGAAATAAGACAATTGCTGTGTGGATGCTAGTATTGTTTTTCCGGAATAATAGCTATTATTCCGGAATAATGGTGGAGTGTTGATGCACCCTTACTGTTAAGGTAAAAACCAAGAAAATAAAAAATAAACCTAATTTTAAACTCTTCATTGAGTTTGGCTATGCCACTAAAACATATCGTCTTTGGGATGGAGTTAATAGAACCCATCTGCTCTGACATCAGGGTAAGTCTGGAGAAAAGATCTGCAGTTCTATGAAGATCCTTTTTTTATGATTCTCCTATAAAACAAGCTAAAGGCATATTGAGATTTTTAATCACATTTCATTTAAAATCTTCTTCAAGTTTTGTGGTTAAAATACTAGATTGGGACTCAGGAAATCTGAGTTCTGTTCTGTGCTCTGCCATAGGTTCAGTGTGACCTCTTACAAATGTCTTTCCTTCCATCAGTTTTCCCATTTGTAAAAAGGGAATAACAGTGCTTCCCTAGTTCACAGAATTCATTGTATCTGAGTGGCACACATACTATTGTGATGGACTTCTATGGAAAAGCATACAGTTATATTAGAATGGCAAATAAACAGTGTGGGAACTATGGCTATTGCTCACATGAAAATGAAACATTGGGAAAGTATTTAATGTGATTTATCAGCTAGTAACAAAGAGGAATTCAGCAGCCAGTATCATCTGCCAGTTCTCCACAGATTATAAGCCAGTGATCTTTGACCGGCTTCAATTTGAAAACTGTTATAGTTATTTTAATAAATTTAATACATAGATAACCACAGCCTCTTCATAGCTTATCATGCAAGAATGTAGGTGATGCTTTATAAACAGGCTTAATTAATACACTCACCATAGTTTAAAACATATTTATTTGTAACTTTTAGTATTTTTCTAAAGAAATGGTTGACAAGAAATATACGCCTTCCAGTTTATATATGTTACCAAATACTGTATGCTTCACAGAATTTCCAGTAGAGTCATGTAATTTCTTACAGGGATCCCCAACACTGTTTTTGAACAACTGTCCAGAATGTTGGAGATTCCTATTTCTTTTTAGAAAAAATATATCAGAGGAATCATTAGCTCCAAAGATTAGAAGCTAGTGGTCTTGTTCCTATGACAAATTTTAGAAGCCATATCTGGATTAAATGAACAAAGAGAGGGATTACTGCTGTCATTTGTACTCTTTTAAAATTAAATCTAACTTGCTTTACTCAAGATTTTTCTCTGTCTCAAAATAATCAGGAAGAAAAGCTGATTTCATCATTCTTTTTGAAAATTACACTTATATAAATATGGGTTTCATCCTGAAAGTTGCCAAATAACTTGTAACTCCTATTTAGGTCAATGGGCATTGAATTCCTTAGGATCATATTGCAACATAACCTGTGTCCACTAGTTTTCTGCCTTGTGCTTAACCAGTTATATGGGCACAGATTTGAAGCCTGTTTTATACCATGCACTCCTATTTGCTGCAGTTCCCACATACATTTGTAAACATATTATATTTTTACATAAGCAAAATTTTGAAAACTCTGCATGCCTTTTGTTTTAATCAGAAAGATTTGATTTAATTTTAGCAATGACCTATCGTACTCTTTGGTAGTGACACTGGCAGCTGTCAAGTAGTTCTGTTTTTAATAAATCCATATTGCTTAAATTATATTATCCTTTTGGTGCTTACAGATTGATGGTAATGTTTTTATTTATTCTAGTATGTTGAAGAGTAGGGATGAGGTCCAGAGTGACCTACACAAACTGGAGGATTGGGCCAAAAGAAATCTGAGTTTCAACAAGGACAAGTGCAGAGTCCTGGGAATGGAAGAATCCCAAGCATTGCTACTGGCTGGGGACTGCCTGGCTAAGCAACAGTTTGGCAGAAAAAGACCTGGGGATTACAGTGGATGAGAAGATGGATAGGAGTCAACAGTGTGCCCTTGTAGTCACGAAGGCTAACGACATATTAGGTTGCATTAGGAGGAACATTGCCAGCAGATCTAGAGAAGTGATTATTCCCTTTTATTTGGCACTGCTGAGGTCACATCTGGAGTACTGCATCCAATTCTGTCCCCACTCCCCCATTACAGACAGGATGTGGACACACTGGAGAAAGTCCAGTGGAGGTCAACAAAAATGATTAGGGGGCTGGAGCACATGACTTTCAAGGAGAGGCTGAGGGATCGGGGCTTATTTAGTCGACAGAAGAGACGAGTGAGAGAGGATTTGATAGCAGCCTTTAACTACCTGAAGGGGGGTTCCAAAGAGAATGGAGAGAGGCTGTTCTCAGTAGTGACAGATGGCAGAATGAGGTATAATGGTCTCAAGTTGCAGTGTGTGTGGAGGGGGGGAGGTCCTGGTTGAATATTTTGAAAAAAATATTTCACTAGGAGGATGGAAAAGCACTGGAATGCGTTATTTAGGGAGGTGGTAGAACCTCCATCCCTAGAGATTTTTAAGTCCAAGCTTGACAAAGCCCTGTCTGGGATGATTTAGTTGGGGTTGGTCCTGCTTTGGGAAGGGGGTTGGACTTGATGACCTCCTGTGGTCTCTTCCAACCCTATGATTCAACACTGAGAAAGTACATAAAAAGAAGCCACATTTTATTTGTTTAAATCTTGTGGTTTTAAAGCCATTTTCAATCTTATTTGGGGCCTGACTATGAGTTTTTAACATAGGCGTTGGCAATGCTGTCATTAGGTTTAAAAGAATGACATGAATTACTCAGTGTATGAATAGTTAAACTCTGTCTCTTTCTGTGATCCCCATCTCCATACTATCTGACTTCCTTACAATCTTCAGTATATTTATCCTCACAAACCCCTTGAAAGTAGGGAGGTACTCTTATGTTGCATACAGGTACCCATTTTGCATACAGGAAACTGAAGCACAAGCAGCTAAGTGACTTATACAAGGTCAGACAGAAAGGCAGAGTGATAGTGTAGGTATTGAATGTGAATCTTCTAAAGCCTGGCTAGTGCCCAAACCCACTCAACTACCCTTCCTCTCCGCTTTTATGGGAGCATGACAAATAGAACTACTCATCTTCTGCTCCCTCCTGCATTTGCTCCAAAATCTTCTAAATAGAAGAGTCTATGGAGGAAGCTGCCTGACCCCACATCTGCAGGTCTTTTTACAGAATGAATCTGTGAAATTGACTGACCTGAAAAACTTGGAGTCTAACTTGCATTATGTGTTACTCAGATAGGCGGGAGAGGGGATAAGGGAAGCTACTTAGCAGAGGCTTTGTGAGGCTTAATTCATGTTTGTAAATACTTTTGATTATGAAAAGCATTATATCAGCATTGTCAGTAAAAACATTAATAATATGGTAGAAATTAACTGTTCTCCATTGTCCTCCACATCAGAATATCTACCTACGTGCTTGTAATGAAAAGGAGAAGGTAGGAGGACATTCCACATAATGTGAACTAACTATACAGATTTCATCATCCTGTACAATTACCTATTTTGATCAGGTTGCAATACAAATAGTGCTGGTGGTGTTTGCTGATTTCCAGGTTGCATTATTTGGATGCATTGGGATTTCCAGAACGTGTTTTGCTGAATAGGTGTTCATTCAACAAAAACCCTTGATCCTGCCATTGATTTTTTTGTTTCAAGATGTAAATAGAATCTGCTTTCTTGGACCCACGATAAATTTAGCTTTCAAGCTGGTAGCAGGAAACTTTGTGGCATTATCAGTTAACCCTCAAAACAGTAAAGGAATTTCTTCAAAGTGCTATTAGGCGATCATTTCTGTTGCTTTGTTAGTTCATAAGCAGTAGTCATTTATCTAATTAATTTTTAAGGCTAGAAATAATTCAACAAGCAACCATAAAATTGTTACATACGTCAAATATGCTAACTATAAAATAATCAAAACTATTCATAATGTTCTTAGGTTCCCACTAAATCCTATAGTTACTTTTCTTAAACTGTGTCAGATCATTTTGGTAAACCTGAATAAATCACAATTTCACACGAAAAAAATACTATTTGCCAATTAGAGAAGCGCACTAACCAAAAGGGCGAACTTGTTATTTCAAGACCCTTAAAAAAAACAACCCCTTCTCCAAAAAAAGCACATACCTCACTATTGCTAAATTCCCTTTGCAGTTTTTGGTTTAACATTATTCTTAAGTTCCTGTTCAAAGGGAATAAAGGGGCTAAATTCACAGAAAATACAAGGTACAAGAGGTAATGTAACCAGGAGTAAGGCTAAGCATCTGTATCTTTATGAGCAGCATCTGTCAGGACTAGGCCCTTTGCCTTTTTAAAATATATATATCATAGCAGGATTGGGTAGTAGCCATTCTAGTTGAGGTTAAATTCCAATGTATGTATTCTAATAGCACACTGCCAATTTAGTTCAAAGCATTTTTTGTTTTTAGCTGAGTGTGAGGAATGACACAATGTGTTCACAATGTGTGCTGATAAGAAGTCATGCAATTACAGACTGGGCTTGTTTTGATGGAAGGTTTTAAGCCAAGCTTGAAGAAAATCTTTTTGCTAGTGTTAAAGAACGTAGCATTTCAAACCACCAAGATGATGCATGTGCAGTAGAATTTTTCTAGTCTTTTTTAACAATGCATTTGTAAGCTTGATGCAGAACATGATGCATAATTTAAAAGCTCATTGTCTTCTAGCATAATTTGATTTATGCTAGTAGAAATAAATGAGTTCTACCAAAAATGCCAAGTTGGAAGAAAAATCTCTTCAGTAAGTATAAAGACATACATGTGTCAAGTGGTCATGTACACCCTGAACTGTGCCCACCTTTTGAATGAACTAGTCCTTAAAACAGGAATGGGTGCTGAAATTCTAAGGATGGGCCAGAGTTTGAGATGGCAGTTGGTTTGTGAAAGTATTAACTTTCAGATGGTTCCAAGTTAATGACAGCAGGGTTCAGGAGGCTTCAACTGATAATTGCATTTAGGAAACTTCCTGCTATCAAATACACCATTTTTATTATTCCCCTTTTGCTTGGGCTTTGTTTCTTGTGTTTTGAGAATATATTACTTGTTGAATTCCCTATCTTGTGAAAAGGGAATCTCTCTGTATATAATGTAACAGGGCAGGTTAGAGGGCTTGATGGAAGGGGAGAGAGGCAGCTCTTACAAACAAACAAAAAACAGCAAGGGCCCTGGCTAGTCAGGGGCAGCTGAGACAGGACTGCTATAAATAAATTAAGGACCAGGTGAGTTGACTTCAGGCTCCCCTTCCCTGTGGGGGAGGGGAGAGTGGAGAAGGAGTTTGGAGAGGAATGAACAATTGATAAGAAGACTCAAAGAAGCTGAACAGAACATCATCAGCCCTGCTAAAAGCTACAGGGGAAGGTGAGGGGCTCTGACAGGGAGTGTTTGGAGGCTTCCTTTCCTTCCTCCAGGTGGCTAGAAACTTCAGCTGGTGGCTGAGGAGGACTCTTTATTCAGCCCTGACTGGTCAGGGGCATTGGCCCCCAACACCCTTTTGTTTTACCAGAAGGTCAAACACTGAGAAAAGGCAACTGGGACTTGTACCATGGCCCTTAAAATGTGGGATAGTGGGCAGAATAGGGGTCTGGGACTCAGGAGTGGGACTGACCCTGCCATAATGAGGATCTTTATGGCATCCTGGAGTTTTTAAAAGCATCTTTTGATTGATATGCTTCTTTCCCCTTCTCCCCACTTCTATTTAGATATACAGTTCATGTGGACCTTTATATTCTAGTACTGATCTGTGAGTATCTACAGGTGTTCATATTTCTTCTGCTTGTCTAGAGTTAGATAACCCAGGACATACTACACAATGGATTGAGTTTGAGAAAATATTTTCTCGGAGATTCTGTTGCAACAGCTTTTTAGAATTCTGCATTCCATAACTGCTGCTTGGGTTTCTGTTTATTTATGTAAGCCAGGTTGTCACAAGAGAACAAAGATTGTTCCATATGAGATGGAATCAGTTCCATCCTGCAATGATCATAGGAAGAAATAAAAATCCCTCATACCTTTTGGAGTACATTCAGTCCTCAAGATCATTCTACTTGAGACCATACAGGATTTGTTCATGTTATTCATTTCTAGAAGAAAATGAGATAGGTATGCCTATATAGAGACTATATACAACACACCAATCCAGTAATTAAGTTGAAAATGTGGTTCTGCAATTTATAATTCCACTGGATTGGTGTGTTGTATATAGAATAAATTGTGGTTCTGCAATTTATAATTCTATATACAACACACCAATCCAGTAGTTAAATTGAAAATGTGGTTCTGCAATTTATAATTCAAGTGCAATTTATAATTCCACCTGAAAAGACTATGTACCTCATATGAAGATTAATGTTCCTGACAGAAGGATATTGTAATGTGTTCTGTGTGGTAGTTAACAGGTATGGGCGCTCTTTCATGCTCCAGTGGTTGGCTTACAGCAGGTAGAGTACAAAAGGCAGTGGACATTGTAGACCTGTGTGACCAGTACAAAGGGTCAGTACAAGCACAATATTAGAGCATTGGCTTCTTCCAAAATTAGCCATTTTAAGATGAATGTGGCCTTTATTCAAATATTTTCCCAATTCTCAAACTTACCAAGGTCTATAAAAGTTTATTCCATATACTTTTACTCCACCTTGAAGATCAGTTAAGAGGTTAATATTAACCCCAGCAACAATCACATATGTATAATTTCACTGTATTGCTACTTTATTTGGACTGCCATCTATATTTATGGAACTCTAATTCTCAGAGGCTGTAAGAAATGTCAAATCTATCTTCCATCTTAATGGCATTCCTTTGTTTTGTTTAATGAGATACATCTTTAAAAGAATGCTGTTATAATCTTTGGTTGCTGTAGAGATACATTTACTCATTTGTGTATTTAGACAAAGCCTATGCATTCAATTTCATAAGTAAATTACCTCCATCAAAATAAACTAATAGCTTGTTTAAATCTTCCAACTTCTGAATAATTAGAGTACTATAGGAATTTATTGTTTCAGCTACAAGTTGACTGATCATGTTTCCACTTTACAAAACTGGAAAGATTATAGCAGTAGATCTCGCAGGAGTGGACAGTTGCCAGAGTCTTATCTGATGGTCAGAAATCAAATTTGATATGACCACTTGACATAGCAAGCAGTGGATTTTGTGAAACATAATATAACTTGGCTTTTCTTCTAGTTCTTGAGGACATTTAGCACACTTTTTTGGGGTAAGGAGAGCAAGAGCTAGCTTTCCATGTCAATGTTTGTAAGCCTATTTTTTAGCTTACGGCATCTCCTTTTTTTTTTTTTTTTTTTTTTTTTTTTTTTTTTTTTTTTTTTTTTTTTTAAATCTGCAGAGCTGTAGCAAACGTTTTAAAAAGACCATTGCACAGCATAACATTGTATGTATGCAAAATATATTTTTAACATTCTGAATATTAAACTATCAAACCATTCAATTAGTAATGTGTAACTAATTGATTTAGATGGATGATATTGAACATAGATTTCCCTAGCCTAGGTGCTAAAATTGTGGCCAGTATTTTCACATCACCGTGAATTAGGGGGATTGGTGTACAGTTCAAGCATGATTTAAGATCCTGACATGATTTAGGAATAACTGAAATCAAGATTTCCCTAGGCAGAGGAGAGTATCTTCCTCTGGGGACATACTGAATAGAGTAAGCAGTTTACCTATAAGGCACTCAGAAAGCTGTTTATAAACTTCATCAGAGAAGCATCTAGGCTGACAGACTTGCATGGATTTCAGGGTACTGGCAATCTCTAATGTTAACGGGGCCTCCAAGCTCTCCTCCTGGGCCACAGAGTTGGAATATCTGCATTTTATTAAAGAAAATTTCCAGGACCTCATGAAAAGAGACAGAATCTGAATGGTATGTAAAGTTATTGAGATTTCTGGGCATAATATATAATTTACTATGTGACTCTTGGATTGTTTTAATAGTAGCTCTTGTTGTTTGTTCATGCCACCAGTTGATGAGTGTGCAGCCTATCTGGCATTTTCTCCTGCCTCCCAGAAATGTTCTCTTAACTGAAAAAGGATCTTGTGATTGTGTGTAGGCCCCAAATGTGGCAGCCAAGAAAGAATTAATAAGGGCTAATTACTACTCCAGTTTTATCAAAGAATATGTCTGTACCACAATTAAAAACCCTATGCCAGCTGATTTGGGCAAAGGGCTGTTTAATTGTAGTGTTGAGGTTTGGGTTGCAGCCAGAGTTCTGGGACCTCCTGAACTTTCAAGATCCTAGGGCAGGGCTATTCAACTTTGGAAGCCCCGAGAGCCGCAATGATACTCTCAGCACATGTTGAGGGCTGCAACTTAAATGTGGTTGCATATACATACAAATATATGCAAATAGCTTTTTTCACACTTATGGGCATGAATACAAAAATTAAGGCAAGACTACACAACAAACAGGCAACATTTACTCGATTTCCACCTGTATGACAGAATTTTTAATGAGAAATGACAGTCCAGGAATTTAACTACTAAAATGCATATCAACAGAAAACCATTATATTGTCTACTTTTTTGTTTTAGCTCCCAACCGTGGGCTGCAAACAAATGGGTCATGGCCTGCATGTGGCCCATGGGCCACATGTTGAGTAGCCCTCTCCTAGAGCCTGGGCCCAGTAGCAATTAAATAGTGCTTTGTCCAAGCACTGCTCAGCTGGCACAGGCCAGTCCTGGGATTTTAATTAGTCTAAACATACCCTCAGAGTTGAATTAGCAATAACTGGTATAGAATCCTAGGACTGGAAGAGACCTCAGGAGGTCATCAAGTCCAACCCCCTGCTCAAAACAGGACCAACCCCAACTGAATCAGCCCAGCCAGGGTTTTTTTAAGCTGGGACTTAAAAACCTCTAGGGATGGAGATTCCTCCACCTCCCTAGGTAACCCATTCCAGTGCTTCACCACCCTCCTAGTGAAATAGTTTTCCCTAATATCCAACCTAGACCTCCCCCACTGCAACTTGAGGCCATTGGTATGCTGCCACACAAAGGACTGCTATCAGAGAGGTGGAGTGTGGCCTTGAGGAAGCACCTCAATAGCCACTTGGGAAGAAGCTGCACCAGCATGGCAGCAGTGTTGTATGTAGTCCTGTGGGAAACACAGACAAACAGTGAAAAGTTAGGTGCAGCCCAGGGTAGCAGTTGCAGATAGTGAGAAATCCTGAGCTTCCAAATATAGGGTCCCAAAAGGTTCCTGAGTTTTCCTCCTACAACAATAGGTGGAACACAGGCCTCTGGATAAAGAGAGGCAAATGAAGGCCAAAGGCCTGGCATAAAAGCCGTTAGACTTTTTGTGCTTTTCTGTTACTCCCAGAAGAGTACTGAAATGAAAGATGGGCCTGGCCAGGGAAGCTGCAGAAAGCTACAGCGGACAGACAACAGGCGACACTAGCACGTCCTAGCAGTAGGGAGTGCTCTGGAGATGCATTTGCTCCCTGACAGGGTTGTGTGCATCTTACTGAGCTCAGGCATGATTCTGGTCAGTCTACTGAGGAAGGATTAGTGTATTCCTGGTCCATCTCCTTGATTTTCCTTTTATACCATGATTTCCCTTTGCACCCTTATTTTTGCCATAGCAAAGCTAACCATTCTGTCTCTAAGACTTAAGTTTCCTAAACAAGCTTGCTGGAGAAGTTGGGGAGGGGGTGTCTAAAAGTATTGAGGTGTTAAACCTTCATCTGTTGTTTCTCATCCAGCATGATGGAAGTCAATTGCAGGGTAATGGATGCATGTTCAGAGATCACTATAGGAGTTGAATATAAATTTGATTAGAGATTATAAAAATGTCAGTGTATGAATATTCATTAGGAACAAGGGTGAAAATATGTCTCTTTTTGAGTGCATGAGCACTCAAAACATTACAGAAATGTATTTTAAAATTTGATACAGTGGTATTTTGGGTCCAGCTATTCTGCAGTGCTTGTTAGCACACTATAAAACATTCTTTCTAATAATGTGCCAAATGAGAAAATGTTATGCTTAACAGGGAATTATTTGTTTATAATCACCCCCATCTTAAAAAGATCTATTGGTTTTGGAAATAATATAGAAGAGAGAAACAATGATTAGGGATTTTGAATAGCTTCCATATAAGGAAAGATTAATAAGACTGGGACTTTTATGCTTGGAAGAGACACAACAAAAAGGAGAGGATAGAGGTCTATAAAATCATGACTTGTGCGGAAAACGTAAATAAGGCAGCTTTATTTACTCTCTTATAACACAAGAACTAGAGATCATCAAGTGTAATTAATAGGTAGCAGGTTTAAAGCAAACAAAATAAAGTATTTCTTCACAGAATGTGCAGTCAGTCGGTGGAACTTTTTGCCAGAAGATGTTGTGAAGATCAGTCTATAGCTAAAATAAAAAGGAGTAAATTCATGGAGGCTAGGTCCATCAATGGCTATTAGCCAGGAGGGGCAGAGATGCAAAATCATATTCTGAAGTGTGTCAAGCCTCTGTTTACCAGAAACTGGGAATGGGCAACAGGGAATGGATCACTTAATTATCAGTTCTGTTCATTCCCTTTGAAGCACCTGGCATTGGGCACTGTCAGAAGACAGGATACTGGACTAGATGGACCATTGGTCTGACTCAGTATGGACATTCTTTGGTTCTGTATAATGTATAGGCATATCAATATTTTCAGCTGTTTATGTGGGTTTTTGTAACTTTATTTAGTTGCATCTAAATCTGTTAGTCTTTAAGGTGCCACAGGATTCCTTGTTTTTTGTGGAAACAGACTAACATGGCTCTCCCTCTGATCCTACTTCCATGTTGATCATTTGAAATCTGCTTTTTATTTTATGCATGAATTATTTGAGACTGACTACAAGGACAGACAGCCTGATAGATGTCTGAACTGTAGATAAACTCTTACATTTGTAACCCTTCTGCCGGGTTCAATATCTTGGGGTTCATCTCACACAGAACCAGCTCGAGCCCGCACCCAGTAACCTGGGAAATTCACACACCCCTGGGTGCCTCTGAGAGGCAATGCTTCTCCACTCGCAAGCACAGAGTCTGAGTGTAGGAAATAAACATTTAATGAAACAGAGAGAGAAGTCATATGGCATTAACTTGGGAAAATACCACAAACAGAATTCATAACCCAAACATGAGCTAAGCCCCCCTCTCCCGCCCAGCCAAGAATCTCCCAAAGTCCAACACCCCAAAAGTCTCTGTCCCTGGTCAGTGCCACCCAGAGTCCAAAAGTTCACCCACAGGGTTTCACCTCCCAACCTGGGTAGAAATGGGGATGGGAGGATAGATAGGGGGCACCTTACGAGCCTGCCGCCGCTCTTGCCAGACGTGCCACACCCCTGGTCACCGCTCCTCGCCTGCCGCCACTCCTACCAGCCGTGCCACGCTGCTCCTCACCTGCTGCCGCTCCTACCGGCCATGCCATGCCACGGGCCAGTGATTCTCGCCAGCCACTCTGCTAGCCGCTGCTGCTTCGCTGGGTCTGGCTCCCAGCCAAACCAATGATTTCAGCTCTTAGTGATTTCAACTCTTTAGCCACCACCTGGACTGGCAAAGGATTCCAGCTTCTACTGGACTAGCCAAAAAAAAAAAAAAAAGACGACTCCTCAGGTAGTCTGCTTTAGGTCCATCCTTAAAACAAAGAGGGAAAGGGCAGTTTGGGCCAGTCTTACAGCTCACACCTGGCAGGCATGAAGCAGGCTGACTAACGCCCTTTAGCCCTTCACCTTCGCCTCGCCTCGCCCTGCCCTGCCCTGCCCTCTCCCAGCTCAGTCCACTCAACTCTGGAAGGGGGGAGGCTTGTTCCTCGGAGACCTCTTACAATGATGGTGGTGTCTCGCCTGCAAGCACTGGTGGCATGTTTTACAGTTCCCACATTTAGGGGTAGCATGATTTGTGACCCCCACAACAGCCCCAAATTATTTACAATACACCACATTCCATTCCAACACTGACCCTCCATCAGCCCTGGCTGAATTGAATTTACATAGCCACATCTTGTATTCCCTCCCCATCCTGGCATGAGCTGTATTTACATATCAACAGTTAAC
>JANRFK010001234.1:72655034-72666820 GCA_030068395.1 Apalone spinifera
CATTCACAGAGAAAACAGCAGTACTTTGTGTATCCAGTCTGCAGACCAAGCAAGGGAACGACAACCTTCAAATCGCCACAAAGCTGCCACTGATGTTGGTCATAGTTTATGCACCTCAAAAGTTGTTTCATGTTGTTATAGGTTTCCTTCATATGGACTGCATTCTGGTTATACTGCAATTTTGTGATGCAAAAGTCACTTCACCACAAACATAGCAGAAGTTATCTGCACTGTTCACACAAGTACGAGGCATCTCTGCTCACTTTGGCTAAACAGAAATGTGTCCATTTGCAAAATCAAACACTGACAAATAAGAGAGCACAACACTATGCTTTCTACAGCTGATATAGGGCAATTTGTTCAGCAGAGTGATGTAAGCTTCGTTATGATTGCATCATCCATGACTTCTAGGAATAACATGATGCAATTCATATCATGTCTGATGCAATACCAGCTTCAGATTGCATCATTCATTGTTTTGCCTAAAAAGCAAGTACTGTCCAAACCCAGTCATAGATTTATTCATAGATCCAGTCAAAGATGTATTTTAGTCATTTCTGGTTTAAATTGAGATCCCTTCCCTTTATAACTCACTTATCCTCAGCCATTCCCAAGTCAAGGGTCGTATATACAGACCCAATAGAATATCTTGAAAACTAGAGCTAATCAACAATTTTAAGCATCATTTTTATTCTCAGTGACCCAGAATTAGTAAAGTTTGACTTCATTTATTTCGGAAGCATTTTGGCCGTAGAGCAGTGAAATCAAACAAAGCATCCACAAGCAGGCCAAATTAATAGGACTAGTGAGATTGTAATTCAGAACATGTTTCTTACCTTACAAGGGGTGGATTCAGAATTGCACAGACAAACCAGAAATGCTTTCTATGGTAACTTTTTTTTTCTAATTCTCTTTTTTTTTTCCTTCCATAAAGTCCTTCCCTAAACATCATTCTTATAAAAACAGAATGCGGTGCCATCTAATGGTCTTACTTTATAGTAATGCACAGAACAGTTCTCATAACACTTGTGTTGCTTTTAAATGAAGGCTAATTTACACATTCATCATAATTTGTATTTTAGGGGCACTTAGAGACTTCAGTGGAGAACAGGGCTTCATGGTTTTAGATGTGGCAGATACATGCAGTAAGGCACAGTCTTTGCTGGGAACATTTTGCACTTTATGCAGAAAAGCCAGTCAAAAGTTTGGAGAAAAGAAATTCGTCATCTGTATTTTAGAGATCGTGATCTGGATCACAGAGAGACTAAGCAATTTACCCAGTGTCACACACAATCAGAATAAATACTTATTTTAGTAATTACTTCTATTTGTCATTGAAATAATTGTATTATCCTTCAACTATGTGGACAAATATACTGTAAAAGAGTTTACTATTGAAGAAATTTTTCAAAGCATTTGCAAAAGTTATTTCCCTGCATAATTCCATAACTATCTAGCTCTAAAGAAAAGGCACAGAACAATGAGGTCATAGAGTACAGAGTGGTGCATGCTCTGCCTACTGTGTGTGTATATGTCGAACTACCTATATTCTTTGGGGAATGTCATGATTGTTCAGAGTCTGGAAACATTAAGCAGAGTCTTTTTGGATTCTAGATGATTCCTGGGAAGCAGAAACTTCCTCTAAGAAGCAAAGCATGGAAGAGAGCCAAAGGACTTGACAAGGTTTGAGATTTCTGTAATAAAATAGCTGGGAGTTGCTAGTAGAGTTTATTAAATTAGTATTACTTTTCTCTAGACCTTTACAAATTCCAATCAAGCAGGATAACATTTTGCTATAAATGATACATTATGTTCTGGCTCATTAATGGGATTATGTACTAATCTGTGATGATAGGTCTCTGTAGGCAGTTTAACAGAGTAATATTTGCAAGGGTCAATGTTTATGGCCATAAACAGAAGTGGTTGCAGGGTTGCCAGAATTTTGAAAGGGGAACAGAAAAGTCTAGTTGCTGGGAAGAAGCACCTCCTGTCCCTAGGCTAGGAATAATGGTGGACAGTCAATCCTGTCATACGGTTGTCTTATAAGGAGTTTTTACCTGATTTAATTAAACATCCGTTTCTTTTCCATGGGAAAGTTGTTATATACTGTATTTAGCAAGCTTATCTTGTCCGTGTCTACAGCCATGTATTATCTAAATGCCTGTCTTTGAGAACAGAATTAGGAGATGCTAGTAGCACTACATGAGGGTTTTTTTCTGCATATAAATCTCCAGCATTTTGTTTGATTGTGGTAAGGGGTCATTCACTTGACTTTAGAAAATGTTTGTCAAAAGATCAAAAATTATTAGAAAACCTAGAAACTATGCCAGGTATACATTTAACAAAGGCATATTGTCTGGATTCAGTGATTACAGATGCCTTCCATTAGTTTTCACAGTTCCTTGTGGGGGGCGTACGTGAAGAGAACTGTGGCAGGTACAGTTTGGAAGAAAGGAGTCTCTGGGATTGGTGTAGCTAGCACAGTTAGTGGAAGTGAGAGGCTGACAAAGGAAACTCTTGAACAAAGATTTCTGTACCTATGTTTTTATACATAAATATCTTGATTGACCTCTACTTTTTCAATGTTAGCTGTGCAATGCAAGGAAGGGAGAGGTCTTGGAGAAGTAGAGTAAGGTGGAGCTGGGATGGATGTGGGCAAGAATGACAATGGTTGGGCAGGAAAAGACAATGGTCCTCTGAGGAGAGGCTGAGTAGGGCACTTAAGAAGTCACAGTGAATGGTGTAATTCGGAAGAGACTTCAAAGACTGGAGATGTTGGAAGCATAGAAGAAAGGGGAGAGAAGGATACGTTGCCTGGGGAAAAAAGAGAAGCCAGATCAGATAACAGGAAAGGGTTCATTCTTTACAAATTATGGTGCTTCTTTGTACCCAGTTAAAATTTTGGATCTAGTTTTGACCAACAGAGATAAATTAGTTGTGAATGGGAAAGTGGGCAAGAACTTGGAAGGAAGTGCTCATGATTTTATAGAAATCAAGATTTTCAGGAAAGGAAGATATGAGTATAGCAAAACAAGGACACTGCACTTCAAAAAGATGGATTTAAACCAACTCAGAGAAACAATAGGCAAGAATCTATGTAAATATCAATTGGGTAGAAAAGAAGTCAAAAGTTGGCAGTTCCTAAAATGTAATACTAGAGGTTGAACATCAAACTATTTCTATGTAGAGGAAAGATAAGATGAGACATAAGAGGCCAATATAGTGATAGAAGGAACTTGTTAGATATCTAAAAACCAAAAGTGATATATATAGGAAATGGAAGGAGGGACATGTCACCAAGGAAGTATATATGGGAATAGTGTGCATGTGTAAGGATAAAATCCTGAAAGCTGAGACAATGAATGGTACAGCTAGCAAGATACATTAGAAGGAACAATAAGGGATTCTTTAAATATGTCATACAAAAAACAAAGATTAGGAATGGTTAGGTCCATTGCTTAGTGAAGGTGAACTGATAATAGAAGACAATAGGAAGGCAGAGTTGCTCAATACCCTTTTTGCTTCAGTCTTCACACAAAAAATAACATGTGACCAGATAACCAGCAAAGTTACCATTCACTAAAGAGAAGGGGATGCAAATAGGGATAAGTATAGAACATGGAAGAGATCTTTTTTTTAACCAAGCTGAATGAATTCAAATTGCTGGGTCTTGATTCTATTCGCTTAAGGGTGCTGAAGAAATTAGCAGAAGAAATCTCAGAGCCACTGTCAATATATGCAGATTCATGGATGATAGGAGAGGTCTCAGAAAACTGGTGAAGGACTAATGTACGATGGTGGTATAATCACTAGGAGATTCCATGTATTTATTCAGAACAAACCAGCCTGGTTGCTGCCTTGGTCAGGGTAACTGGTTTGCTGAATAGAGGGAATGTAATAAAAATAGATTACCTGGACTTCAGCAATGCTTTTGACACAGTCCCATGTGACATTTTCTTAAGTAGGTTGGAGAAATGTAGGCTCAGTAGAACTACCATTAAGTGGATTCATAACTTAAACAACCACAAAGAGAGAGTAACTATTAATGGAATGATGTCAGATTGGAGGGAGTTTTCAGTCTGGTGTTCAACATCTTTAATAAAAACCTAGATGTAGAAATAGAGAACATACTGATCAAATTTGCAGACGAGACAAAGCAGGGGGAGGAGAACAGCACTTTGGATATTTGAAATCTGGGCTATCGACAACAAAATTAAATTCAACTACATTTATTTACCAATACAGAATGGGGGATAACTGGCTTGGCAGCAGCAGTGCTAAGAAGGAGTTATGGTGGATCACAACATCAACATGAATCAGCAATGTGATGTTATTGGGGGAGGGGGTGGAAGGAAATGCCTTTTCAACTTGTCTTAAGTCATGGGAGGTGTTATTACCTCTCTACTTATCACTATTTAGGCCACATGTGGAGTATTGTGTTCAGTCTTGGGCACCAATCTACAGAAAGGATATACAGAAACTGGAAAAGATCCAGAGGCAAGTGAGAGATGATCAAAGGTATGGAATGCAATATGAAGTAAGGCTGAATGAACTGGGCATGTTTCATTTGGAAAAGAGAACATTAGAGGAGGGAGTTAGATTAAGATACCAGTCTTCTAATACTTGAAAAACTGCCATATAAAGATGAAAAATATATTGTCGTCTCTTGCCACAGAGGGCAGGACAAGAGGCAATGGGCTCAAACTACAGAATGGCATATTTAGATTAAATCTCAGAAAGAGCTTCCTAACTGTAAAAACAGTAGAATAATAGAACAGACTGCTTGGGGAGGTTGTGAGAACTCCTTTCCTGGAGGTTTTCAAACGGAGGCTGGATAGCTATCTCTTTTAGATGATTTAGACACAGCAAAATCTATATCTTGGCAGGGGGTTTTATGAGATGACTCTTATGGTCCCTTCTAACACTATGATTCTTTGAAATTTTTGCATTGAGAGGCCAATATCGCACCACACAAGTCACAGAACTTTTCTCCAGAGAGTCTCCTTGAACATCAGTGAAGAGGGAATTGTTGTGTGGTTGAGATCTGTGGGTTTGATCTGACCCCAAAACAGTCCAGAGACACAGTGTGGGAGGTTTCAACAAACAGAGCTTTACTGCAGCTTACCCAGAAATCACTCTGCATGTCCCACACCTGCCGAGCTGCACTTTCTGGAATAGGGCACTACTATTAATTACAATAATACATTATTTGTCCCCTTTCTAACCTAATATTTTAATTCTGTTGCATGGACTTTTCTTTATTGTCAAATACCTTTAAATAGCCCTGCTAATTGTATCTTAAACCAGATCTTTAGCACCTCTTGTATTCCTATCCTAAGCTTTTCTGAATCAAAGCATGTCTATTTTGCCCATTGAGAGATGTTTTTGTGGTGGTCAAATATGGGAACTACAGTAATAGCACCCTTTTTACCTTGAAACTTTATACCTCTCCCTCTCCATAAAAATATTTTCCTGTGGGTCAACAGAGCAACATCGTCTCACTCTGTGTACTCAGGAGCCAAGCCCCACCCACTCTCAGCTTGACCCTCCCCAGGGCCTACATGGAGAGCTGGGGCTGCCATGCTGCGGCCTCGGCCCATCCTTTCCCTTCCCGGTGGCTGAGGAGAGAGCTGGGGCTGCTTGATTCTGATCTTACTTACACCAATGTAATTCCGTTTCCATAGAGATAGTCCTGACATACCCTGGTGTAAGTAAGAGAGAATTTAAACTTCTGATGTGCTTCATAGTAGCTTGGTCAGACTTCTCCCCCCACCCCCATGTTTACAGCTGTCAGGAATGTGTTTGAGCCCTGTTGTACCTCATAGATTTTGCTGCTTTATTTTCTGGTAAGCAGGCACCTTAATTTTAATTCATGAGTTGTGATGAGTGCCTCCATTTATTTCTGGCACTATTTTCCCACTCTCGAGCAAACTTTATTTTTAAGCATCTCAACACTCCTCTTTAGTTCAGGCAGTGTCAACACCTTTTCTCTTGGTCTACTCTCACTTGCTTGGGGCACATGTCACTGTATTTGTTGAATATTTCAAATCATACTCCTCAAGTATCATAAAATTGTAAATCTTCTCTATTATCTGTTTGTTTTTTTCACATTCTCAGAACTATTTTTCATTTGACTATAGTATTTGTCATTGATTGAAGTCATTTCAGGTATGAACCTGAAGCAATTACACTTGCTATCAAAAGGTGATTCTTTCAGTGGAGATGGATGATCTGATTAGGATATAATAAGAATAAACCAGAATCATTGGGCAAAGTCCAAGATGTATTAAACCTAAAGCTTGAAAAGGAAGGGAAGGGAAATCAGATTAACTTTTTATACGTAATGGGCCTTAACCCCTGTAACTGTGCAACTTGTGTAATTATTTACAGAAATGCAGAATAAGTGCATAGTATGTGCAAATCACTAACCTTTTGATTTAGCAGGTGTTTACATTCACTTCATAGTAGTGTAAATGACTGTATTGTTCTGAACTCTAGAAAGTTTGCTCAACTCTTTGTATGTATGGTGTATACTCTAGAAAGTTTGCTCAACTCTTTGTATGTATGGTGTATGTGTGTATAAATATTATGCTATATAAATACAAAATATAATTGTGTAAGTATGTTACACACACACACACTACCTTCCATAATGTTACACATTTCCATGTAGCAGTGTTTGTGTGTAACTTATACAACTATACTTTATAAATAGTATACTATATATAAATATGCAGACATATATAAATATGCAGACATATAATCAATCAATCTAGGTTAAAAATGGTATTACTGTTTGAGTAGTGCTTGGGTTTTATATGTAATGTAAAGGTTTGTTTTTGTGTTTTGTTTAAGAGCATCTTTAGTTAGCTACACACTTTTGTAAAGAAAAAATAAAAGGCCTTGAGGGATCACTTAGCTCAGCTGAAGTTCACATCAGGGGCTTAATTTCCCTCTCACTTTTCCCAGTGTAAGTAAGGAGGGAATCTATGAAAATGGTTTTCCACTGATGTGAGATCAGAATCGGGCACCAGAAAACTTATACAGATCACAAGGAATCCAAGTTGGAAATGTCTGTGGTGATTACAAGCCCTGCTGTCATCAGCACCAGAGTGTGTAGGTCCTTTTAGCCACAGCTATCCACTACTTTTTCAGTTCATTCACCTTAAGGCTAGAATGTTGCTCATTCTGTATTCCTGCTCAGAGGAGAAAGCTGCCACTATATTCTCCCTCTTTTTCCCCCTCCCAAACCAACCCTACCCCCACACACTCCTCCCATCTACAAATGTGGGCAGAGCTTTGGCTCCACCCTTCTAAAGTGGCACTGGGCAGCATGCAGGGGGATGTATGCTGTATCAGATACAAAATGGCTCAAGGCATGCCCTCCCTAGTGTGAGGGACCAGGAACTAGGCAGAGAATATGTGACTAGAGGGCTATTCAAAAGTAACTGGTTTGTAACTAAGTAGGTAGGACAGGTACTTACAATGATATATGGATTCAACTCAAGAGGACAGATGTTACCTTGCCTAATTTTAATCTATTACTTCCCCTGATTCTAAACTTCTCAGCTAGACACTAACGTTAGGCATGGGTTCGTATAAATCAACAACATAACATTTTGCAGGTTATTAGGGGTAAATCTCAATATTTTTGTAAGACAGCTCTTATATAATAGCGATGAGGAGGAGCCTATGAAGTTCTACTTGCTTTAAACAGAACAATAAACTCTACTCTGAATTCACTGTGGAATATATGGAAACACTCAGGGACTTCAAATAACACAGATACAATACATATTTCAGAAGAATATTTTAACTGCACCATGTCTCGCTTACAGCAATGCTTTCTTCTGCTTTTGTACATGTGGCTCCCTAGCCTCTGCAACACTCCATAAGTTAGGGCAACTGATCTTGACTTCTCCCCATCCTATCGACCAACAATAACATTCCAGCCATTTTCTTTAATTTGAAGACAACACTGCTGACACCCAGAATGGCAGTTTCAGGAGTGCGTGGGCATATTAGAATGAAATGAATGGTTCTTTTTTTTTAAACTTATAGGCTGCCCATGCTAATAACATTTTCTGTATCTTTTGTACAGAGAGCCAAAGAATTTTACAATAATTAAATAAAGGCTACAACTCATGAAAACACTAGATAAAAATGTTTTCAGTTTGTTCCATCCTAATGTAGATTCTTTTTCCGTTTGTCTGCTGTAAGAAATTTCACATTTGAAAGGCCATAATAGAGGCTCTCACTTCAGGGAGCCTATGCAAAGATACAGGATAAAGAGATAATGAATAAAGTGTGTGTGGAAGGGGTATTCCTCTTCTGAGATTTACTTCAAGTTCATATTTGGCAACTGAAATTTGAGGGGAGTAATTTAGACAAGGAATTTTCTATTAAATTTGACAGAAGAAAGTTACAGGAATTGAGATGGCATGAAACCGAAAACACAAATTAGTATATCGGCTATATTAATCTATGATAAACATAGGCTTAATAATCCAGTCATATTTCTATGACAGAAGCAGTATTTTTAAGATATATTATATATCGAGTGGTCACTGACACATTATAAAACTCTGAATTAATACCCACCACAGAGGAAGAGGGAGTACCTTGACTTATCCTAAAAGCAAAATTGGGCCTATAAATACAAGTTTTCTGAAGGCACAAAATTAGCTTTAGGCACATCAAACAGTGCATCAAATATCACAGTATCCATTAATTAGCATTTACAGTTTTTTCAGGCAGAGTTTGCACTTCTAATTTCCTACAGCTTATGTCTAAATGAAGGTCATAGAAATCTGGATTAAGTGATTCCTTGTGAATAATATTTGTTGGCATTTCTCCTCTGCCCCCTCACAAAATAACTATTCACAAATAAAGGGTTATAGCAACTCTAAACCTGATCCTGTATAAAGCCAGGAAAGCTCCTGAAAACATTGAATAGTAGATGATATATGTCCTTAACTTTCCTGAGCTCCTCTTCTAGGATTGATTAAACATCTTTTGGGGAATGAAATTCATGACTCTCATTCCTTCACATAGTCAAATAATTGAAGAGCTGAATAGAAGTTGTAAAGACTGGGAAAACCCATAGAATCCATCCTTCCTACTGCCAGGGGGGCTGGCCATTAGGATATAACTCCTCTATGACTGCTGCTCTGAATTATGGGCTGGAATAGTAGCATGACACCTATGTCTGAGTTTCTGCCCACTGGCTTTGCATTAGTGCAGATTCAAAGGCCATGAACCTGCTAGTCCATGGTCCAACACCAATGCTCCTCCCCTATTCTGATGTGGCATGAAACACACTGCTCCCTAAAGTTCAGTGAGGGCAGAGTCCCAAGTGACCACTGCTTCTTCCCCACAATGTATTGATATTAGGGAGTTCTGAGGCACAGAGGGCTTTGCATGGGTGGATTTTATCTACATAGGAGAAAACTAAAGTACTTTGATTTAAGAGATGGGAAATATTATTTGTGAAACTCCCTAGAGCCATAGACGTCAATGGTCATACTTCTGCATTGGGCTGATTAGAGATTATTTTAACAGCTGCAGAATGCTTGTGGGAGAATAACTTCACACAGTTATTGTGTAATTTGCTGCCCAAGTCTGAAAATATCTTTTAAAGCCACAATTAATATGTGAAGATCTATACCCAGTATGCACTCCACAGGACTGATATTTCAAGGCTCCCATATTGCAGAATTGCCCTTTTCTCACCTTTCGTTATGCAAAATACCTTCCTAAAAAGGAGGCACAGCAGTCCAGCACAGTCTAGAAAATGCAATCACTCCAGGAAGCTATGGTGGTAGTATTTAATCGACTGGTCACATTGCTAGGAGTATATGAACTAGGCAAGCCTCCACAATAATTTACTGTCAAACAGTTCATCTATCAATCCCTACACATGGTGTGCAGGAGGTTAATAACTAATTCAGAGAGAGTCTATAGAGACATATTAGTTTATAATTTGAAGCCAGTAATATTTATTGCCAGTGTTGTCCAGAAAAGAATTTTCTCTGCTTTTAGCAAGGAAACTGCAGAAACTTCTGGGCACTAGGATGCCCTTTACTGCCTTTCCTCACGGCTTGCAGCGAGAGTGCTAAGCTATAGGGGTGTGTCTAGACTACAGGGTTTTGTTGACAAAAGCGGACTTTTGTTGACAAAACTATACCTGCGTCTACACTACCGCCGAGTTCTGTTGACAGTAAGACAACAGAACGCGGCAGTTTTGTCGAAGGCAGTAAACCTGATTCTAAGAGGAATAACGTCTTTTGTCGACAGAGTTTGTCAGCAAAAGGCACTATTGCATCCACGCTGCTTTTTCAAAAGAGAGCATCTAGACTCTCTGTCGAAAAAGCAGCTTGCTTTGTCGACAACTGGCTGTAGTCTAGACGCTCTTTGTCAATAGAGGCTTTGTCGACAGTATCTGTTGACAAAGCTTCTGTCGACAAAAGCCTGTAGTCCTAGATGTACCCTAACTGACATAGCTGCCAAAGTCAAGCACCTCACCAACTACTTTTATGACACTCTTTTCCATAGTGTTTTAGACAGAGCTTCGTAATACAATTTGAGTGCTAAAATAAGAACTTTTTGGGGGGTTACCACATTCCAGCCCGTCCTCAATAGTTTAACAGAGTCATACTTTGCCTCCAGTGTGAATTTATTTGTTTCAATGTGGCATCATTAGCACTATTGCTACCATCAAGATTATGATGATATACTTCTGATGCTGAAGTGCTGTATGCAAGCAATGGTTCAATCATTTACCACTCAATTACATTATATGTGAATAATTCTACTTCCTTCATTTTATATATCCATATCCTTCTACCAGTTTTACTTCTTAGCTATCATGTGTTCTACCCATTAGTGGTTAGTCTGTCAGTAGCCTTTTACAGAAAGCTTATAGTGCATATTCCCTCATCTCTACAGAACTATATATATCAATATACCAAGTGAAGAACACATAGCAACCCCATCATCCTTATATACGCTGTACTTTCCGAGGCTGCGTCTACACAGCACCCTTAGCTCGAAATAGCTTATTTTGTAATTTGGCACTGTCTGCACAGCGCCAAATTTCAAAATAACTCATTATTACAAAATTCCCCTTAACCCTTGTGGAACGAGGGTTATTAGGATGTCAGTATAAGTTGCCTGTTATTTCAAAATCTATTTCAAAATAACGGGCTGCTTCAATAGACACAGAATAGCTATTTCAGGATACTTCCGGTACCCCGAAATAGCTCCTCAGTGTAGACATAGCCTGATAGTTACATGTCCCTTTAGCACATCCATTCAAATGAAAGCTTCCCTTTTCCACTACTGTTACTTTTCCCTGCCTTTCCCAATCTACCACAGTATTACCTCTTTACTGTCCAAGCAGTTTTTTGAGAAACCCTAAATTAGTCTTGTTAAATTTCATACTGTGGAAGACCTAACCTTTCCCACATGTGTCAATGGGCCAGAGGGAAGTGGGCTCTGAAAAGAGCAACTAGAGAAAAAGCATTTTGCCATGATGAGGGAGATAAGAGGTTCAAGAATTTTATGTGACCAACACATACGATTCTTTAAGATGATGGGGAACTTATGGACCCGGCTCAGATCACCATTCTCATGAGCAGCTGGAAGTAACCAAAATAGAGACAATATATGCAGTAATGCATCTTAGAAGTCACATATGCACAAATTCTCACAGGTATTTAGCTCCTTACCCCCATCAGAATTAGATACTGTGACAGAGCAGGGGTGACACTGCAGGTTCAAAAGCT
>JANRFK010001234.1:72666920-72681123 GCA_030068395.1 Apalone spinifera
GCTGAACAGGGGTCAGGGGCCCAGGAGTGGGACTGACCCTGCCACAATAGCCAAATATCTTTGGGAATCTGGGCCATAACTTCCAACCTCCACTTTTTACCCTTTCATCTTTGTGCAATCTTTTACCATGCCTATGGGCTGCGGGGACATTCCACACCCATCACCACTGTTTATTAAGGCTAAGTTCTTCTTTGAGTGATGTCCCTGTGGGTGTTTCACTGTAGGTGCTGGGCTTGCCCCTGCGCCGCAGGACAGAGATCTTCGATAGCTGTAGTCGGCCAGACTGCGCATGTGCACGGGCATGTCACGGCGTTCGCACTCTCCCGTGCTGCGTGATCCGGTTCTAACCAGTTCCTCTCAACCGCCTCAGGCTGCAGATGGAGTGAATTCTTGCTCCCTCGTTGTCAACACTTTGTGAGACAAAACCAGCTAATTTCTTCAGTTATACCCGTTTCTCGTTATTACTCGCTTATCTATTCACATTCCAGTTAAAAAAAATCTTTAATAATCGTTAAGTTTCCATTCTTCCCTCTTTCTCTTGTTATTCTTTTCAGTACTTGTATATAGTTAACAAGGAAGCAAACAGCACCGACTCCAGCATGGGAGCGAGCGGCACTGACCTCAACGCGGGGCCGAGAGGCGCTGACCCCGGTACAGGACCAATTGGCACCAACCCTGGTACGGGAGCAATTGGCACCAACCCTGGTACGGGCCAAGAGGCGCCGACCTCAGCACGGGAGCGAACGACACTGACCTTGGCATGGGGGCGAGAAGCACCAACTTCACCTCAACAGCAAGTGGCACTGGACTCAGTACTGGAGTGCATGGAAACAACCTCAGCACCAGAGCGTGCGGCGCCAGCCTCAGCACCAGAGCAATTGGCACGCATAAAGACTCACCACCACCGCAGTCCATCCCCAGCTTCGCTGCCTCTCACATTCTCGCCTGCGCCGTCGCCTTCTCAGCCCCTACCATCCAGCAGGAGGTCAACCTGGCTTTCTAAAAGATATACGTCTCCTGATAGACTGTTATTTCCCTTTCTGATGCCCCCTAAAGATACCCGCAGGTACTCTCATCATTTCTCTGCTTCTCCATCTCCTTCTCCATCTTTGCGTTCACGGAGGTCATCTTCTCAGCATGATTATAGAAGACATCATACTTACAGTCGTTTCCCTTCACGGTCTTCTTACTATCATTGGGACCAATATCACCACCGTGATTACAACAGAGAATACTCACCACACTGTCACCATTACTACTATTCACCCAGATTCCCACCAAGGTCTACTATAGGCTGCTCCTCCTCCAGACACTCCCCACTCTCGGCTCCTCCATTCCTGGATCAAGACCCACTGCTGTCCCACCCTCCTCTTCCTGAGCAGGATGAGGAACCACTTGCTGCAGCAGAGACACAACCTCCTGAGGTGTCTCCTGCAGACCAGTCTTCCTCGCCAGATGAGGCGGTCATCCCTGGGGATGTCTCCCCACCAGACGACCTAAGGCAGTTCCAGGACCTTTTTAAGAGAATGGCAATTTCTCAGGAAATACAACTAACCTTGGATGAAGCCATCTTGGAAGTGGCCAACAAGCTATGGCAAACCCCAGCATCTGCCCTTCCAACTAATAAACAGGCTGATAAAAAGTACTTTGTGCCTCCAAAGGAGTCTGAGTTTTTATTTACCTACCCTCAGGCCCAACTCCCTTGTAGTCGACACGGCGCATCAAAGAGCAAAGGCGCCACAATATAAAAGCAATGCAGCAGACAGGGAGTCAAAGAGGCTCAGTTTATTCAGGAGGAAGGTGTACACGTCCTCAACCTTACTTCTCAGAATAGCCAACTACCTCACATATTTTATCTAATCACAACTTTGATAATTATGCCAAGTTGACGGCCCTGATGGAGGCACTTCCGGAATCCAAGAGACCGCTGCTTAAATCTGTCATTCAGGAGAGATATGCATCCACATGGGCCAGCTTGTGTCTGCCACGTCCATGGCAATTTGCGGCAGTTTGCACCACAGCTAAGACTGTAGTTATGAGGAGGGCCTCCTTTCTTCAATCTGCAGGAGTCCCCAGAGAGCTGCAAACAAAAGTGGAGGATTTACCGTTTGACAAGCACAAATTATTTGGCGAGAACATAGATATGGTCCTCCATTCTAGTATAGATTCTAGAACATTCCCTTTGATCGTTGGGAATGTACACCCCACCATATAGAAGGAGACATTACAAAGGCGCTCTGATTACTTCCATAATAGACAGCAATGGCAACACCAACACCGTCCCTTTGACCAGCCACATCGCAGTCAACGTAACAGACCAATGAGATGCCGAAACTTTAATAACCGCATGCAGACCCAGACCGGCAACAAACAGCAGGTTTGATGCGTTGGTTGAGAGCAAGCAGACAGCCCCTCCAGACCCCATTCACATCTTTCACCATTGTCTAAGGCCCTTTTACCATCAATGGGCCGACATTACCACCAACAAGTGGGTTTTGGAGATAATCTGTTCAGGATATGCCATCCCATTCTGTTCTCTTCTGCCCACAACCCCACCATCCCTGTCCCTTTTCAGGGATCCCTCTCACGAAAGCTTACTACGAAATCGCTCGCCTGCTTCACATAGGTGCGGTAGAAAGAGTACCACATCAATTCCAAGGAAGAGGTTTCTACTGTAGCTATTTCCTGGTACAAAAGAAAATGGGCGGATGGAGACCTATATTAGACATACGGCAATTAACAAATATCTCCAGAAACAATGCTTCAAGATGGTAACACTAGCCTTCATACTACCTGCCTTGGTTTGCTGCTCTCAACCTCAAAGATGCCTACTTTCATGTTATGATTCATCCTGCACACAGGAGGTTTCTGCGCTTCACAATCAGTACAGATCACTTTCAGTATTGAGTTCTACTGTTCGGCCTCACCACACCACCAAGGGTGTTCAAAAAGACACTCTCAGTAGTAGCCGTACACCTTTGACACAGAGGGGTGGTGATATACCCCTACCGAGATGATTGCTTTATAAAAGGTTATTCATCTTCGGAAGTTTCTGAAATGGTGAGGATTATGGGTGATACATTTCTTCTCCTAGGCCTCCTCGTCAACGAGAACAAATCCACACTTCAACCTACTCAAAATCTAGAGTTTATAGGAGCTCGCCTCGACTCCATTGCTGCAAGGGCATACCTACCCATCACCAGATTTTGGACAATACAAGAACTACTGGACGAGTTCCTCTATAAACACTCAGTGCAGATTATCACAGTACTCAAACTTATGGTGCACATGGCCTCAACGACACACATTGTCCCCCATGCCAGACTGCACTTTCGTCTCTGCAACACTGGCTGATTACGATCTACAACCCTACGAAGCACAATGTACACAAGGTGGTGACCGTTCCTTCCGCAATCAGATCTTCTCTTCATTGGTGGACCAAGGACAACAACTTACTGTCAGGGACCCCATTTCGTGAACTGCCACCTCATTGTCACATTAGCACAGATGCCTCCCTCATTGGTTGGGGTGCTCACATGGGCAAATTCTCCATCCAAGGCCATTGATCACCCCAGGAGTCTCTATTACACATAAATCTTCTGGAGCTGAAGGCAGTGGCCAACTCTTGCAGACATTTCCACACATACCTTCGCAACTCCACAGTAGGTGATCTCACAGACAACATAGTGACCATGTATCATCAGGAAGGTGCACGATCCCGATTGCTGTGTGCAGACTCAACCTGACTATGGAACTGGTACATTGCCAATGGCACAACCTTTGTGGCATCTTATTTACCTGGCATCAGCAACACGATGGCGGATTCCCTCAGCAGGAATTTCACAACAGATCATGAATGGGAGATTCACCGCGGAGTCCTCCACTCCAT
Source organism: Apalone spinifera (assembly GCA_030068395.1). Lineage (NCBI taxonomy): Eukaryota > Metazoa > Chordata > Testudines > Trionychidae > Apalone > Apalone spinifera. The sequence continues at coordinate 72,670,810 of JANRFK010001234.1, forward strand.
CTTTCACCGATGGGGTACTTCTCGAATAGACCTATTCATCACCACCACAACAAGAAATGTCACTGTTATTGCTCCAGAGCGGGCCGTGGTCATGATTCCTTGAGGGACGCCTTTCTCCTTGATTGGAGCGGTCCCCTCTTGTACGCTTTTCTGCCCTCGCCTCTTATCTCCAGAGTCCTGCAGAAAATCAAACTCGACAGAGCCACAGTAATATTAATAGCGCCCACGTGGGCATGGCAACATTGGTATCCTCTTCTGTTCCGACTGGCGCTGTACCCACCATATCAGCTCCCATTGATCCCAAACCTTCTAACCCAGAAACAGGGCTCTCTCTCGCACCCGCAGCTGCGCACCTTTCATCTCTCAGCATGGTACCTAGTTGGCTAAATGCTTTTGAAGTTCTGTGCTTTGACCAGGTCAAAGCACATTCTAATCCACAGTAGGAGACAGAATACAAGATCTACTTACCTTGCCAAATGGTGGAGATTCACTTCCTGGTGTTCCAAACCGCACATGGATCCTCAAACAGTCCCAATCCACATCATTCTGGACTATATGATGCACCTGAAACAAACTGGATTAGCCTTAGTGTCCCTAAGACTTCATCTTGCGGCAATGACGGCCTTTCAGCATCCAATAGATGGTGTTTCTTTATTCGCCCACCCTCTGCCAAAGAGGTTTCTCAAGGGTCTAATAAATCTAAACCCCCCAATATGTACTCCCTCCCCATTGTGGAGCCTCAACTTAGTACTTGGAATTCTCAGGGCGCCACCCTTTGAGCCGCTAGCTATGATTCCTCTCCAGACATTGACAATGAAGTTGTTTTTTCTTATGGCCATCACATCAGTGGGAAGAGTGAGTGAGATTTCAGCACTTATGGCGGTACCTCCGTATACCATTTTCAACAAGGACAGTGTGATCCTAAGACACCATCCAGCCTTTATCCCTAAGATCTGCTCAGATTTTCACCTTAACGAGCCAGAAGTGCTGCCGACTTTTTACTCAAAACTGCATGCCTCATCGCATGAGGCAACTCTCCACACACTAGACATGCGCAAAGCCCTAGCCTTTTATATAGAGCGCACTTAAGCCCTTTCTAAAAACTGACAGGTTACTAGTCTCCCTCGCTGAGCATTTTAAAGAAGAGCCTATATCATCCCAGAGGGATAGGAACCTATATCATCCCAGAGGGATAGGAGCCTATATCATCCCAGAGGGATTATTGTTTCCTGAATAATTCAGTGTTACGCTATACGGAATGTGCCACTTCCACAACACCCTAGAGCTCACTCTACGAGAGTGGTAGCAACTTCCACTGCCTTCTTAAGAGGTGTTCCCCTTTCCGATATCTGTAGGGCAGCCACCTGGGCCTCTTATCACGTGTTTGCCAAGCACTACACTATTCAGTGCAGATGGCTTCCGGATACTTCCGTAGCATCTGCAGTGCTTTCATCCATGAATAGATAGAGGCCTCCGAATCCCACCTTCCTTTCAATGGGTGGGTACTGCTACTCAGTCACCTACAGTGGAGCACCCATGGGGACACACATCTCGAAGAATGACAGTTACTGCACCAAGGTGAGTAACTTTACTTTATCCAGGTAGGGAATACAAACAATACACCTGTCATAGTTTTATACTGCTGCCTCTCACCATAATAGCTGAGCATCTTCCAAGTAAAATCAATAGCAATAGGAAAGACCCTAGTTGGGAGCCTCTAGTGCAGTGGTCTCCAAACTTTTTAACCACAAGATCACTTTTTCAATTTAAGTGCGATATAACATCTATCTCAAACCCAAATACCCTTGCCCCACTTCCTTCCCACCCTTTCTTTGAGGCTCTGCCCCTGCTCCACTTCTTCTCTGAGGTCTCACCTTGCTTACTCCATCCCTTCCTCCCCCATCCTTGCTCACTTTCACCGGGCTGGGATAGGGGGTTGGAGTGAGGCTCTGGTCTTGGGCCTAGGAGTTTGGAGTGTGGGAGGGGCACTGGGCTTAGCCCAGGGCAGGAGATTGGGATCCAGGAGAAGTTTCAGGGTGCAAGTTCTAGGAAGACATTTGGGTGCAGGGGGACTCACATCTGGGGCAGGAAGCTGGGTGCAGGAGGTGGTTCAGGGATAGGACGAGTTCAGGAAACAGGCTCTGGCTGTGCACTATTTAACTGAGACGGTTTCCGGGTGATGGAGCAGTGGAGTTAAGGCAGGCTTACTCCTCCCCTAGCCCTGTACCACTCCTGAAAGCAGCTGCCATGTACAACAATGGCTTCATAGCACCATGTGCTGCCCCTCATCTACAGGCACTGAGACCACAGCTTCTACTGGCCATGGTTCCCCATTAATGATCAATGGGAGCTGCAGGAATGGTGTCTGCAGGCTAAGACAACATGTGGAGACCCTCTGCTCTGCCTTTTTTAGGGGCTGCAGGGACATGCCAGCCACTTCCAGGAGCAGCAGATACCATAGAGATAATTACTCCAGCTATGACAGGTTAGGTATTTTAGAACTCACTCCTCAAATAATTAAATTTAAGCATAAGAGAGAAATGAAAATTATGAAATGCACAGACACGTCAAAAACCAAGAATAGCACACTTTGTAAGCAGTAAAAAAAGTAACAAACCCCCCACACACATATGTGTTAGGTTGGTAGATGAGAGTAAAGGACAGTGTGTTTGTGAGGATTACAAACTCACACACAGTGTATGAGAGCGACAGAGATTTGCATTACCAAGCTCCCTCAGTCCCCATCTCTCTGTGTGGTGACAGGGAACAGAAGTCAGGGGAGGAGGGACACCCTGACATCAGTGCCCCTCCTCCTTCTCCCTCCCACTCCGTGCACAGCAAGCAGGAGGCTCCCGGGGGGCAGCTCCAAGGCAGAGGGCAGGAGCAGCATGACAGTGAGAGGAGGGGCAACGCCTGATGGTTTCCTGGCCAAACCAGTCAGGATTACCTGTCAGAGGCTCCAGGATTTACCAGTGGATCCTGATCTACTGGTTGGTGACCACTGACCTAGTGCTTTACTCTTTGGGGGTAAAATTTCTGCTTGGGGTATTTTGAATGCTTTGTCCCCAGATAACATTATGCTTCTTCTTGGGGCTTGTGATCTGCACAGTTCAACAGAAATCAGTTCATAGATAAAAATCAGTCTTTAATATAACTGGGCCTTGGTCCACTAAGGGTGTGTCTAGACTACGTGGCTCCGTCGACAGAGCCATGTAAAGTAGTTTACTCGACATAGTCAATGAAGCAGGGATTTAAATAATCCCCACTTCATTAAAATAAAAATGGCCGCCATGCTGTGCCGACAATCGGCTGATCCGGCACAGTGCAGCAGTCTAGACACGGATCGTTCGACAAGGGAAGTCTTTGTCGACCGCTCCTGTAAGCCTCGTGAAATGGGGACCTCGAGAGGTCATCGAGTCCAGTCCCCTGCCCTCATGGCAGGACCAAGTACTGTCTAGACCATCCCTGATAGACATTTATCTAACCTACTCTTAAATATCTCCAGAGATGGAGATTTCATAACCTCCCTGGGCAATTTATTCCAGTGTTTAACCACCGTGACAGTTAGGAACTTTTTCCTAATGTCCAATCTAAACCTCCCTTGCTGCAGTTTAAGCTCATTGCTTCTTGCTCTATCCTTAGAGGCCAAGATGAACAAGTTTTCTCCCTCCTCCTTATCACACCCTTTTAGATTACTGAAAACTGCTATCATGTCCCCCCTCAATCTTCTCTTTTCTAAACTAAACAAACCCAATTCCTTCAGTCTTCCCTCATAGGTCATGTTCTCTAGACCTTTAATCATTCTTGTTGCTCTTCTCTGGACCCTCTCCAATTTCTCCACGTCTTTCTTCAAATGCCTGTGAAATGTGACACAATACTCCAACTGAGGCCTAACCAGTGCAGAGTAGAGTGGAAGAATGACTTCTCGTGTCTTGCTCACAACACACCTGTTAATCCCAGAATCATGTTTGCTTTTTTTGCAACGTTTCAACTAGAAAAAAACCCTGCAGATGAGATAGCTCCTAAAATGTAATTAAAAGAGATTTTTTTATTGATGAAAGACATGAAGAGAAAGGGAGAAGAAATGAGCTGCAGGATAGAATTGAAGGGGAAAAAATGAATACAAAATGATGATGAAATAACAATATCAAATCATTCCAGGGATAGAGAATAACAAGCGAAGGGGAATAAAGGAGACAGAGAAAAGACTTTTTCTTTTATTTACGTTGCATTCTATGTTGTTGATATCACCATCATCCTAATAAAAATCGTACCTTTCACTGAACAAAAATGAAAATATTTGAGCCCAATCATGAGGCCGTTATTTTGATTTATTTTAAATTAAGTAACTAGAATATCTTTTTTGTTATTAGTTTGTTTTTTCATTTGCTCTCCAGCTTTCTTTTGTGACATGGCTAGTAGTGTGCAACCGTGAAATGTGTGTCATCCAGGGGACAGAGTTATTCCTTTCTCTCACATTTGATTACCTATTCCCTGGGCAGCTCTTGTTATTTTCTTAACAGCTCCCTGCTTGCTTGTTCTCTGACAGACTACATGTAAAAGATGATAGTGTGCTCGCCATCATTCAGGTTCATAGAGGAATAATGGGTAACCAAGGCTTTTTCTCCTATGCAAATAGCTTGTCCCTGATCTGTTTATTATCCTGAATTTACTCCTCAGTGTTCTGAAATACATGGGAGGAAGATCTCATCCTGCTCTAGCTGAAGTCAGTGGAAAAGCTGCCACCGGTTTCAGTGGTGCACAGTCAAGTCCATAGAGTGCACTGGTTCACAAGGGGATTATTCAAAGGCAGGCCATACAATTTCTTTTGCTCATGTCTATTTCATATTCCACTTAAACACACATACAGTATAAATCTAACACATAAAAATTAACGGAGAAGGAAGGGTGCTCAATTGTATTTCATCATAACAATGCAAATGCTAAAAAGTAAGAAAATAATTAATTAAGCATCATTCAATACTAAGCATTACTAAGCATTAATCCATTACTATCATGATGCTGAACCATGCTAATACTTTATAACCTGAATTCAACAGAAAACTGTTGAATGGAAAGGAAGCAGCATAAATAGAAACATCTGTGATTGTGTTCATAATCGATTGGTTTTAAACTGCCACCTATCACCTCAGAATCTGAGTGCCTTCAACATAAAATCAATACCCACACTGAAGTCCTTAGTGGATTCCATGGACATCTCTGGTGCTTCTCCCTCCTCAAGGTAACACTGTGCCTGGATCTGCCTGGGGTAAGATTTTTATTTTGGGGGATTTCTTGGTTAGATTTTGTCACTTAGTTTTTGGATGAGGGGTTCCTGGGAAGAAAGGGGAGCCAGCATTGGGAATTTCATTGCTATGGTCAAAAGGCTTTTCCAAAGAGAGAGTTTCTGCAATATTTTCTATATGAGATTCTGAATTCACCTGACCTCTTCTGAAAGGTCATTGTACTACCATAGTCCATTAGGGAAGAATGTTTACCCGCAAGCCTCAGGATCTAATATTTAATATTTGTAAATGTATACACTTTTTAAACACAATCTATGTCAATCTTGAAATAATCTTAAAATGAGTGAATTTTCAGCTCTCAAACATTAGGAATTTCTTTGCTAGGTATATTTCAAAAAAGGATAGCTGCACAAAAAAGGGGAGGCTATTTTAAATACTTATCATTCATACAAACAGAGCTGACTTTATATGTTTAAAAAAATAATATTGGTGTATGATGGGTTGTCCTACCCATACTTGCCTTGAAAGGATTAAGACAGGCCAGAAGGGTCAATTAGCCTATGAGGTAACAAGCTGAGAATACTGGGAGAGAAAATTTAATTTAATGCTCATCTGTGCAGGAACAGGCAGGGTCTATATATGGCAGGAAGCTGAAGGTGTTGCTGCTGGGAAGGAGCAGTCACTTGGTGGGAGGAGGGCTTGGTGCTAGTTTTCCCAGTGAAAGGGAGAGAACCAGGAGTGGTAAGGAGAAGTGAGGTCTAGGCTGGGAGAGAAGAATGCAGAACTTCTGGATTGTGGGCCCTGGACTGTAACCTGTGTTTCCTTGCTAGCCACTGAGGGAATGATACCTGAAGCAGTGAATGAGAGGACTGCTGAAGGAAATCCTTTGACATACCCTGGAAAGGGGTAGGGAATGATGAATCACTTAGCTGAAGCGCTGAGTCATAAAGCGGCATCATCAGCAGCTCTTGCAACAAGAGAAGGGCTGCAGATAAAGAAACTGAAGCTGGCAGATTACTTATAACAACAGGGAGAGTTGTCAGTGGGGTGAGCTATTCTCCACAATATCCAGGAAGAGGTACTACACCTGTGGTGAGTAGAGTGCCTGTCATGTGGTCTGACAGGTTATGTAGTGTAGTAATGGAAGGAAATTCTATTAGTCATACATAAAGGTAATTAATCTCCACTTTAAGTGCAGACCTCAATATGACTTTAATTATGGAACTATCATGATGTCTCCAGAAAACAAAACAAATCAGCTAGAAATAGACATAACTTGCTCATAAGATCAGTGGGAAATGTGAGCAGTATAGATATATGGAGACTGTGTCTTAATGAAGCAGTTTTCACCCTGTAATTATTTTGCTATAAAAAAGGTATCATCTGGTAAGAGAATCTACTCACTGAGTCTGTTTCTCAGTTAACTATGGCAGATATGTGACCTCTGTTAACATAAGGAAAAGTGTATAGGGCTCAAAGTCAATAACATATTTTCCAAAAGAGAAATAAGGTGGGTGAGGTAATGGCTTTTATAGGACCAATTTCTGATGGTCACAGACCAGCTTTAGAGCTCTGTATTTTGATAGTTGTTTTTAGGGTATGTCTACACTGCAGTTAAACACCCATGCCTGGCCTATGCTGGTTGAGACTGGCATGTGTGATTCTGGTTAAGGGTCTGTCTAACTGCAGAGTAGACATTGTGTTGTGGGACCTTCCCTTTTCACAGGGTCCTAGAGGCTGGCTTCTAGCCAGAGTTGAGATGTCTACATTGTAGTTAAATAGTCCCTTAGCCAGAGCTCCACAAGCCCCAGTGAGGTATCATGGTCCAGCCATTGATTTTTTAATTGCAGTTAAAACATAGAGCTGGTCTTTTAAAGTATGACGTGGTTCTCTTTCCACTAATGTATTCTAGCTCTTGTATTATATTTGTAAGGTTCTATAAAGGGTATATGTGAACATAAGAATGGCCGTACTGGGTCAGACCAAAGGTCCATCTAGCCCAGTATCCTGTCTGCTGACAGTGGCCAGCACCAGGTGTCCCAGAGAGGGTGGACCGAAGACAGTGATCAAGCGATTTGTCTCCTGCCATCCCTCTCCAGCCTCTGACAAACAGAGGCCAGGGACACCATTTTATCCCCTGGCTGATAGCCTTTTATGGACCTAACTCCATGAAATTATCTAGCCTCTCTTTAAACTCTGTTATAGTCTTAGCCCTCTCAGCCTCCTCTGACACAGAGTTCCACAGGTTGACTACACACTGTGTGAAAAAGAACTTTCTTTTATTAGTTTTAAACCTGCTACCCATTAATTTCATTTGGTGTCCTCTAGTTCTTCTATTTAGGGAACTAATAAATAACTTTTCTTTATCTGCCCTCTCCACACCACTGAATGTAATATTTGATCATTAGAAGTTGTGTTGAAGGAATCAGCTTAAGACACATGATAAAAGAGTCCTGTCAACTTTGCAAAATTTCTAGATGCCTCAACATATCTGGAGAAACTGCTTTAAAGTTCTGTGAAACACTTCTTCCGTCACTTAATCAAAAATGTAATTAGCTTGAGAAACAGTGTTTGTTTAGCTGGAAACAGATATGTGAAACATGAACCCACAACATCTATATATAGATAAGTAAGCTAAAAGTCCTCACTACACCAATAGTATTAAAAACATGTGTCTCAAACTGATATCAATGTCAGGAACCTGCATAATAGAGCACATACAAAGCCATCAGCAGTGATACAGATGGGCATTAAAACATAGCCCAAACTCAAACACTTATCCAGCAACACCATTTGAAATAGTATCACCTCTCTATTGCTCAAGAGTGGAATAAATGAGAAAGAGGGGCAAAAGAAGACCCTCCTGGATAATGTGCCCCCTCCCTGAAGAGATTATCTTCATAGCCCACCTTCCCTAAATCTGGTGCTGGAGAGACTGGGAGGATCTATCCAGCACCAGATTTAGGGAAATCTGGTGCTTGGTGTATTAGCCCAAGGACTTTTACTAAGCCCAGGATTTTAAGGACTATTTCTGTGCTGCTATCAGATGTAAAGGGAGGTCAGGATAGCTGCCTTCAGCCACTGTGGACCATATGTTCTAGCCAGCCACTTGAAAAGCCAAATGGAGGGAAGAAGACAGAATCTTTGGAAGACAAATTGAGGTAGGTAAGAACAGGTCCTGTTAGTCCTACTTGACGGGGAGGAGGGCAAGTGCCTAGAGAAGGAATACTTCAATTTTTGTCTTGGCCCTGCCATTGTTGGTAGCATCCAGAATTAGCTGTTAGCCACAAGTGGAATGGAAAATTGAAAGTGTTTGAGTTCTGTTTGGGAACTCACCATCACAATGTTCAAGTGAGTTATAGATTCTCTTCCCCACTTTACTTCATAGCCTGATTTCAAGGCCCACATTTTTTAATCTGTATTTTTTCATGCCCACCTAGTACTGAATCAATGAATATTACTTCAGTAGGCATGCAGAACATTGACTCTAGCAGTAGGCATTCAGAACCCATCAACATTATGCCTAAAGAAAATAAAAATTTGAATATTTAAACATTCCATTAAAGATTTCTGCATATTTATTGTCAAGTTACATGGCAGCATATCAGCATGATCTGCAGGGAGAATGTAAAATGACACAAATTGCAAAGATTGTGCATATACTTTCCTTCAATACACTAGCTTTATTTTTCTAATCAATTACAGTTCTTTGAAGGACCTGATCCTAGGCCATAGCAAGAGGATAGAGTGCTAGAAGAGAGAGCAAATCACAAATGTAAATGTGATAGGGAGCTGCCAGAAGCTTTTCAACCTTGGGGCGAAAACAATAAAAAACTGTCAGTCAGATCTGAATATGGAGGGGAAGAGAGGCATCATTGTGGAAGACAGATGGGTCAAAGAGTTACTTGGCCTAAGCTGCAATATGCCTTTTCTCTTTAGGAGCCTAATTGGAGCTGGAAAAGGCCAGACATCCATAGAGTAGGGGAAGTCAAAGGTTACTGAAGAGAATCTGCGTGTGTGTTTGTGGAGCTATTTGGAACAAATAGCTAAGCGAGGCTAAAATAGTCATGATGTTTTTATATAGGGAACTACTGAAGTGACCCAGTATTTCCTCGGGGAGGAGAGATCAAAAGAGTTTCTTTTTAAAACTTTTTAAAGTAGACTCAGGATAATAGAGATAAGAGGGCCAGGTTGGGGGTCATCTTGCGCACCCACACAAGGCATTCCCTAGCTCTCTGGCACTGGCTATTCTAATGCAGGCAGTACCATAGGGGAGAGAGGGCATGAAGCAGGGAGTCTGTCTTTTCAGAATAGCTGCTCCTCATGCTGCAGAGGTGAGCTAGGGCAGGAAATGGACAGTTTTTACCCCTTTCACATCACCCATATGCTATACCATCCCTGTACCTGGCAAAGTGCATGTCCATCCCACAACAGCCAGGACCAGAGAGGAACAGCTTCTTGTGCTGTTGTTGGAGAAGTGCAATGACATGTAGGCTTGTAGCAAAGCCTCAATTTAGCCCTGAGTAATACATGGCACATGTGCAGTTGCCTTTATCAAAGTGCAGTACAAACATGCAATTCTTAGGATGCCATGTCAACGTACATTTATATTGCACTGACCCAAATTGTATCTAGAGGGAAGAATGATTCTTTTCAAGCAAGTGGTAAATAAGAATAAAAATGCACAGGACTGGATTCTATCCCCTTTATTTACATTGAGGGCATGTCTGCACAGCAGGGTTAAAACTGAAATAAGCTATACAATTGCCGTAGCTCAAGTCAAAACAGCTTATTTCGGCTTTTGGCGCTGTCTAAATAGCAGGAAGTCCGAGAGCACTCTTCCTTCGACTTCCCTTACTCTTTAAAATGAAGCTTACAGGAGTCAGAGTAAGAAGTCCTCCAGCTTGATGTTGTTTTGACATGGTTGAAATAACTGCTTGTAGTGTAGATCTGGACCATGTTATTTTGGAATAACATCAATTATTCTGAAATAACACTACTGTGTAGTACCTTGAGTGAACATAAGAACATAAGAATGGCCGTACCGGGTCAGACCAAAGGTCCATCT